>OY720349.1:3895863-4498330 GCA_963082975.1 Labia minor
AAAAACGAATAAATTCAAATTTTATCGAAATCTCAATTATTTTCGTAGATTTCATTGAAAAAACGACATTTTTCATTGAAATATTAGCGAAAATGCTAGTTTTTTAAATAGAAATATTAAATTTATGAATTTTATATTATTCTTATTTATTTCTTATTCTAAACACGAATAAATTCAAATTTCATCGAAATCTCAATTATTTTCGTGGATTTCATAGAAAAAACGACATTTTTCATTAAGATTTTAGCGAAAATGCTACTTTTTTAAATAGAAATATAAAATTTATGAATTATATATCATTCTTATTTATTTCTTATTCTAAACACGAATAAATTCAAATTTAATCGAAATCTCAATTATTTTCGTGGATTTCATTGAAAAAACGACATTTTTCATTGAAATATTAGCAAAAATGCTAGTTTTTTAAATTAAAATATTAAAGTTATTAAATATATATCATTCTTATTTATTTCTTATTCTAAACACGAATAAATTCAAATTTTATCGAAATCTCAATTATTTTCGTAGATTTCATTGAAAAAACGACATTTTTCATTGAAATATTAGCGAAAATGCTAGTTTTTTAAATAGAAATATTAAATTTATGAATTTTATATCATTCTTATTTATTTCTTATTCTAAAAACGAATAAATTCAAATTTTATCGAAATCTCAATTATTTTCGTAGATTTCATTGAAAAAACGACATTTTTCATTGAAATATTAGCGAAAATGCTAGTTTTTTAAATAGAAATATTAAATTTATGAATTTTATATTATTCTTATTTATTTCTTATTCTAAACACGAATAAATTCAAATTTCATCGAAATCTCAATTATTTTCGTGGATTTCATAGAAAAAACGACATTTTTCATTAAGATTTTAGCGAAAATGCTACTTTTTTAAATAGAAATATAAAATTTATGAATTATATATCATTCTTATTTATTTCTTATTCTAAACACGAATAAATTCAAATTTTATCGAAATCTCAATTATTTTCGTAGATTTCATTGAAAAAACGACATTTTTCATTGAAATATTAGCGAAAATGCTAGTTTTTTAAATAGAAATATTAAATTTATGAATTTTATATTATTCTTATTTATTTCTTATTCTAAACACGAATAAATTCAAATTTCATCGAAATCTCAATTATTTTCGTGGATTTCATAGAAAAAACGACATTTTTCATTAAGATTTTAGCGAAAATGCTACTTTTTTAAATAGAAATATAAAATTTATGAATTATATATCATTCTTATTTATTTCTTATTCTAAACACGAATAAATTCAAATTTAATCGAAATCTCAATTATTTTCGTGGATTTCATTGAAAAAACGACATTTTTCATTGAAATATTAGCAAAAATGCTAGTTTTTTAAATTAAAATATTAAAGTTATTAAATATATATCATTCTTATTTATTTCTTATTCTAAACACGAATAAATTCAAATTTTATCGAAATCTCAATTATTTTCGTAGATTTCATTGAAAAAACGACATTTTTCATTGAAATATTAGCGAAAATGCTAGTTTTTTAAATAGAAATATTAAATTTATGAATTTTATATCATTCTTATTTATTTCTTATTCTAAACACGAATAAATTCAAATTTTATCGAAATCTCAATTATTTTCGTAGATTTCATTGAAAAAACGACATTTTTCATTAAAATTTTAGCGAAAATGCTACTTTTTTAAATAGAAATATAAAATTTATGAATTATATATCATTCTTATTTATTTCTTATTCTAAACACGAATAAATTCAAATTTTATCGAAATCTCAATTATTTTCGTAGATTTCATTGAAAAAACGACATTTTTCATTAAAATATTAGCGAAAATGCTAGTTTTTTAAATAGAAATATTAAAATTATTAAATATAAATCATTCTTATTTATTTCTTATTCTAAAAACGAATAAATTCAAATTTTATCGAAATCTCAATTATTTTCGTGGATTTCATTGAAAAAACGACATTTTTCATTAAAATATTAGCGAAAATGCTAGTTTTTTAAATAGAAATATTAAAATTATTTAATATATATCATTCTTATTTATTTCTTATTCTAAACACGAATAAATTCAAATTTTATCGAAATCTCAATTATTTTCGTATATTTCATAGAAAAAACGACATTTTTCATTGAAATATTAGCAAAAATGCTAGTTTTTTAAATTAAAATATTAAAGTTATTAAATATATATCATTCTTATTTATTTCTTATTCTAAACACGAATAAATTCAAATTTTATCGAAATCTCAATTATTTTCGTAGATTTCATTGAAAAAACGACATTTTTCATTGAAATATTAGCGAAAATGCTAGTTTTTTAAATAGAAATATTAAAATTATTTAATATATATCATTCTTATTTATTTCTTATTCTAAACACGAATAAATTCAAATTTTATCGAAATCTCAATTATTTTCGTGGATTTCATTGAAAAAACGACATTTTTCATTAAAATATTAGCGAAAATGCTAGTTTTTTAAATAGAAATATTAAATTTATTAAATATAAATCATTCTTATTTATTTCTTATTCTAACCACGAATAAATTCAAATTTTATCGAAATCTCAATTATTTTCGTGGATTTCATTGAAAAAACGACATTTTTCATTGAAATATTAGCGAAAATGCTAGTTTTTTAAATAGAAATATTAAAATTATTAAATATAAATCATTCTTATTTATTTCTTATTCTAAAAACGAATAAATTCAAATTTTATCGAAATCTCAATTATTTTCGTGGATTTCATTGAAAAAACGACATTTTTCATTGAAATATTAGCGAAAATGCTAGTTTTTTAAATAGAAATATTAAAATTATTTAATATATATCATTCTTATTTATTTCTTATTCTAAACACGAATAAATTCAAATTTCATCGAAATCTCAATTATTTTCGTAGATTTCATTGAAAAAACGACATTTTTCATTGAAATATTAGCGAAAATGCTAGTTTTTTAAATAGAAATATTAAATTTATGAATTTTATATTATTCTTATTTATTTCTTATTCTAAACACGAATAAATTCAAATTTCATCGAAATCTCAATTATTTTCGTGGATTTCATAGAAAAAACGACATTTTTCATTAAGATTTTAGCGAAAATGCTACTTTTTTAAATAGAAATATAAAATTTATGAATTATATATCATTCTTATTTATTTCTTATTCTAATCACGAATAAATTCAAATTTAATCGAAATCTCAATTATTTTCGTGGATTTCATTGAAAAAACGACATTTTTCATTGAAATATTAGCAAAAATGCTAGTTTTTTAAATTAAAATATTAAAGTTATTAAATATATATCATTCTTATTTATTTCTTATTCTAAACACGAATAAATTCAAATTTTATCGAAATCTCAATTATTTTCGTAGATTTCATTGAAAAAACGACATTTTTCATTGAAATATTAGCGAAAATGCTAGTTTTTTAAATAGAAATATTAAATTTATGAATTTTATATCATTCTTATTTATTTCTTATTCTAAAAACGAATAAATTCAAATTTTATCGAAATCTCAATTATTTTCGTAGATTTCATTGAAAAAACGACATTTTTCATTAAAATATTAGCGAAAATGCTAGTTTTTTAAATAGAAATATTAAAATTATTAAATATAAATCATTCTTATTTATTTCTTATTCTAAAAACGAATAAATTCAAATTTTATCGAAATCTCAATTATTTTCGTGGATTTCATTGAAAAAACGACATTTTTCATTGAAATATTAGCGAAAATGCTAGGTTTTTAAATAGAAATATTAAAATTATTTAATATATATCATTCTTATTTATTTCTTATTCTAAACACGAATAAATTCAAATTTTATCGAAATCTCAATTATTTTCGTATATTTCATAGAAAAAACGACATTTTTCATTGAAATATTAGCGAAAATGCTAGTTTTTTAAATAGAAATATTAAATTTATGAATTTTATATCATTCTTATTTATTTCTTATTCTAAAAACGAATAAATTCAAATTTTATCGAAATCTCAATTATTTTCGTAGATTTCATTGAAAAAACGACATTTTTCATTGAAATATTAGCGAAAATGCTAGTTTTTTAAATAGAAATATTAAATTTATGAATTTTATATTATTCTTATTTATTTCTTATTCTAAACACGAATAAATTCAAATTTCATCGAAATCTCAATTATTTTCGTGGATTTCATAGAAAAAACGACATTTTTCATTAAGATTTTAGCGAAAATGCTACTTTTTTAAATAGAAATATAAAATTTATGAATTATATATCATTCTTATTTATTTCTTATTCTAAACACGAATAAATTCAAATTTAATCGAAATCTCAATTATTTTCGTGGATTTCATTGAAAAAACGACATTTTTCATTGAAATATTAGCAAAAATGCTAGTTTTTTAAATTAAAATATTAAAGTTATTAAATATATATCATTCTTATTTATTTCTTATTCTAAACACGAATAAATTCAAATTTTATCGAAATCTCAATTATTTTCGTAGATTTCATTGAAAAAACGACATTTTTCATTGAAATATTAGCGAAAATGCTAGTTTTTTAAATAGAAATATTAAATTTATGAATTTTATATCATTCTTATTTATTTCTTATTCTAAAAACGAATAAATTCAAATTTTATCGAAATCTCAATTATTTTCGTAGATTTCATTGAAAAAACGACATTTTTCATTAAAATATTAGCGAAAATGCTTGTTTTTTAAATAGAAATATTAAAATTATTAAATATAAATCATTCTTATTTATTTCTTATTCTAAAAACGAATAAATTCAAATTTTATCGAAATCTCAATTATTTTCGTGGATTTCATTGAAAAAACGACATTTTTCATTGAAATATTAGCGAAAATGCTAGGTTTTTAAATAGAAATATTAAAATTATTTAATATATATCATTCTTATTTATTTCTTATTCTAAACACGAATAAATTCAAATTTTATCGAAATCTCAATTATTTTCGTATATTTCATAGAAAAAACGACATTTTTCATTGAAATATTAGCGAAAATGCTAGTTTTTTAAATAGAAATATTAAAATTATTTAATATATATCATTCTTATTTATTTCTTATTCTAAAAACGAATAAATTCAAATTTTATCGAAATCTCAATTATTTTCGTGGATTTCATTGAAAAAACGACATTTTTCATTGAAATATTAGCGAAAATGCTAGTTTTTTAAATTAAAATATTAAATTTATGAATTTTATATCATTCTTATTTATTTCTTATTCTAAAAACGAATAAATTCAAATTTTATCGAAATCTCAATTATTTTCGTGGATTTCATTGAAAAAACGACATTTTTCATTGAAATATTAGCGAAAATGCTAGTTTTTTAAATAGAAATATTAAATTTATGAATTTTATATCATTCTTATTTATTTCTTATTCTAAAAACGAATAAATTCAAATTTTATCGAAATCTCAATTATTTTCGTGGATTTCATTGAAAAAACGACATTTTTCATTAAAATATTAGCGAAAATGCTAGTTTTTTAAATAGAAATATTAAAATTATTAAATATAAATCATTCTTATTTATTTCTTATTCTAAAAACGAATAAATTCAAATTTTATCGAAATCTCAATTATTTTCGTGGATTTCATTGAAAAAACGACATTTTTCATTGAAATATTAGCGAAAATGCTAGGTTTTTAAATAGAAATATTAAAATTATTTAATATATATCATTCTTATTTATTTCTTATTCTAAACACGAATAAATTCAAATTTTATCGAAATCTCAATTATTTTCGTAGATTTCATTGAAAAAACGACATTTTTCATTGAAATATTAGCGAAAATGCTAGTTTTTTAAATAGAAATATTAAATTTATGAATTTTATATTATTCTTATTTATTTCTTATTCTAAACACGAATAAATTCAAATTTCATCGAAATCTCAATTATTTTCGTGGATTTCATAGAAAAAACGACATTTTTCATTAAGATTTTAGCGAAAATGCTACTTTTTTAAATAGAAATATAAAATTTATGAATTATATATCATTCTTATTTATTTCTTATTCTAAACACGAATAAATTCAAATTTAATCGAAATCTCAATTATTTTCGTGGATTTCATTGAAAAAACGACATTTTTCATTGAAATATTAGCAAAAATGCTAGTTTTTTAAATTAAAATATTAAAGTTATTAAATATATATCATTCTTATTTATTTCTTATTCTAAACACGAATAAATTCAAATTTTATCGAAATCTCAATTATTTTCGTAGATTTCATTGAAAAAACGACATTTTTCATTGAAATATTAGCGAAAATGCTAGTTTTTTAAATAGAAATATTAAATTTATGAATTTTATATCATTCTTATTTATTTCTTATTCTAAACACGAATAAATTCAAATTTTATCGAAATCTCAATTATTTTCGTAGATTTCATTGAAAAAACGACATTTTTCATTAAAATTTTAGCGAAAATGCTACTTTTTTAAATAGAAATATAAAATTTATGAATTATATATCATTCTTATTTATTTCTTATTCTAAACACGAATAAATTCAAATTTTATCGAAATCTCAATTATTTTCGTAGATTTCATTGAAAAAACGACATTTTTCATTAAAATATTAGCGAAAATGCTAGTTTTTTAAATAGAAATATTAAAATTATTAAATATAAATCATTCTTATTTATTTCTTATTCTAAAAACGAATAAATTCAAATTTTATCGAAATCTCAATTATTTTCGTGGATTTCATTGAAAAAACGACATTTTTCATTAAAATATTAGCGAAAATGCTAGTTTTTTAAATAGAAATATTAAAATTATTTAATATATATCATTCTTATTTATTTCTTATTCTAAACACGAATAAATTCAAATTTTATCGAAATCTCAATTATTTTCGTATATTTCATAGAAAAAACGACATTTTTCATTGAAATATTAGCAAAAATGCTAGTTTTTTAAATTAAAATATTAAAGTTATTAAATATATATCATTCTTATTTATTTCTTATTCTAAACACGAATAAATTCAAATTTTATCGAAATCTCAATTATTTTCGTAGATTTCATTGAAAAAACGACATTTTTCATTGAAATATTAGCGAAAATGCTAGTTTTTTAAATAGAAATATTAAAATTATTTAATATATATCATTCTTATTTATTTCTTATTCTAAACACGAATAAATTCAAATTTTATCGAAATCTCAATTATTTTCGTGGATTTCATTGAAAAAACGACATTTTTCATTAAAATATTAGCGAAAATGCTAGTTTTTTAAATAGAAATATTAAATTTATTAAATATAAATCATTCTTATTTATTTCTTATTCTAACCACGAATAAATTCAAATTTTATCGAAATCTCAATTATTTTCGTGGATTTCATTGAAAAAACGACATTTTTCATTGAAATATTAGCGAAAATGCTAGTTTTTTAAATAGAAATATTAAAATTATTAAATATAAATCATTCTTATTTATTTCTTATTCTAAAAACGAATAAATTCAAATTTTATCGAAATCTCAATTATTTTCGTGGATTTCATTGAAAAAACGACATTTTTCATTGAAATATTAGCGAAAATGCTAGTTTTTTAAATAGAAATATTAAAATTATTTAATATATATCATTCTTATTTATTTCTTATTCTAAACACGAATAAATTCAAATTTCATCGAAATCTCAATTATTTTCGTAGATTTCATTGAAAAAACGACATTTTTCATTGAAATATTAGCGAAAATGCTAGTTTTTTAAATAGAAATATTAAATTTATGAATTTTATATTATTCTTATTTATTTCTTATTCTAAACACGAATAAATTCAAATTTCATCGAAATCTCAATTATTTTCGTGGATTTCATAGAAAAAACGACATTTTTCATTAAGATTTTAGCGAAAATGCTACTTTTTTAAATAGAAATATAAAATTTATGAATTATATATCATTCTTATTTATTTCTTATTCTAATCACGAATAAATTCAAATTTAATCGAAATCTCAATTATTTTCGTGGATTTCATTGAAAAAACGACATTTTTCATTGAAATATTAGCAAAAATGCTAGTTTTTTAAATTAAAATATTAAAGTTATTAAATATATATCATTCTTATTTATTTCTTATTCTAAACACGAATAAATTCAAATTTTATCGAAATCTCAATTATTTTCGTAGATTTCATTGAAAAAACGACATTTTTCATTGAAATATTAGCGAAAATGCTAGTTTTTTAAATAGAAATATTAAATTTATGAATTTTATATCATTCTTATTTATTTCTTATTCTAAAAACGAATAAATTCAAATTTTATCGAAATCTCAATTATTTTCGTAGATTTCATTGAAAAAACGACATTTTTCATTAAAATATTAGCGAAAATGCTAGTTTTTTAAATAGAAATATTAAAATTATTAAATATAAATCATTCTTATTTATTTCTTATTCTAAAAACGAATAAATTCAAATTTTATCGAAATCTCAATTATTTTCGTGGATTTCATTGAAAAAACGACATTTTTCATTGAAATATTAGCGAAAATGCTAGGTTTTTAAATAGAAATATTAAAATTATTTAATATATATCATTCTTATTTATTTCTTATTCTAAACACGAATAAATTCAAATTTTATCGAAATCTCAATTATTTTCGTATATTTCATAGAAAAAACGACATTTTTCATTGAAATATTAGCGAAAATGCTAGTTTTTTAAATAGAAATATTAAATTTATGAATTTTATATCATTCTTATTTATTTCTTATTCTAAAAACGAATAAATTCAAATTTTATCGAAATCTCAATTATTTTCGTAGATTTCATTGAAAAAACGACATTTTTCATTGAAATATTAGCGAAAATGCTAGTTTTTTAAATAGAAATATTAAATTTATGAATTTTATATTATTCTTATTTATTTCTTATTCTAAACACGAATAAATTCAAATTTCATCGAAATCTCAATTATTTTCGTGGATTTCATAGAAAAAACGACATTTTTCATTAAGATTTTAGCGAAAATGCTACTTTTTTAAATAGAAATATAAAATTTATGAATTATATATCATTCTTATTTATTTCTTATTCTAAACACGAATAAATTCAAATTTAATCGAAATCTCAATTATTTTCGTGGATTTCATTGAAAAAACGACATTTTTCATTGAAATATTAGCAAAAATGCTAGTTTTTTAAATTAAAATATTAAAGTTATTAAATATATATCATTCTTATTTATTTCTTATTCTAAACACGAATAAATTCAAATTTTATCGAAATCTCAATTATTTTCGTAGATTTCATTGAAAAAACGACATTTTTCATTGAAATATTAGCGAAAATGCTAGTTTTTTAAATAGAAATATTAAATTTATGAATTTTATATCATTCTTATTTATTTCTTATTCTAAAAACGAATAAATTCAAATTTTATCGAAATCTCAATTATTTTCGTAGATTTCATTGAAAAAACGACATTTTTCATTAAAATATTAGCGAAAATGCTTGTTTTTTAAATAGAAATATTAAAATTATTAAATATAAATCATTCTTATTTATTTCTTATTCTAAAAACGAATAAATTCAAATTTTATCGAAATCTCAATTATTTTCGTGGATTTCATTGAAAAAACGACATTTTTCATTGAAATATTAGCGAAAATGCTAGGTTTTTAAATAGAAATATTAAAATTATTTAATATATATCATTCTTATTTATTTCTTATTCTAAACACGAATAAATTCAAATTTTATCGAAATCTCAATTATTTTCGTATATTTCATAGAAAAAACGACATTTTTCATTGAAATATTAGCGAAAATGCTAGTTTTTTAAATAGAAATATTAAAATTATTTAATATATATCATTCTTATTTATTTCTTATTCTAAAAACGAATAAATTCAAATTTTATCGAAATCTCAATTATTTTCGTGGATTTCATTGAAAAAACGACATTTTTCATTGAAATATTAGCGAAAATGCTAGTTTTTTAAATTAAAATATTAAATTTATGAATTTTATATCATTCTTATTTATTTCTTATTCTAAAAACGAATAAATTCAAATTTTATCGAAATCTCAATTATTTTCGTGGATTTCATTGAAAAAACGACATTTTTCATTGAAATATTAGCGAAAATGCTAGTTTTTTAAATAGAAATATTAAATTTATGAATTTTATATCATTCTTATTTATTTCTTATTCTAAAAACGAATAAATTCAAATTTTATCGAAATCTCAATTATTTTCGTGGATTTCATTGAAAAAACGACATTTTTCATTAAAATATTAGCGAAAATGCTAGTTTTTTAAATAGAAATATTAAAATTATTAAATATAAATCATTCTTATTTATTTCTTATTCTAAAAACGAATAAATTCAAATTTTATCGAAATCTCAATTATTTTCGTGGATTTCATTGAAAAAACGACATTTTTCATTGAAATATTAGCGAAAATGCTAGGTTTTTAAATAGAAATATTAAAATTATTTAATATATATCATTCTTATTTATTTCTTATTCTAAACACGAATAAATTCAAATTTTATCGAAATCTCAATTATTTTCGTAGATTTCATTGAAAAAACGACATTTTTCATTGAAATATTAGCGAAAATGCTAGTTTTTTAAATAGAAATATTAAATTTATGAATTTTATATTATTCTTATTTATTTCTTATTCTAAACACGAATAAATTCAAATTTCATCGAAATCTCAATTATTTTCGTGGATTTCATAGAAAAAACGACATTTTTCATTAAGATTTTAGCGAAAATGCTACTTTTTTAAATAGAAATATAAAATTTATGAATTATATATCATTCTTATTTATTTCTTATTCTAAACACGAATAAATTCAAATTTAATCGAAATCTCAATTATTTTCGTGGATTTCATTGAAAAAACGACATTTTTCATTGAAATATTAGCAAAAATGCTAGTTTTTTAAATTAAAATATTAAAGTTATTAAATATATATCATTCTTATTTATTTCTTATTCTAAACACGAATAAATTCAAATTTTATCGAAATCTCAATTATTTTCGTAGATTTCATTGAAAAAACGACATTTTTCATTGAAATATTAGCGAAAATGCTAGTTTTTTAAATAGAAATATTAAATTTATGAATTTTATATCATTCTTATTTATTTCTTATTCTAAAAACGAATAAATTCAAATTTTATCGAAATCTCAATTATTTTCGTAGATTTCATTGAAAAAACGACATTTTTCATTAAAATATTAGCGAAAATGCTTGTTTTTTAAATAGAAATATTAAAATTATTAAATATAAATCATTCTTATTTATTTCTTATTCTAAAAACGAATAAATTCAAATTTTATCGAAATCTCAATTATTTTCGTGGATTTCATTGAAAAAACGACATTTTTCATTGAAATATTAGCGAAAATGCTAGTTATTTAAATTAAAATATTAAATTTATGAATTTTATATCATTCTTATTTATTTCTTATTCTAAAAACGAATAAATTCAAATTTTATCGAAATCTCAATTATTTTCGTGGATTTCATTGAAAAAACGACATTTTTCATTGAAATATTAGCGAAAATGCTAGTTTTTTAAATTAAAATATTAAATTTATGAATTTTATATCATTCTTATTTATTTCTTATTCTAAAAACGAATAAATTCAAATTTTATCGAAATCTCAATTATTTTCGTGGATTTCATTGAAAAAACGACATTTTTCATTAAAATATTAGCGAAAATGCTAGTTTTTTAAATAGAAATATTAAAATTATTTAATATATATCATTCTTATTTATTTCTTATTCTAAAAACGAATAAATTCAAATTTTATCGAAATCTCAATTATTTTCGTGGATTTCATTGAAAAAACGACATTTTTCATTGAAATATTAGCGAAAATGCTAGTTTTTTAAATAGAAATATTAAAATTATTAAATATAAATCATTCTTATTTATTTCTTATTCTAAAAACGAATAAATTCAAATTTTATCGAAATCTCAATTATTTTCGTGGATTTCATTGAAAAAACGACATTTTTCATTGAAATATTAGCGAAAATGCTAGTTTTTTAAATAGAAATATTAAAATTATTAAATATAAATCATTCTTATTTATTTCTTATTCTAAAAACGAATAAATTCAAATTTTATCGAAATCTCAATTATTTTCGTGGATTTCATTGAAAAAACGACATTTTTCATTGAAATATTAGCGAAAATGCTAGTTTTTTAAATAGAAATATTAAAATTATTAAATATAAATCATTCTTATTTATTTCTTATTCTAAAAACGAATAAATTCAAATTTTATCGAAATCTCAATTATTTTCGTGGATTTCATTGAAAAAACGACATTTTTCATTGAAATATTAGCGAAAATGCTAGTTTTTTAAATAGAAATATTAAAATTATTTAATATATATCATTCTTATTTATTTCTTATTCTAAACACGAATAAATTCAAATTTCATCGAAATCTCAATTATTTTCGTAGATTTCATTGAAAAAACGACATTTTTCATTGAAATATTAGCGAAAATGCTAGTTTTTTAAATAGAAATATTAAATTTATGAATTTTATATTATTCTTATTTATTTCTTATTCTAAACACGAATAAATTCAAATTTCATCGAAATCTCAATTATTTTCGTGGATTTCATAGAAAAAACGACATTTTTCATTAAGATTTTAGCGAAAATGCTACTTTTTTAAATAGAAATATAAAATTTATGAATTATATATCATTCTTATTTATTTCTTATTCTAAACACGAATAAATTCAAATTTTATCGAAATCTCAATTATTTTCGTAGATTTCATTGAAAAAACGACATTTTTCATTAAAATATTAGCGAAAATGCTAGTTTTTTAAATAGAAATATTAAAATTATTAAATATAAATCATTCTTATTTATTTCTTATTCTAAAAACGAATAAATTCAAATTTTATCGAAATCTCAATTATTTTCGTGGATTTCATTGAAAAATCGACATTTTTCATTGAAATATTAGCGAAAATGCTAGGTTTTTAAATAGAAATATTAAAATTATTTAATATATATCATTCTTATTTATTTCTTATTCTAAACACGAATAAATTCAAATTTTATCGAAATCTCAATTATTTTCGTATATTTCATAGAAAAAACGACATTTTTCATTGAAATATTAGCGAAAATGCTAGTTTTTTAAATAGAAATATTAAAATTATTTAATATATATCATTCTTATTTATTTCTTATTCTAAACACGAATAAATTCAAATTTCATCGAAATCTCAATTATTTTCGTAGATTTCATTGAAAAAACGACATTTTTCATTGAAATATTAGCGAAAATGCTAGTTTTTTAAATAGAAATATTAAATTTATGAATTTTATATTATTCTTATTTATTTCTTATTCTAAACACGAATAAATTCAAATTTCATCGAAATCTCAATTATTTTCGTGGATTTCATAGAAAAAACGACATTTTTCATTAAGATTTTAGCGAAAATGCTACTTTTTTAAATAGAAATATAAAATTTATGAATTATATATCATTCTTATTTATTTCTTATTCTAAACACGAATAAATTCAAATTTTATCGAAATCTCAATTATTTTCGTAGATTTCATTGAAAAAACGACATTTTTCATTGAAATATTAGCGAAAATGCTAGTTTTTTAAATAGAAATATTAAATTTATGAATTTTATATCATTCTTATTTATTTCTTATTCTAAAAACGAATAAATTCAAATTTTATCGAAATCTCAATTATTTTCGTAGATTTCATTGAAAAAACGACATTTTTCATTAAAATATTAGCGAAAATGCTAGTTTTTTAAATAGAAATATTAAAATTATTAAATATAAATCATTCTTATTTATTTCTTATTCTAAAAACGAATAAATTCAAATTTTATCGAAATCTCAATTATTTTCGTGGATTTCATTGAAAAAACGACATTTTTCATTGAAATATTAGCGAAAATGCTAGTTTTTTAAATTAAAATATTAAATTTATGAATTTTATATCATTCTTATTTATTTCTTATTCTAAAAACGAATAAATTCAAATTTTATCGAAATCTCAATTATTTTCGTGGATTTCATTGAAAAAACGACATTTTTCATTGAAATATTAGCGAAAATGCTAGTTTTTTAAATTAAAATATTAAATTTATGAATTTTATATCATTCTTATTTATTTCTTATTCTAAAAACGAATAAATTCAAATTTTATCGAAATCTCAATTATTTTCGTGGATTTCATTGAAAAAACGACATTTTTCATTGAAATATTAGCAAAAATGCTAGTTTTTTAAATTAAAATATTAAAGTTATTAAATATATATCATTCTTATTTATTTCTTATTCTAAACACGAATAAATTCAAATTTTATCGAAATCTCAATTATTTTCGTAGATTTCATTGAAAAAACGACATTTTTCATTGAAATATTAGCGAAAATGCTAGTTTTTTAAATAGAAATATTAAATTTATGAATTTTATATCATTCTTATTTATTTCTTATTCTAAAAACGAATAAATTCAAATTTTATCGAAATCTCAATTATTTTCGTAGATTTCATTGAAAAAACGACATTTTTCATTGAAATATTAGCGAAAATGCTAGTTTTTTAAATAGAAATATTAAATTTATGAATTTTATATTATTCTTATTTATTTCTTATTCTAAACACGAATAAATTCAAATTTCATCGAAATCTCAATTATTTTCGTGGATTTCATAGAAAAAACGACATTTTTCATTAAGATTTTAGCGAAAATGCTACTTTTTTAAATAGAAATATAAAATTTATGAATTATATATCATTCTTATTTATTTCTTATTCTAAACACGAATAAATTCAAATTTTATCGAAATCTCAATTATTTTCGTAGATTTCATTGAAAAAACGACATTTTTCATTGAAATATTAGCGAAAATGCTAGTTTTTTAAATAGAAATATTAAATTTATGAATTTTATATCATTCTTATTTATTTCTTATTCTAAAAACGAATAAATTCAAATTTTATCGAAATCTCAATTATTTTCGTAGATTTCATTGAAAAAACGACATTTTTCATTGAAATATTAGCGAAAATGCTAGGTTTTTAAATAGAAATATTAAAATTATTAAATATAAATCATTCTTATTTATTTCTTATTCTAAAAACGAATAAATTCAAATTTTATCGAAATCTCAATTATTTTCGTGGATTTCATTGAAAAAACGACATTTTTCATTGAAATATTAGCGAAAATGCTAGTTTTTTAAATTAAAATATTAAATTTATGAATTTTATATCATTCTTATTTATTTCTTATTCTAAAAACGAATAAATTCAAATTTTATCGAAATCTCAATTATTTTCGTGGATTTCATTGAAAAAACGACATTTTTCATTGAAATATTAGCGAAAATGCTAGTTTTTTAAATTAAAATATTAAATTTATGAATTTTATATCATTCTTATTTATTTCTTATTCTAAAAACGAATAAATTCAAATTTTATCGAAATCTCAATTATTTTCGTGGATTTCATTGAAAAAACGACATTTTTCATTGAAATATTAGCGAAAATGCTAGTTTTTTAAATAGAAATATTAAAATTATTTAATATATATCATTCTTATTTATTTCTTATTCTAAAAACGAATAAATTCAAATTTTATCGAAATCTCAATTATTTTCGTGGATTTCATTGAAAAAACGACATTTTTCATTGAAATATTAGCGAAAATGCTAGTTTTTTAAATAGAAATATTAAAATTATTAAATATAAATCATTCTTATTTATTTCTTATTCTAAAAACGAATAAATTCAAATTTTATCGAACTCTCAATTATTTTCGTGGATTTCATTGAAAAAACGACATTTTTCATTGAAATATTAGCGAAAATGCTAGTTTTTTAAATTAAAATATTAAAGTTATTAAATATATATCATTCTTATTTATTTCTTATTCTAAAACCGAATAAATTCAAATTTTATCGAAATCTCAATTATTTTCGTGGATTTCATTGAAAAAACGACATTTTTCATTGAAATATTAGCGAAAATGCTAGTTTTTTAAATTAAAATATTAAATTTATGAATTTTATATCATTCTTATTTATTTCTTATTCTAAAAACGAATAAATTCAAATTTTATCGAAATCTCAATTATTTTCGTGGATTTCATTGAAAAAACGACATTTTTCATTGAAATATTAGCGAAAATGCTAGTTTTTTAAATAGAAATATTAAATTTATGAATTTTATATCATTCTTATTTATTTCTTATTCTAAAAACGAATAAATTCAAATTTTATCGAAATCTCAATTATTTTCGTGGATTTCATTGAAAAAACGATATTTTTCATTGAAATATTAGCGAAAATGCTAGTTTTTTAAATTAAAATATTAAAGTTATTAAATATATATCATTCTTATTTATTTCTTATTCTAAAAACGAATAAATTCAAATTTTATCGAAATCTCAATTATTTTCGTGGATTTCATAGAAAAAACGACATTTTTCATTGAAATATTAGCGAAAATGCTAGTTTTTTAAATAGAAATATTAAATTTGTGAATTTTATATTATTCTTATTTATTTCTTATTCTAAACACGAATAAATTCAAATTTTATCGAAATCTCAATTATTTTCGTAGATTTCATTGAAAAAACGACATTTTTCATTGAAATATTAGCGAAAATGCTAGTTTTTTAAATAGAAATATTAAAATTATTTAATATATATCATTCTTATTTATTTCTTATTCTAAACACGAATAAATTCAAATTTTATCGAAATCTCAATTATTTTCGTGGATTTCATTGAAAAAACGACATTTTTCATTGAAATATTAGCGAAAATGCTAGTTTTTTAAATAGAAATATTAAAGTTATTAAATATATATCATTCTTATTTATTTCTTATTCTAAAAACGAATAAATTCAAATTTTATCGAAATCTCAATTATTTTCGTGGATTTCATTGAAAAAACGACATTTTTCATTGAAATATTAGCGAAAATGCTAGTTTTTTAAATTAAAATATTAAATTTATGAATTTTATATCATTCTTATTTATTTCTTATTCTAAAAACGAATAAATTCAAATTTTATCGAAATCTCAATTATTTTCGTGGATTTCATTGAAAAAACGACATTTTTCATTGAAATATTAGCGAAAATGCTAGTTTTTTAAATAGAAATATTAAAATTATTTAATATATATCATTCTTATTTATTTCTTATTCTAAAAACGAATAAATTCAAATTTTATCGAAATCTCAATTATTTTCGTGGATTTCATTGAAAAAACGACATTTTTCATTGAAATATTAGCGAAAATGCTAGTTTTTTAAATAGAAATATTAAAATTATTAAATATAAATCATTCTTATTTATTTCTTATTCTAAAAACGAATAAATTCAAATTTTATCGAACTCTCAATTATTTTCGTGGATTTCATTGAAAAAACGACATTTTTCATTGAAATATTAGCGAAAATGCTAGTTTTTTAAATTAAAATATTAAAGTTATTAAATATATATCATTCTTATTTATTTCTTATTCTAAAACCGAATAAATTCAAATTTTATCGAAATCTCAATTATTTTCGTGGATTTCATTGAAAAAACGACATTTTTCATTGAAATATTAGCGAAAATGCTAGTTTTTTAAATTAAAATATTAAATTTATGAATTTTATATCATTCTTATTTATTTCTTATTCTAAAAACGAATAAATTCAAATTTTATCGAAATCTCAATTATTTTCGTGGATTTCATTGAAAAAACGACATTTTTCATTGAAATATTAGCGAAAATGCTAGTTTTTTAAATTAAAATATTAAATTTATGAATTTTATATCATTCTTATTTATTTCTTATTCTAAAAACGAATAAATTCAAATTTTATCGAAATCTCAATTATTTTCGTGGATTTCATTGAAAAAACGATATTTTTCATTGAAATATTAGCGAAAATGCTAGTTTTTTAAATTAAAATATTAAAGTTATTAAATATATATCATTCTTATTTATTTCTTATTCTAAAAACGAATAAATTCAAATTTTATCGAAATCTCAATTATTTTCGTGGATTTCATAGAAAAAACGACATTTTTCATTGAAATATTAGCGAAAATGCTAGTTTTTTAAATAGAAATATTAAATTTGTGAATTTTATATTATTCTTATTTATTTCTTATTCTAAACACGAATAAATTCAAATTTTATCGAAATCTCAATTATTTTCGTAGATTTCATTGAAAAAACGACATTTTTCATTGAAATATTAGCGAAAATGCTAGTTTTTTAAATAGAAATATTAAAATTATTTAATATATATCATTCTTATTTATTTCTTATTCTAAACACGAATAAATTCAAATTTTATCGAAATCTCAATTATTTTCGTGGATTTCATTGAAAAAACGACATTTTTCATTGAAATATTAGCGAAAATGCTAGTTTTTTAAATAGAAATATTAAAATTATTTAATATATATCATTCTTATTTATTTCTTATTCTAAACACGAATAAATTCAAATTTTATCGAAATCTCAATTATTTTCGTATATTTCATAGAAAAAACGACATTTTTCATTGAAATATTAGCGAAAATGCTAGTTTTTTAAATTAAAATATTAAAGTTATTAAATATATATCATTCTTATTTATTACTTATTCTAACCACGAATAAATTCAAATTTTATCGAAATCTCAATTATTTTCGTGGATTTCATTGAAAAAACGACATTTTTCATTGAAATATTAGCAAAAATGCTAGTTTTTTAAATTAAAATATTAA
Organism: Labia minor; assembly: GCA_963082975.1. NCBI lineage: Eukaryota > Metazoa > Arthropoda > Insecta > Dermaptera > Spongiphoridae > Labia > Labia minor. Next base: position 3,914,704 of record OY720349.1, read on the forward strand.
ATTTATGAATTTTATATCATTCTTATTTATTTCTTATTCTAAACACGAATAAATTCAAATTTTATCGAAATCTCAATTATTTTCGTGGATTTCATTGAAAAAACGACATTTTTCATTAAAATATTAGCGAAAATGCTAGTTTTTTAAATAGAAATATTAAATTTATGAATTTTATATCATTCTTATTTATTTCTTATTCTAAAAACGAATAAATTCAAATTTTATCGAAATCTCAATTATTTTCGTGGATTTCATTGAAAAAACGACATTTTTCATTGAAATATTAGCAAAAATGCTAGTTTTTTAAATTAAAATATTAAAGTTATTAAATATATATCATTCTTATTTATTTCTTATTCTAAACACGAATAAATTCAAATTTTATCGAAATCTCAATTATTTTCGTGGATTTCATTGAAAAAACGACATTTTTCATTGAAATATTAGCGAAAATGCTAGTTTTTTAAATTAAAATATTAAATTTATGAATTTTATATCATTCTTATTTATTTCTTATTCTAAAAACGAATAAATTCAAATTTTATCTAAATCTCAATTATTTTCGTGGATTTCATTGAAAAAACGACATTTTTCATTAAAATATTAGCGAAAATGCAAGTTTTTTAAATAGAAATATTAAAATTATTAAATATAAATCATTCTTATTTATTTCTTATTCTAAAAACGAATAAATTCAAATTTTATCGAAATCTCAATTATTTTCGTGGATTTCATTGAAAAAACGACATTTTTCATTGAAATATTAGCGAAAATGCTAGTTTTTTAAATTAAAATATTAAAATTATTTAATATATATCATTCTTATTTATTTCTTATTCTAAACACGAATAAATTCAAATTTTATCGAAATCTCAATTATTTTCGTAGATTTCATTGAAAAACGACATTTTTCATTGAAATATTAGCGAAAATGCTAGTTTTTTAAATAGAAATATTAAAATTATTAAATATAAATCATTCTTATTTATTTCTTATTCTAAAAACGAATAAATTCAAATTTTATCGAAATCTCAATTATTTTCGTGGATTTCATTGAAAAAACGACATTTTTCATTGAAATATTAGCGAAAATGCTAGTTTTTTAAATTAAAATATTAAATTTATGAATTTTATATCATTCTTATTTATTTCTTATTCTAAAAACGAATAAATTCAAATTTTATCGAACTCTCAATTATTTTCGTGGATTTCATTGAAAAAACGACATTTTTCATTGAAATATTAGCGAAAATGCTAGTTTTTTAAATTAAAATATTAAATTTATGAATTTTATATCATTCTTATTTATTTCTTATTCTAAAAACGAATAAATTCAAATTTTATCGAAATCTCAATTATTTTCGTGGATTTCATTGAAAAAACGACATTTTTCATTGAAATATTAGCGAAAATGCTAGTTTTTTAAATAGAAATATTAAATTTATGAATTTTATATCATTCTTATTTATTTCTTATTCTAAAAACGAATAAATTCAAATTTTATCGAAATCTCAATTATTTTCGTGGATTTCATTGAAAAAACGATATTTTTCATTGAAATATTAGCGAAAATGCTAGTTTTTTAAATTAAAATATTAAAGTTATTAAATATATATCATTCTTATTTATTTCTTATTCTAAAAACGAATAAATTCAAATTTTATCGAAATCTCAATTATTTTCGTGGATTTCATAGAAAAAACGACATTTTTCATTGAAATATTAGCGAAAATGCTAGTTTTTTAAATAGAAATATTAAATTTGTGAATTTTATATTATTCTTATTTATTTCTTATTCTAAACACGAATAAATTCAAATTTTATCGAACTCTCAATTATTTTCGTGGATTTCATAGAAAAAACGACATTTTTCATTGAAATATTAGCGAAAATGCTAGTTTTTTAAATAGAAATATTAAATTTATGAATTTTATATTATTCTTATTTATTTCTTATTCTAAAAACGAATAAATTCGAATTTTATCGAAATCTCAATTATTTTCGTGGATTTCATTGAAAAAACGACATTTTTCATTAAAATATTAGCGAAAATGCTAGTTTTTTAAATAGAAATATTAAATTTATGAATTTTATATTTTTCTTATTTATTTCTTATTCTAAAAACGAATAAATTCAAATTTTATCGAAATCTCAATTATTTTCGTGGATTTCATTGAAAAAACGACATTTTTCATTGAAATATTAGCGAAAATGCTAGTTTTTTAAATTAAAATATTAAAGTTATTAAATATATATCATTCTTATTTATTTCTTATTCTAACCACGAATAAATTCAAATTTTATCGAAATCTCAATTATTTTCGTGGATTTCATTGAAAAAACGATATTTTTCATTGAAATATTAGCGAAAATGCTAGTTTTTTAAATTAAAATATTAAATTTATGAATTTTATATCATTCTTATTTATTTCTTATTCTAAACACGAATAAATTCAAATTTTATCGAAATCTCAATTATTTTCGTGGATTTCATTTTAAAAACGACATTTTTCATTGAACTATTAGCGAAAATGCTAGTTTTTTAAATAGAAATATTAAATTTATGAATTTTATATTATTCTTATTTATTTCTTATTCTAAACACGAATAAATTCAAATTTTATCGAACTCTCAATTATTTTCGTGGATTTCATAGAAAAAACGACATTTTTCATTAAGATTTTAGCGAAAATGCTACTTTTTTAAATAGAAATATAAAATTTATGAATTATATATCATTCTTATTTATTTCTTATTCTAAACACGAATAAATTCAAATTTCATCGATATCTCAATTATTTTCGTGGATTTCATAGAAAAAACGACATTTTTCATTAAGATTTTAGCGAAAATGCTACTTTTTTAAATAGAAATATAAAATTTATGAATTATATATCATTCTTATTTATTTCTTATTCTAAACACGAATAAATTCAAATTTCATCGATATCTCAATTATTTTCGTGGATTTCATAGAAAAAACGACATTTTTCATTAAGATTTTAGCGAAAATGCTACTTTTTTAAATTAAAATATTAAATTTATGAATTATATATCATTCTTATTTATTTCTTATTCTAAACACGAATAAATTCAAATTTCATCGATATCTCAATTATTTTCGTGGATTTCATAGAAAAAACGACATTTTTCATTAAGATTTTAGCGAAAATGCTACTTTTTTAAATAGAAATATAAAATTTATGAATTATATATCATTCTTATTTATTTCTTATTCTAAACACGAATAAATTCAAATTTCATCGATATCTCAATTATTTTCGTGGATTTCATAGAAAAAACGACATTTTTCATTGTAATATTAGCGAAAATGCTAGTTTTTAAATAGAAATATTAAAATTATTAAATATATATCATTCTTTTTTATTTCTGATTCTAAACACGAATAAATTAATATTTCATCGATATGAGATGTTCAAACTTATTAATTTATAAAAACATTAATAAAATTTTAAAATTCTAAATGAAATTAACCTAAAAATATTTATATAAATTATATAATTACCTAACATTAACTTTTTGAATTAATTAATTTAATTAATATATAAACATAGTCTGAGGGTGGTAATTCAAATTATCATGAATTTAGGTTCCATTCGGAATCATATCCCTTGTATTTAAATAAGTAGTATTTTCGCCTTATAATTTGTTAAAAATAACGTTTTCTTTATGAATTCAACGAAAATAATTAAGATATCAATGAAATGATGAATGATTCATCTCTAGGATTAAAAAATGAAGAAATTGATATATAATAAATAAATATATCACTCGTATTAAAAAAGTATTTTTTTCGCTATGTAATGTTTTATAAATCACGTTTTCTCTTTGAATTCAGTGAAAATAATTAAGATATCAATGAAATATGAATTCATTCGTATTTATGATCATAAAATGAAGAAAAAGATTTATAATAGATAAAAATATTCCTTGTATTTAAAAAAGTAGGATTTTCGCTATAATATTTGTTAAAAATCACGTTTTCTCTTTGAATTCAATGAAAATAATTGAATTATCGTTGAAATATTAATTTATTCGTGTTTAGAATCAGAAAATGAAGAAAATGATAACACAAGAACAGACCTTAAACTCTTTTTTTCTAGAGAATGTGTCCCCAAACTTGTCTATTTAACAAGAATAGGGATCGATACGATTAACTGAAAGTTACCTTTAATGTATGCCGATAGAGATTTCGAAAAATTTTATAGGGGTCGCTGATCAAAAAAGTTGGGCGACCCATGTTCTTGAGACCAGTATTTTAGGATGTTTACAATTGAACTCCATTAAAGTACCAACAGAAATGGTTTAAATGTACTTTTCTTTCAGACAGTTAATTTTATTTTTATTTTTTATTTCTCTTTGGATATTCTAGAGTTACCTTCTTCCCCCACCCCTATTCGCACACACACACACACACAATGTGAATAGGACATCTCTACTTTAAGCACTTCGATCATCAATCGATTGATTTAATATCAAAGAGGATATAAAGATTTATATCAACGATAGTTTGCTCAAAATTGAATTGAATTAACGGTCATCCTTAAATTCATTTTAATTTAATTTTTATTCATTCATTTCATGCCCTATAAAATGCACTCAATAAAGAAACTACTCACTATTTTTATGACAATATCATTGATATTTTAAAATATTAACGTCAAAAAATAAATAAATATAATAAAAAACAATTCGATAGAATTATTCTTGATAAGATTATTTGTCATATGATATGTAGTATGTAGTTTTAGGAAGGATCGTAAGTTTGTTTAATATTAACAAGAATTTCACTGATTGTGGAAAAAATGGATGGAATGAATACTGTTGAATTTCATGTGTATTTCATTTACTAAAAATTGTTCAATTTTCTATATATTCAAGTAGAGGGTAATTTTTCCCGGATTATTTTCGTTCCCGGGAAACGGGAAATTTAAAAATAATATATTTGAGGAGGAAATTGTAAAAATATTACGAAAAAATTAAATAAATGTTGTTTTTGCAAAAAAATAAAATAAATTTAATTGAAAAATATAAAAATACAGTAAGATATAATATATAATCATCAAAATATAACATAAACATAATTATTTTCTTTTACTCGTTTAGAAAATAACATTTTAGAAACGAGAGGCAATCAATCAATGTTGTTTAAAACGTAGATCCTTCATATTAGAGGAGTAACGATTAGTTATTCCTTTTTAATTTATTTTTTTTTTTTTTGTTTTTGTTTTTTTTTTTTTTGCATTACTTATGTTTGATTTATTTAATTTTTTGGCTTTTTTTTTTTGTATTTTGTTTTTCTTATTTTAGTTTTTTTTAACATACAGAAAGTTTGTATATTTATATATATATATATATATCTTGAATAAATAAATAATAATATTTATTTATTTATCAAAAAATATAATTATTTATCTTTACTTTGCACGCTCTCAACGACAGCTTATTTATATTAATTTAAGTTAAGGATTTGGTGATGGTGATGGAGAGGAGTTAGTTCCAATAATTACTTACTCCCTTTCCAAATGGTCAAGTAAAATAGTGTATTTTATTATTGTTACCTGTTCAAGAACCATTTAATATAGAAACCTTACCAAGGGGTCATGTATGGGAATTAAACCAGACCCAAGCTCGTGAAATCGAATTTTAAGTCTTAAAAGTTGATTGACATTATAAGTTAAGCCAATTTCTATTACACGTGCAGATAGATAACTATATATATATATACAAAAAATAGTTAAATACAAAATAATTTGGCAATGGCAATTGCCGTCTGCCAGAGTTCACTGTAAAAAAACTCAAAAAATAGAAAAATTATAAAGAAAAATTAAATAGAGAGAAAGAAAGAAAAAGAAAATAAGAGGGAGTGTCCTCCCCTAGACTTTCCCGCATATAAATAGGTATTAAGAGTTGTGAATGAATATTTAGAATGTGTAAACTTGGTATTGATAAAGAGCCAGTTCGTATTAGTTTATTGGTGTCAAATTTGATATTTGGTAACATTTATATATATATATATATATAGAATAAAGTGCTACTTCCGGTTAACTGATATTTTAAATGTAAAAAAAAACAGATATGGATATAATATAAATATTTTTAATTTTATTTTATTTATAATATATAAGGGCTGGCTGTGACGTCATGAAGTGCTGGGTGACGTCATATAATTTTAAATTAAGAAAAAACTAATGAAGATGATTTTTCTCGAGGATAAAACCAATACAAAGTGCATAACACGTGGAGATATGTCCTCACGTGAAATTTGATATGAAAATAACCCTTCACTTCCTCTCTTCGATCGGCAATACTAGCACTTCCGGTTTCCGGATTTGCACCAAAAGTTGATCCATTCATCATACTGATGCATTAAGTAAATATACCAAATTTCATCAAAATCCGTTAAGCCGTTCAAGCTGTACACATCTCTACGGACACACAGCGGACGGACGGACAGACATCATGCTAAAAATACTTTTTTCTGTTAAGAAAATGCATGATTCGTGGAGATATGTACCTAAAAATATCCACAGGTGAAATTTGGTGTGAAAACAATACCTCCCTTACTATCGTCGGTCGGTAAAATGGAAACGCTACTTGTATAGGTAAAATGTCACTTCCGGTAGTCAGATCATGATGAAATTTGGTATCTCAATTTTTTTCATATTTTTAAATCTATATACAAAATAGGAAGCAAATATCTCGAAGCAAACTGGTACTTTACTTGAAAGGTAAACGCAACCAGTGTAGGTAAAGTACCACTTCCGGTTAACCGATTTTGACGAAATTTTGATAGAAATCTACAAACTGTGAATAATATCCGTGTACCAAATTTCGAAGTCCTAGCTTGATTAGTTTTTGAGTAAATTTGCTTACAGACATTACATACATACATACATATATACATACATACATACATACATACATACATACACACACACAGACATAATTCGAAAAATGGTATTTTCCGACTCAGGGAGGTCTAAAACGTCAAGATCTATCGAAATCTCGAAGTCGAAATTTTTGACGATTCCAATACTTCCCTTATACGAAGTATGCGGGAAAGTAAAAAAAAATTATATATAACAAAGACAAATGTATATATGTACACTTGTATTTTATATTTATTACGACTATTTCAGTTAACAAACAAAAATTTCGGTATCGGCATCATAATCAGCATGAAAAATAATTTGTTTGTTTTTCCCGGGAAACGGGAAATAAAAATTAAAGCACATTTTCCCGGGAATACCCTCTACTTTCAAATGTAAGGATTAGTTTCAAAAATTCCATTTAAATTATTATATTAATCTGAATATATTACATATCAGTTTAGTCATCTATTATCCAATTTAAAATTAATATCCTAAAGTAATGTAAGCATTATTTTTCAATTTTATGTAAAAACACAATTCATTTTTTTATCCACTTCTCTCTCAATCATACAATTTTATAATCCTATAATTTTTCTTTTTTATTCTCTTCTTCTTCAAGATTTTCTGATTAAGAAGAATCTAACATCTCCATTAACTATTTGAATTGATTTTTCTTCTTGATTTGAGTTGGTTGGTCATACATCTACAAAAGTTGGGTCACTTTTTGGGTTGTTACGTCTTCGTATCCACCATCCACCATATGCGTGCTAATGTTACGAGGGCAGGTCAATAAGTACGTGACTTTTTGAGTGAAACACGAAAATTATTTTATTTTTCAACGTAGTCTCCTTTGAGCTCTTTCCAATCATTTTATCCATTTCAAAAAATAAGATTTGTCTAGGATCTAGAATCTAGGACATGAAAATAGGTATTTGTTTGTGTGAGATGATTTTATCACACAAGTTTACGATAACGAAAGGCCACTTGTTCCAAGCAGATGTAAAAGTTTTGATTTCTTTTAAAATATCACTGTCTGAGAGGAATCCTACGACAACGTAATTGTGAATCGGTGTAATTATAAGACAAACAATTTAAACAAATTGTTAATTCATATGTATTAGAAAAATTGTAATTAAAATTGTAATTAATCTTTTCTTCACTGATTTTAGATTTTCTTCTTTTTCTACTTTTTTATTTATTTATTTATTTTTTTTTATTTTGTCTCTCACCTTTTGATAAAACGTAAAAGGTTTGTTTTCACTCTATCTTATTACAAAGACTCCCATTAAGGGCTCACCAAAATAAACTCTTTCCTTGAACTAACAATAAAAAAATCCCCCATTTTCTTCATAGATCTTACGAGTGTCAATCGAGAAGAAAATACAGAAATTTAGTAGGAATAGTTAACTTAATTATTATTAATTAGACATAATATTTATAATATTTTATTTTATTTTTTTTTTTTTTATTGTTTTATTTTAAAGGTAGCACAATTCGGGTTTTTACTAAATCTTTAACGCTAATACCTATTATGACATGATTATTGGTATTAATGGTACCTAGTACTATTAGGTATTCATACCAAAACTTATAGTTTTATACTTAAAATAAGAATTACAAAAATTGAAAAAAAAAATATACTTTTGGGCAATGTCCCTAACATTATGAAAAATCTATATACTACATATATATAATAAGCTGGAGTGTTTCTACTCGACTATCTCGCAAATTTGAATTGGATTAATTAACATAATATATTATATTTAAATTAAATTTAATTAATTATAAATTATAAATTAATAAATAATATTTATTAAACCATCGCATGTTTGGCTCTTGGTTGATAGTACCACGTCACGTGTAGGCGCGTGATTTGCAGTGTTAAAAAATTAATTCCGCTACTTTCAGCGATTCAATCAAGCTGGAATTCTATATATAGGAGTTTTATACAATTTTTAATCATATGAAAAACTATCAAAATACTTATATCTTTATTTTTATGGTCACTTTAGAGGAAAAAAAATCAAAACGTTGTAGGTAATGACCCTCTTCCGTTTGAGCTACATCTTTCAAAAGTTGATAGAAAACTACGAATTTTGAATAATGCCCATGTACCAAATTTCATGATTCTAGCTCAAACCGTTTTTGCGTAATCTTGTCTACACACAGACATACACAGACATTTTTCACAACCTTAGTGCAAATGATTCAGGAACCTTCAAAACGTATAAAAACATCAAAATCTCGACATCGAAAATTTTCGTGATCGCAATACTATTTCTGGCGAGATAGTAAAAATAAATGTGTGTCTGGTCAATATGAATTCAAAAATCATACATCTTATCACCGTGAAAATTTGGGAAATTATTAGGTATTAAATTCTGAGTTGGGGTTGTATTTATTTGTGTATTTAATTAGGTATAGTAATGGTTACATTTATAAATTTACAATTTAAAATTAATAAATAATATTTATTAAATTAGAGCGTGCTTGACCCTTTGTTGATGGCACCACGTCACGTGCTGGCGCGTGATTGACAGTTAACGTCTCTCTCTCTCTAATAATTACAGTAATTACTAATATTTACTTATTGTTAATTAATATTAAATAAAAGTGTCAATCAATTGTAAACATTTGAATAAAACCAAAATTATTAGCAACTAAACTTTTGGTTATTGTTTATTCTTCCTTCATTTATCATATCCAGTTTATGGTCAAAAATCATCTCATGGCCTTAAACTAAAACCAGAAAAGGAATCATTTTCTGTATTTCGGAATGTCTTTATATATTTTTTTTTCTTTTTTATAAAAGTTTATTAAAAATCAATAAAAACATTTCCTGATAAAAAGTTGCTAATGGAAAGTGAGAAACAGGAAATATATTTGAAATTTTCCATTTATATATACGATTTATAAATTCTGTTTTAGAAAAAGGTGACGTTTCCTTGACCTTATTAAAAAAAAAAAAAAAAAAAAAAAACAGTTCAGGTAATGAAGTTATGAAAATGATTTGATTTTTTGTTGATTACTGTTGTACCCTCCATGTAATCAAGTAATCATATAAAAAAGAAGAAGTGAATTTTAAATAGGCAATAAATATGTAAATATCTATGATAATATAATAAAAGTATTCTCTTCTTGAAAGAAATATAAAATACTATTAGATTAAATTTTTAGAACAAAAAGATAGTATCTATTTTAATAAAAAACTTTTTCAAGTAAATTTTTACCGACCAACGATAGTAAGTGAGGTGTTGTTTTCACACCAAATTTCACATGTGGAGATTTTAACAGAAAAAAGTATTTTTAGCATGATGTCTGTCCGTCCGTCTGTCCGTCCGTATAGATGTGTACAGCCTGAACGGCTCAATGGATTTTGATGAAATTTGGTATATTTACTTAAATCATCAGTGGGATGAATTGATCAACTTTTGGTACAAATCCGGAACCGGAAGTGGTAGTATTATTAGCGATCGACCATAGGAAGGGAAGGGTTATTTTCACACCAAATTTCACATGAGGAGATTTTTTACATATCACCACTTTGTATTGGTTTTATTGGAGCTTGGTTGGGATATTTTGCCACATCCAGCATATAGTCCTGAACTTGCACCATCTGATTACTTTTTGTTTCGATCTTTATAAAACTCCTTGAATGGTAAAAATTTTAATAACGATAATGATGTCAAATCGTACCTGATTCGGATTTTTGTTAATAAAAACCAGAAGTCTTATGAATGTGGGATTATGATGCTGCCTGAAAGATGGCAAAAGGTCATTGATCAAAATGGGCAATACACATTACAGAATAAAGTTATTTAGTTCCATGAAAAAATTGTCTTTGACTTTCTTAAAAAAATCGGCAATTACTTAGTTGCCAACCGAAATATATACATAATATATAGGTATATTGTATTTATTAAGTATTCATAATAAAAGTATTTGAATCCAAGTGACTCTAAGGAATTCGAAATTTCTTGGCCACAGCAACCACATTTCTCCAACTGTCCCTATCCTGAGCCACAAGCTTCTTTATAAATTCTGAATTAGATTATTTATTAAGATGTATCAGGAAAACAAGAACAATTAATTTTATAAAAAAACATACGCGTTAAAAGGTGATTAGACAGAAAATTTGTTGATGAAATAAATAGCCAATCAAATTCATCAATTTCGAGTCAAGTGTTCAAAAATAGCCAATAAGAAGCCTTCGGCGTCGGGCGGTTTCAAGCAACATGCTTTCTGATTGTTATAAAATTATTTCGAATTATCAATGCCCTTGGGATATTACAGCTGATAATTTAATAATAATTCGGACACTCCTTATGTGTGTGTATGTATGTAGACAAGATTAAGCAAAAAAGGTTTGAGCTGTAATGTATTGTAAAGAATAGAATAACAGGTGAATAGAAACGTTATAAGAAAATTGAACAAAAATCCTTTCTTTTTGTATAAGCATTTTTTTTATTAGAAATTAATCGAATTTCTTTGGATGTTTTTGATTGAGGATTTATAGATTTAATAAATATCTTCCCCCAATTACAATATATAGCAGAAATTAAAAAAAACAACCCAAACAAAGGACTTTTGCAATTTAATTTAGTTTTATTTTCTTCATTTGAACTTGACAAACAAAAAAAAAAATGAGAGATTGTATCGGTTATTCAACTCGTTTTTTTCAATTTAGGAAATCGATTCATTCTTTGTGATTTTTCTATTTTTTTATTTCTTATTTCATACAAATGTTTTAAATATAAATAAAAACAGAAATTTTAGAGATTTTATAAAAATGAATAGAACAGATTCAAAAGAATAAATAATCTATATATATATATATATGTAAATTTGTAATTGCCGCGTTTGCTAGAATTCGTTTGAAGCTTGCAACAACATAGCACACATCACAAGTGAGATTCAGAATTGTGACAGCCACTTATAAACTATTTACAAATTGTGTATATAAAATAATAGAATTAATATAGTTTAAATTAATCATATATATAAGGACATTAAAAATCGATTTCATTTTTTCAGGTAATTCTTATAAATCTTCTAAATGTATTTATTTATATTGTTATTGTTGTAAAATAAAATAAATTCATTTTTTCAGTGAACCTCGATTTGTCTCTTAATTAAAAACCAATTTACAAATCGATTTTTGTCAACATGCCAGTACAAGTGAAGATTCATTTCAAAAAAAAGACCGTTAATGATGAACTAGTGAATGCAGTCGAATCAATAAAGTTTATAAAAGATGAAACACTTTATATTTTTCCGGAAAATCTTCAACATGAATATAAACACAAAGAATTATTTGAAATGAGTATTGTCAAAAATGGCTGCAAGAGCATGCTAAATGAAGGTAACTTTCGCAATATTCAAATATCTTTACCAGATCCAGTAGCAGCACTTTATATAGACTCAGATGAAAACTTTGTTTTTAAAAATCATTATTTAGAAGAGAAATCAAACCAGATTATAGTCAAGAAAGATATGACAAATGAAGATTGTGAAGAAAGAAATGAGTTAATAAAATTAGTTAATGAATTAAAAGAGAAATTATCAACTAATGAAATCACTCTTGCAGACATTGAAAGAAAATTTATCATTGAAAAATTTCATGGAAAAAAACAAAATGCTCAAGAATGGTTAGAAAAATTTGAGAAGGAATGTGAAAGATATAAGGTGATAAATGAAGGTAAAAAAATACAAGCTATGAGACTATTCCTAGAAGGAAACACTATAGAGTGGTATAGCTCAAAAATGAGAACTTTACCTCTTGAAAACTGGTCAGAGTGGTCAAAATCATTTTTGTTAGTATATGCTACTAAAGGTTGGTCTGAAGTTAGATTTGCATATACCTTTAAATATATTAATGGTTCCTTAGTTGATTATAGTATTAAAAAGGAAAAATTATTGTTGGACACTGAAAATACAATGTCAGAAATTTCGAAAATTAATCATATTGTTGTTGGATTGCCTATGAACATACAAGATAATATAGACAAAGAAGAAATTAAAAGTACGGATCAACTAATGAATATTCTTAGAAAATATGACACAGAGTACTTCAAGAAGAATTCAAATAATATACAGACAAAAATGAATATCCAACAGAATAATGTAGAAAGAAAAATATATACAAATAAAAACGTTATTAAGAAACCATGTTACATGTGTGAAAAACTAAAAAAATTTAATCGCTATCATCCCGCTGACTTATGTTTTAATAAACAAAAATATTTAGAACAATTTCATATAAATTTAACAGAAAATATTGAAGAAATTCCGACAATTGAACTACAAAAAAACTAGCGGGCCCGGAAAAATTTACGCCATTAATTAAATTGAACGTTTTAATTAACAATCAAAAAAATATCAAAGCTATTTATGATAGTGGTTCCAATGTAACTTTAATAAATCACAATATTATAAAACAAATAAAAGCTAAGATAATGAAAAATAGAAGTATCTTCAAGACAATTAATGGCTTAGATTTTATTAACAGCCGGGCGCGTCTTCGCTTGACAATAAACAAAATTGAAGATAATCTAGATGTTTATATAATTAAAAATAATAACTTTTCCTATGATCTCATATTAGGATTAGATGCAATAAAAAAATTCAAGCTCATTCAAGATGAAAATTTAAAAATTTTTCAAAAAACCAGTAATAAAAATATAATTACTGATAAAAATGATAATGATAATAAAAATGAAATAAAGGCCCAAATCAATTTTAATGAATATATTAATGAGAATGAAGTTGAATTGGATCATTTAGAGAATACTAAAAGAAGAAAGATTGATGAAATAATAAAAAGACATAAGTCAGTTTTCGCTAAAAATAAATATGATGTTGGAAAAGTTAAGAATGAAGAAGCGCAAATAAAACTTAAAGAAGATAAATATGTTTCAAAGAAGCCATACAGATGTTCATTGCCAGACCAAAAAGAAATTGAATCTCAAGTCTCCAAATTACTAGAAGCTGGATTAATTGAAGAATCAAACTCACCATATGCTGCACCTGTTACAATGGCTTTTAAAAAGGATGACGGTCGAAAATCGCGTCTCTGCATAGATTTTAGGGAATTGAATAAATTAGTTGTGCCAGAGGCTCATCCATTTCCTAGAATCGAAGATATTATGGTAAAAGCTGGTGAATGCAACTGGTTTTCAGCTTTTGACATAAACTCTGCCTTTTGGTCAATCCCTATAAGACAAAAAGATAAGAAGAAAACGGCATTTGTCACACAGAATGGACACTGGCAATGGAATTGTTTACCATTTGGTTTAAAGGTATCATCCTCAATATTCCAGAGAACCATGGCAAACATTATACGACGCAATAAATTAAATGAATTTACCATAAATTATATTGATGATGTTTTAATATTCTCAAAGACCTTTGAAGAACATTTGAATCATATAGAACTTGTACTTAATGCAATTGAGAAAGAAGGCTTTAAACTGAAGCTATCCAAATGCAAATTTGCAAAAAATTCAGTGAAATATCTAGGACACATTATTGAAAAGAATAAAGTCAGTCCCTATAAAGACAATTTAATAGCAATTAGAAATTTTGAAACGCCAAGAAATAAAAAAAATGTGAGACAATTTTTAGGAAAAATCAATTTTTATCATAAATACATTGAAAATGCGGTTGAAAAACTTGAACCATTACATAATCTGCTAAGAAATAATGTAAAATTTGAATGGAACGAGGACTGTGAAAAATCCTTCAGATTTGTGAAACAATATTTATGTTCAGGGCCAATATTAGCAATATATAGCCAAGATAAACCGGTATATATATATAGTGATGCCAGTGGTATCGGATTAGGAGCCATATTAAAACAACCTCAAGAAGATGGTATACTTCATCCGGTAGCATATTTTTCAAAAAAGTTAAACCCATCTCAAAAGAAAAAGAGAGCTATTCACTTGGAATGCCTTGCGATCAAAGAGGCCATATTATACTGGCAACATTGGTTAATAGGAAGAGAATTCATTATTGTTTCGGATCATAAACCGCTTGAAAGTTTGAAAGTAAAAGCAAGAACTGATGAACCTCTTGGCGATCTCATGTATTATCTATCTCAATATAATTTCAAGATTATATATGCTCCAGGTAAAGAAAATGTAGAAGCTGATTCCTTATCAAGAAACCCGGTTCTAGAGAGCTTTGAAAATGAAGAAGACGTTTTGAAAGTTACAAATTTAGTGATATTAGAAGAAATAATTGCTGATCAAAACTTAAATAAAGATGAAATCAGAGACTCAAAAAATATAATTAAGAAAGGTGAAGTCTGCTTCAAAAAGAATAGAATTTTTGTATCCGAATCGTTTGGACAAAAACTTATAGAAAAACTACATAACTTCTACGGTCATATAGGAGTTAGTCAACTAGTTCAGAAGATAAGACCTCATTACTATTTTAAGAATCTGGATAAACTGGTGGATCAATTCTGTAAAAGCTGCTCAGTATGCATTGAAAATAAATCTAGAAGATGTAGAGTGATAGGCTTAATGTCACAATTGGGACCAGCAACCAAGCCATATGAAATTATGTCTCTAGACACGATAGGTGGGTTTGCTGGAAATAAATCAACTAAGAGATACATGCATATCCTGGTAGATCATCTATCACGATATGTTTTTATGTCAACATCCAGGGGACAATCAGCAAGTGATTTTATAAAATTAATTGAACCTATAACAAAGAATAACTCTATAAAAACTATTTTGGCAGACCAATATGCAGGAATAAATTCAAGAGAATTTAGAGATTATTTGAAGAAAAAGAATATTCAATTGATTTTTACTTCTACCGATTGTCCGGAATCGAATGGTTTAAATGAACGTCTAAACCAGACATTGGTAAATAGAATGCGTTGTAAGTTCAACAGCACTGAGAAAAAGGCTTGGACAACTGTAGCAGAAGAATGTGTTCAAGATTACAATCAAACAACACATAGTGTTACAAAATTTTCACCAGCCTATTTACTATACGGAAAGAAGTCTGAAATTGTTCCTAAAGAATTTCAAGAAACATATAACTTAGAAGAGGATCGGAAAGAAGCAATACAAAATTCCAAAAATAATTTCACAAAGAACAAGAAAAGAATTGATAAAACGAGAAGCAATTATGAATTTAAAAACAATGATTTAGTTTATATAGAAAAAGGCAATAAATTAAATAGGAACAAGCTGGAAACATTAAGAAGTGGACCCTACCGGATAATAAGGAGATTATCAAATTCAATTTATGAAGTTGCCTTCGGAAGAAGAGGCCAAGATATAACTCTTTTTCATAGTAAAAAACTAATCCCTTATATCTCGAAACCTTTTCGAGACTTAAGGAGGGGAGGTGTAAATTTGTAATTGCCGCGTTTGCTAGAATTCGTTTGAAGCTTGCAACAACATAGCACACATCACAAGTGAGATTCAGAATTGTGACAGCCACTTATAAACTATTTACAAATTGTGTATATAAAATAATAGAATTAATATAGTTTAAATTAATCATATATATAAGGACATTAAAAATCGATTTCATTTTTTCAGGTAATTCTTATAAATCTTCTAAATGTATTTATTTATATTGTTATTGTTGTAAAATAAAATAAATTCATTTTTTCAGTGAACCTCGATTTGTCTCTTAATTAAAAACCAATTTACATATATATAATATACTATATAGATACCTGTGAATAACAAGTTGGTTGTTCTCTTTCAATTTGAAAGAACAAGAATGAATTGAAATGTTGAATTTTGACACATTTGTTTTATTTAAATTGAAATTATTTTTATTTATTTATCTCATATAATGATATAATTATCTATTTATTCATAAATAAATAAATATTTGATTTATTATTTTAATTCTTTTAATTACATTTACTTAATAATATAACAAGCACAGTGTTCCCTCTAATATTTCGTAAACTGTGTTACTTTTTTATATGTGTGCAATGTTTTCCAAAATAAAAAATTTTTGAGTAGCAATTTCAAAATGCCCATATAAAAAAAGACAGTACAAGAAAAGTAGTAATTTTCAGTTAATTTTTGCACCTACATATTATTGACGTATTGGCGCGATTTTACATTTCACTTGTACTACATACGTTGCATTACAACGAAACAATGAAAAAAACTACTGTAATATATAAGCATTTTGGTGGGGGCAATTGAACACACATGTCAGAGAATATTCTAGAAATGCACCCCATATGTGTGATGTACCTCTTCGTTGCCCAAGAAGGAGTGAGGGGTGGACAATTTTGCCAAGTTGATTGGCTTCGAGAGTTTGTTAGAGTCAGACTTGATCAAGAATTGGAGAAGGAGACAACATATCCCTGCAGGAGTGACATCCCCGGCCAAGACCCTTTTTTGAGAGATGCCGCTGCCCACGAGATGTTCTAGATAAATTCTCAGGACGACACTCAAGACTCAAGTCTCTAATGAATTCTCCATTCCTTCCCTACACAATATATACCAAAAGTGGTCGATCCTTGGTAATTAATAAAATTTGCAATTGCTAAATATAAATTAAATTTCATTTAATTTATATTTCTATTCAATTTCCATTCCATTCAATATCTTCAATTTCATATTAATTTCATTATTATCTATTGTATTATATTAATTCTTCTATTTTTATTAAATACATAATTTTTAGTTTAATTTTATATATGCATTTTTAATCTGAACCTATTCAATTTTATCATTTCCCTTATCAACCTTCGCGGATTCAATAAACATTTATTATTCTAAATTTAACCTGAGTGCTACCAATTAATTAATCTTAATCTTTTCAACCAATTTTTCTAATAAAACACCTTACCTAAGTCATCCAATATACGACACTACATACTCTCAAAATCAAGTTTTTTTAAAGTTTTATAGTAATTTAGCTAATAACTGTGGCTTCCTTTTCCATTCAAATGAAAAATAAGTTTATTTAAATACTTACAATGTAAAATTGTTGGCGGTTTATTCGAATTTAAAACTACATTTGATGCAATTTTTTTTAAGTAAGTTTTTTAAAAGTTTCAAAAATATAGGTGCAATTTTATTTACCACATAAAAAAAAATTTTGTGCTCGCGAATAATTTTCATGTGCGCTATGTTTAAAACTGTGTGCGCGCGCACACGCGCACAGCTTAGAGGGAACACTGCCTGTGGCGTGTAACCAATACCTCCCTTGCTACCGTCGGTCGGTAAAAACATCAACAATTTTTTCAGTTAAAACTTCCAATTAATAATCATTTATGAAATTATTAATTTATAAAATATTGAATTATAAGTTTTGTCTATTACTATTATAGTACTGTATAGTAAAAATATTTAAATTGTTAAAAATTTACTCTATTAAATGCTTATAGTTTTATGTTTAAAACTTTAATTATGTATTAAAAAAAAAAAAAATTTTAAGAGTCTATATTAAATAAGCTGGAGTGTCTCGACTCGACTATCTCGCAATTTGAATTGGATTAATTAACATAATATATTATATTTAAATTAAATTTAATTAATTATCAATTAAAATTAATAAATAATATTTATTAAATCAGCGCATGTTTGGATCTTTGTTGATGGCACCACGTCACGTGTTGGCGCGTGAGATTTGCAGTGTTGTAAAATTAATTCTGGTACTTTCAGGGATTCAATCAGGCTGAAATTCTATATATAGCAGTTTTATACAATTATTAATCATGTGAAAAATTATCAAACATATATCTTTATTTTTACGGTCACTTTAGAGAAAAAAAATCAAAACTCAAAAATCAAAACGTTGTGGGCAATGACCCTCTTCCGGTTGAACTACATTTCTCAAAAGTTGATAGAAAACTACGAATCTTGCCTACATACACACATACACACACAGAGACATAGACACAGAAATCATGGCGAGATAGTAAAAAGAAGAAAGTTTAAAATATGTTAGGTCGACGAGAGAAAAAAGGTGTGGAAACCATCTCGTTTATATATATATAATATAAGAGATAATATAAATTCATTAAAATCATAATACCAATAAATATGTTTCATATTCTACTAATATAATGAGTTTATTAAAGTTATTTAATTAAGATACTTTGAATCAAATACAAATAAGTATAATCTATAATACATTAATTCCAAAATAGATTTGTGATATTCTCTAATTCAAAATTTAATTAATACTTATTTTATAAAGTTAGAATTTCTATCATTCATTGAGAATGGCAGATAATATGTAGAAACAAATAAAAATAATTAATTTCGAAAGTTTATTAATTACATGATTAAGATATGAAAAATTAAATATTTATTTATTTGTATATGAAATATATTTCTGCGAGAGTTTTAAATTACTTATTTTTTTCTTTACTTTTTTACCGACCGACGATAGTAAGGGAGGTAAAACAATACCTGAAAACAATCACACCAAATTTCTTATGTGGAGAATTTTACATATCTTCACAAATCATGCATTTTCTTAACCGAAAAAAGTATTTTTAGCACGATGCCTCCCCGTCCGTCCGTCTGTTCATGGTGTATCCGGAAACCGGTAGTGGTAGTATCGTCGATCGCTACGACGATAGGAAGGGAAGGGTTATTTTGACACCAAATTTCACATGAGGAGATTTTTTACATATCTCCACGAATCATTCACTTTGTATTGGTTTTATCCTCGGGAAAAATCATCTTCATTAGTTTTTTCTTAATTTAAAATGATATGACGTCACAGTCAGGAGCTTTTAAAAATAAAATTAAATTAAAAATATTAATGTTATATCCAGATCTGTTTTTTATTGCATTAATAGATAGATTAAAATTATTTGAAATTGTTTCTGTAGCTTGAAATTAATTTAAATATTTCAAACCGTCGGTCGGTTCTGAGCCTGGCCACAGGTCAACTTATTCCTAGAAAATACCTCACATCTCCAAAATATGTAGGTACATACAATATTCAAAATAACATTTTCCTTTTCATCCCTTTTCCATATTATATTACGAAAAATAAAAAACAAAGAGAAAAATACCCTACCTGCTTTGTATCTTATGCTTATTGCTTCAATAATGTCTTTAAAGGTAGATAATCCATAAAGATTATTAAAATTTCATTGAATGTAATTTAATTAAAATCATAATAAATATATAAAATAAATAATTTATTTTAGAAATTTAATTAGATAAGTAACTTTGATGATAGATTATTATAGAAAATATATTATTTTTGAAAATAAATTATCTGGTAAATTAGAGACAGTTTATATGTATCATTTGAGAATGACTACTCTAATCAGTATTTATCTTGATCAAAGACATACTCCTGATTGTATATTGGAAGGTTAACGAAATAGCATTTAAAATCAATTACTGTTATGTTTGTACCACATAAACAGGCAAGTTTCGTAAAATCATTTCTCAAATATCAATGTTTCCTCTCAATTATAGGTATAAATAATTATATAGATACGAGTATAGATATACATTACAAATCAATAATAAATAATTATAGATCTAATAATGTTTAATATGGTAAATCGTTTGTTTATTTGTTTGTTTTTAGAAAATATGTTTTTAGAATTTAAATAAATATAATCAAATTTTATATTGAAAAATGATCAACTTTAATTATAAATTGTTTAAAAGAAATTGTCATTAAAAATTGTTAAAAATAAGTTGACATGTGGCCAGACACAGAACCGACCGATGGTTTGAAATATTTAAATTAATTTCAAGCTACAGAAACAATTTCAAATAATTTAAATGTATCTATTAATGCAATAAAAAACAGATCTGGATATAACATTAATATTTTTAATTTTATTTTATTTATAGGCAGGCCATACGCTTGTTGCCGTAGAGGAAGCTCCAGGAGAACTTCCGCCACCGGAAGACGTCGTTCCACCATCCCTTAGAAGAAGCGCAGGAGCGGAAAACACGAGGAACACAAGACAAAGTGCGAATTCGACCACACTCAAATGGAGAAGTAATAATTTATTCGCCGTATGCACCTGAAACATAGATTTTTTATTTTCTAAATATTTATATAATTTATAATTGTTCTGCATAGATTAAATAACATACGAGTATACATTGAAATTGTTATCTATTTATTGAATTTATTATCATCGTTAGATTTTCACACAAGAATAGGAATAGGAATGATGAACACAAGTGATACACTTAATATTTTTTACTAAATTTTAGTTTGATTTGTTGATGGTTGGAAGACAAATGAAAAAAAAAGTTGTTTTAAAAATTTTAGAAAAAGAACCAAAATGTTAACTATGTAGTTAACAAAAATAAGTTGACCTGTGGCCAGGCGCAGAACCGACCGACAGTTTGAAATAAATTAATTTCCAACTACAGAAACAATTTCAAATAATTTAAATGTAACTATTAATACAATAAAAAACAGATATGGATATAACATAAATATTTTTAATTTTATTTTATTTATAATATATAAGGAGGCGCTGGCTGTGTCGTCATGAAGGGGTGGGTAACGTCATATCATTTTAAATTAAGAAAAAACTAATGAAGATGATTTCCTCCGAGGATAAAACAAATACAAAGTGAATGATTCGTGGAGATATGTAAAAAAATCTTCTTATGTGAAATTTGGTGTCAAAATAACCCTTCCCTTCCTGTCGTTGATCGGTAATACTACCACTTCCGGTTTCCGGATATACACGGATATACACCAAAAGTTGATCCATTCATCATACTGATGCATTAAGTAAATACACCAAATTTCATCAAAATCCGTTGAGCCGTTCAAGCAGTACACATCAATACGGACAGATGGACAGACATCATGCTAAAAATACATCATCGGTGGGTGAAAACGACAAATAAATTATTTTAACTATAGACAATAAATAGTAATAGTAATAGCAATACAGCAGTGATATTAGATTAGATTAGATAAAAAAAAATAATATAAATTGGTCTTAATCAATATTTCCATTAGATTGGCTTTTAAATAATTTGTAAAAAATGTCATTTTCCTTATTTCAAATACAACCCCAAGCTTTATTTATTTATTTTATTATTTATTATTATTATTATTATTATTATTTATTAATTGATCAATTGATTATTATATCAAAAATTAATTTTTATTTTCTGTTAAATAAGATGTCCAACTTTTTTCAAAAGTAGGCTAGAAGTTCAAGGCAATGTCAAGAGACAATCAAACGCATCGATAGATATTAAAAATGTATTTGTTGTCATTTTGGAAAAATATTATTTCAGAGAAACTCATCAATATATCTCTAATATAGATATATATATGAAGATTTTTATCATTTTTTCTTTGAATTTGAATTATGGTAAAATTTTGAAATATAAATGACAGAGATGAGAGAAAGTAATCAAATCAAATAAATGAGCTGCGACCAGACTAGAGGGTTATTCTTATACTAAATTATATCTTATAGGACAAAATCTCTACAAAACAAAATAAATTGTTAAAGATAATAATATCTGATCGCAAAATTCCTTTATTGGCTTAATCCTTAATCAAAAATCTGTTTTTTTTTTTCTCAGGTCTGTGTAAATTTCACTCACCTTTGAAAATAAGTTAAACAATGTAATTGTAAAGAGAATAAATTTAAATATTTTAATACATTCATTTAATGGAACCGTTTGAGGGGTTGGAAGGGTTGAAAATTAGAATTGATTAAAATTATTGAAGTAGAATAATTATTCTACTAATTCTAATAATTATTAATAATATCTTTGACATTTCAACGACCAATGATTAGTTATAATGGAATTTTGTGAATATAAAACCACCTATGGATATTTGTTATTGTAAATTTATTCAAAAATTAAAAAAAAAAATTTTTAAAAACCACGTTTTACTAACGGACTAAAAAGGAGAAAATAATTTTTTTCTGAAAATCCATACTGACATTACATACAAGAAGAGATCTGATTTGAATCAAACTGTCCATAACGTAAAAGGTGGGGCGCATCAAATAATAATTTTTCTATTCAAATATGATTTCCTTTATTAATTTTTATTTAGCATCAATCGTTGTATTTTTTAAGGCTTAAGTTTTCACCAAAATTCTTGTAGAAGGGAATATTATTAGTAATACGATAGGATAAGTTTCGTGATATAATTTTTATAAATATTACCTATTAAGTATTTAACAGACTTTTTGTAAAAGGGAATATTATTAGTTAATCATTAGAAAATTTATCGTATATTTAATATATTTAAAAATTGTTTAAGATACTAACTTATACTATCAAACTTGTTAAATATCAAATTTTTTATTAGACCACTTGTAAAAGGGAATAATATTAGTAGTCCAATAGATTTTTTTAATTTAAATTCTTTCGAGCATTAAATTTAATATTTTTGATAAAGATCAATATTCATTCGTCAAATTATATTATGCGTGGTTTTAATGTTTATTTTGAGATTTATATATTTTCTATATTTTTATTAGAAACAGGATATTTTAGACATATTTGCGCCCCACGTTTTACGTTATGGACAGTTTGATTCAAATCAGATCTCTTCTTGTATGAAATGTCAGTATGGATTTTCAGAAAAAAATTATTTTCTCCTTTTTAGTCCGTTAGTAAAACGTGGTTTTTTAAATTTTTTTTTTATAAAGTATTATTTTCTACTTTTTAGTCTTCAAATTTTGCAATCGATTTTAGTTTACTCATATTAATTAAATTTATGAAGTATAATTTAAGAAATGAATGTGTACTAAATATTTATATTTATAAAGTTGGGGATTTTATGTTTTTTTGTTTACATTTTTTTTGTTTACATCCGACATTTTGAATTTTTATATATAGGAATAATTTTGGATTATTTCATTCAAATTGTAGCAATTAGAAGCTCATAGAAATGATAATATTGTATTGTCATCGAGAGCAAAGCTGTTGGTGAAGTTTCAAGAAAATCAGATGATTGGAAGTCGTCGAAAAATCGATTGCAAGATTTGATACATACAAACAATTCACAGACAAGAATACAAGTTAAGTAAAACGTGATAAAATACAAAAAATACACAACGTTTCGATTGCAGAAGTAGCAATAGCAAAAATAAATTTACAATAACAAATATCAATATGTGGTTTTATTTACAAAATTCCCTTATAAATAAAAACAGCCACCAAAGCTTTAATAATTGACTAATGATTAGCATTTAATAATAATATATGTTAATTTCATTAAATAACATTAAATGAAATGTTTATTTAATTATAATAATAAATATCTCTGATTTACACTCTACATTTTATAAATAAATAAATAAATAAGTAATAGATAAATAGATAAATAAGATTGGGGAATTTTTCAAATTTATTTTTTAATTATTCAACTTTATTTATTGTTAGTGAGATGTGAATTTAAATCTAATATTGTATTGACGAAACATACCTATATTTAATATATTTACAGTTAAAATTAAATATACTAGTATATTTTATATTTAAATATCTTCTATATTTCTAATGGAGAACAGCAATTTCAGGTGAAATAAATCATATACGAGGGTGGGGTGAAAAGTTTCCGGCCTGACCAAGAAAAACGAGATTTTTAAATTTTTTTTTTTCTTTATTTTTCAACATAATCTCCATCAACACTGATACATTTCTCATAACGGTGCTCACACGTTCAGCTGACATCGTACAGATCTCAGCTATCTCGAATGTTGAAAAATAAAGCAAAAAAAAAAAAATTTAAAAACATCGTTTTTCTTAGTCAGGCAGGAAATTTTTCACCCAATCCTCGAAGGTCTCCTCATATAACAAAATATACCATATAATTAATTTATAATATACTTACTCATACTATATATTAAATAAACATATATTAAAGATACAAGATACAAGATACAAGTAAATAAACTTATATTTATTCTATATATAAATATTTATTTGAGAATAGGCCACAATAAATAATTCAAACGTATTTAAAGATAATTTTTAAAGATTTTTACAAACATTCAACATTAATGTCATTTAAATATGCTATATATTCTATGTGAGAGAATCCCCTCTCTTATTAGATAAAACGAATAAAATAAAATATGGATTTGGATTTATAAATTTTCAATTTTTTATTTAAAATTAGCTGGAGTGTCTCCACTCGACTATCTCGCAATTTGAATTAGATTAAATAACATAAATATATTATATTTATATTAAATTTAATTAATTATAAATTATAAATTAAAATTAATAAATAATATTTTTTGAATCAGCGCATGTTTGGTTGTTTTGTTGATGGCAACACGTCACGTGTTGGCGCGTGAGATTTACAGTGTTAAAAAATTAATTCCTGTACTTTCAGCGATTCAATCCAGCTGAAATTCTATATATAGCAGTTTTATACAATTTTTAATCATGTGAAAAACTATCAAACTCATATCTTTATTTTTACGGTCACTTTAGAAGAAAATAAATGAAACGTGGTAAGTAATGACCCACTTCCGAATGAGCTACATTTCTCAAAAATTTAAAAGAAAACTACGAATTTTGAATAATGCCCGTATACCAAATTTCATAATTCTAGCACAAACCGTTTTTGCGCAATCTTGTCTACATACATACACACATACACACATTTTTCTCAACCTCTTAGTGAAAATGATTCAGGAACCTTCAAAACGTATTTATATATAAAAAAAATAGCAAAATGCTGCTTTTCTATTGTCTTTGTATATTATTTTTTGTATTTTGTTTTTGTTTTTTTGTTTTTTTTTGTTTTAATTCACCCTTTTTGATAGATTGATTAATGTTCATTTGGTATTTATTATATATTTCCTTCATCCAGATGATCCCTTATTACAAGTATAAAAGAAAGATTTGAGGAAAGGGAATGGGTGGAGTAAATGATAACGCTGGAGAAATTTGCAAAACGACAAGGAAACAAATAAAAGAGGAAAAAGGAAAACATATGAAAGAAAGGAAACCACCAAAAGAGATGATATTACTGACAGGAAAAACAAATATTTGTTATATTATTTGGAACATAGAAGGCTTAAAAATATACTTTTTATGCATACAAAAATTGATTAGAATAAAAAGGAATGTTTAGATTTTTTATTGATAATATATATCTATATCTATATAAATTACATATCTCGTACATCTGTTGTGGAAAATAACATAAATGTCAAGAATTGACCTGCCCTAGTATGTTTAATAAAATGAAGTCGGTGACTTTTTGGATGAAACACAGGTTTTTGAATAAAAAATTATTTTATTTTTCAACGTAGTCTCTTTTAAGCACTATACACTTCGTCCAACGTTTCTCCAATCTTTTTATTCCTTCTAAAAAATAAGATTTGTCTAGGATCTAGGACATGAAAATAGGTATTTGTTTGTGTGATGATTTAACGTTGGAGTCAAATCTCTTTTCGTCGAACCATTTCTTCAGGTTTGGAAACAAGAAATAATCACACGGGGCTAAATCTGGAGAATAGGGTGCATGAGGGAGCAAGTCGTATACCAATTAAAAAAACTAAAAGACTTAGTTAATTCCAATTTCGACAGGGGTCAGCAGATAGTTGCCTGCCATTTCATTTAAGAGACGGTAAATTCAAAAGTCACGGTCTTATTGACCTGCCCTACTTTCTATATTATTTATAATTTTGGAAGTTTTCGTATATATACAGAAATTTTTATTATTAAATAAAATATAATTTCACTTAAATAGTTTTTTTGATTGAGTTAATTTTTTTGTATAAGTATTTTTAGTGTAATTAATATTTTCCAATAATGTTTAATTAATAAATATTTGATAAGTAGATCCAGAATATGCCCCTTGGTGCACAATATGCAATATGAGTGTCATATAACCATCGTATGCATCGGCAGGAACTGGAATGTTAGATTGAAATTTATTGTAAAAGAGAGTTTGATTTTGGGCTGAAAAAAAAATTATTCTTTCTAACTTAAGTGATCTTTGATCTACCCGGGGAGAGTTAAGTCACAATGAAATTAATGTTATGGACGGCCTCGGTATGGTATTTAGAATTTAGTCAAATGATATTGATAGCTTGTGCTCAAAATCCTGCTTTGGACTCTCCTGTTAGTCTGTCCAGAAAGTATCGGGGCTACCTTTTTATCTCCGAGCTGGCGTTATTCTGGATCATCGGACGGGTGGCATCCTTTGAAGTAATCCCCATTTGATTGAATAACACCTGGAACTTACATTTAGTGATGGTCTTGAGTAAGTTCGTCGCATTTTGAACCGTCGTTTTGTCATCGAATCGCTGTCCTTTGAGTTGTTTTTTGAGTTTTTAAAATTATTTTATACCATTAATGATGAATTCTTATTAATCAGGTTTAGTGCCAATGAAATAGGAGTAAGTTTCCCCTTAAATGGCATACAGGAAACAATCTTTTTTAGATAATATAAGTACAATATCCTAATTACATTTATAAAATTTCATATTTTAATTAATTATTTATTTATAAATATAATATAATAATTATATTATTCAATAATAACATAATTTGATATAATTATATTACAGTGAAAAATAATAGATTAATTTCTTAGTTCTGAATTTATCAATTTTATTGCATAATAAAAAAAATGTCAGTTTATGTGTTTAATAAAATTTTTATTATCACAAAAAAATTTGACTTGATTGTTCATATAAATAAATTAAACTAAATGCGCCCAACGTTTTTCGTTGAATATGAAGCAATTCATCCATAAACTTTGTCAAGCTTATAGAAAAATTATTTTATTCTTTTTAATCCATCAGAAAAACGTTATTTTATAAAATTTTTTTACAAGTTGTGGGTAGGTAAATTATATGATCAGTGTAAATTGTATAATGATGTTTCTTTTTTCAAAACATTTTGTACTTGATACGAAATAAATTTATTCATTCTCTAATCAAATTTATACGTATATTGAACTAATAAATTCATTCGAAAGGTTGACCTTTAAAGAATGAATTTTTCAGATTTTCTCTTAATTTTTTATCATTCAAATCTTGAATGATTCATCAATCCACCTGGAATTTGTATATAATTACAATATATGATTAAAATACGTATATAATTTAGTTTGTAATTGTACAGGTATATATATATCTACATTCCTAATTAAAGGAAATCAATATGTTCAACATTTCTTATCATATAACATTGGCGTAGAATTATAATTGTTTGAGGAAAATTTGTTCCTGTTGTTGGGGAAGTTGTTATTTTCTTTTCTTTTCGTCAACTCATTTATATCTCATCATTCTTCTTCTTTCGCTTTTTGTCTGTATGGATGTATCTTTCAGACATTGCTTTCAGGGAGTTTAAGGTTTGCATAAACTAATGGACTAATTTTGTTTGTTTGTTTTTTATCTTTTTTTACACTTTTGGATGAATTGGTTTTTGGGTATTCAACTATGATGTCTGCTTTTACTCGTAATTCATTAATATTTTTTTCAAGTCTTTTTCGTCAAAGTAGTATTTTTAATTTGTTCTTATTCCTATTTAGTTTTTTTGAGGGATGGAAATCTTTGGTTGCTAAGTTCAAGAATTGTTATTGTAGTGCTATATGTACGAGGGTGGGGAGAAAAGTTTCCGGCCTGACCTAGAAAAACGATGTTTTTAAATTTTTTCAACATAATCTCCACCAATACGGATACATTTCTCATAACGGTGTTCTAATTAATTAAATTAATTAATTTCATTTCATTTAATTTAACTCTCATCAACAGTTATGAATCGACACAAAAATTCGTTTGGATTACGTCTTCAGCGCCAAATTGTCGGTAAAAATGGTTTTTCGAAGCAGTTTTTAGTCTAACGTTAGCAAACGCGGCACCCACGTTGCACACAGCTTTCCATATTCAAAGGGTTGTGCAAAATATTTCGCACACGTTCAGCTGACATCGTACAGATCTCAGCTATCTCGAATGTTGAAAAATAAAGCAAAAAAAAAATTTAAAAACATCGTTTTTCTTAGTCAGGCAGGAAATTTTTCACCCCTCCCCCCCCTCGAAAAATTACTTTTTATTATATGTATTTATAATTATATATCTTTACATTTAAATATTACTGTAGACTGTAGGCAAATGATAATAAAAATGTTACAACTAACTTACGTAGTAAGTTCTTTATAAATATGTACTTAGTAAATATTTGTTGTTAAGAAAATATCACTGGTCCGCAAATTTATTTTTAACAAATCTACTGGTACATGGGCCAAAAAAGGTTGAGAAACGCTATAAGGCTGAATATCTTGAAAAAGATACAAATAATGTACCTATATAAACATACAATTTTTACTAGTACATATAAGAAGATAAAATATATATATTCATTATGGAAATAAATACAAATTAACCAAAATATAAATTTAATTAATTAATCATTTGCAGGTCTTTGGTGTAGAATTAACATTTTTAACATTCAATTATAGTGAACATTCCAATTGAAAATTGAAATAGGACTAATGAAAAAATCTGGAGTCTCTCCAGTCGACCATCTCGCAAATTTGAATTGGATTAATTAACACATAGATTATATTTAAATTAAATTTAATTAAAATTATAAATTAAGAATAATTGAATTAATTAATTAATTAATTTTTAAAAATTAAAATTTACAGAATATAGTACTGTTATTCAATTAAATTTAAATTTAAAAACTTCATTTTTAAGTCAAAATTTAATTAATTAATTCCGGTACTTTCAGCGATTCAATCAAGCTGAAATTCTATATATAGCAGTTTTATACAATTCTTAATCATGTGAAAAGCAATCAAACCTATATCTTTATTTTTGCCGTCATTTTAGAGGAAAATAAATGAAAACGTGGTAGGTAATGTGACCCACTTCAGAATGAGCTACATTTCTCAAAAGTTAAAAAGAAAACTACGAATTTTCAATAATGCCCGTGTACCAAATTTCATGATTCTAGCTGAAAACCGTTTTTGAGTAATCTTGACTACACATACACACACATACAGACACAGAGAGAAAGACACACAACATTTTTTTAACCTTAGTGAAAATCACTCAGGAGCCTGCAAAACGTGTAAAAATATCAAAATCTCTTCGGCAATACTATCTCTTGCCCGATAGTAAAAATCAAAAAAAAGTCTCCATTTGAAAGTTAAAATTCTTCCCTTCATATTTTTTTTCTTCACCACCACCATCCCTTACCTCAACTCTCTCTTTTCTCTCTCTCTGGATAGAATCACGTATTTTTGTGAGATTGTTTTCTTTCCCAACCTCCCGTTAATTCTCAAACTCAATCTCAACCTCATCTCCAACCATTTATTCACTAACTCCTAAAAAAACTTGCCACTAATAAATGTTGATCACACAAATGGCTCGAATTCCCGCCTCAGATCCAGAATTAAATTAAATCCTGCCATAAAGTTAGGCTCCGCTCACAAGGGTATCCAAAAGCCCACTGCGCATGCGCAGGTAGCTAGCTCAGGTAGAATCCAAAGGGTCAGATCCCAGTCGGCCTCGGGCTGTTGTCCAGTGCGGATGTGTGCCAGTCTCAGGATTGCCCAGGATTCTTCGGAGATCCACAGCAACGCAGTGAGTACAAAACCACCCAACCTATCAACCCAAAATCCCGATATTAACCCTTGGTCACACAGACTAAAACCCAGAATCCCAAAAATATTCCCACCTAAATAATCTCTTGAAAATGGAGCCAAAATGGATGCCGAAACGTCGAGAAAACAATCTCACAAAAATAAGTGATTATATCCCTGATAAATCTGATAATAATAATAATAATAATAATAATAATATATCATTTAATTTATAAAACTTTAATTAGTCTGTTTCTTTACTGTATTCTAATAGTTTTCAATAAAAAGAATAATTGAATAATGTTATTATTTTTTTCTTAATATTTTTATTGGTATTTATATGTGTAACTAAGCTGAATGAAAATCATCTAGTTATTTATGTCATAGGAAATTATTGATTCACCTATAGAACTATAAATGTGTCCATCCATCTTAATTAAATAAAATGTTATAAATATGTTAGATATTTTTCAAAACAAATGAATAGTTTTTAATAAAATAAATTCCTTAATTAATTAATTAAGTTTTTTAAATTTGAAATTACTATAAGATTAATATAATTTTAATAATTAATAATAACTTTGAACAATCATTTAAGTGAACTTATACGTCTCTTAATGATCAATAAAATTAAATTATAGGGTGGCGCAGATGGATCGGGTGGTTTTAAATTATTTGTCAAACTGTACATTTTAAAGATCTTGGATTGAAATAAATTGCAAAACGTGTAGTTACAATGGAAGCTTATTAACAAAAAATTACTAAAGTTAGTTTTTAAAAATTACATCCATCCAAAGGCCTCCATCTCGATTCTTGGAGTCGGTCCTTAACGTTCAACTCAACTCCGGAATGGACCGGGGTTTGTTCATGAAGACCGTTGCTTTTAAATAGCCCCATAAGAAAAAGTCACATACCGCAGTGGCGCAACCAGGATTTGATCCTGGGGGGGGGGGTTGACTAGCCTCTCCACCTTCCTATGGCGGGGTCCCCCCCCCTCCCCGGGCTCTCTCAAAGACAAATTTTCATTATGATTTTATTTTTTAAATTAAATATTTAAAATAGTTTTGTAAATGAAACACTGATTTTACAAAATCTGGCAAAAAAATTTAATTTGGTATTTTATTTACTCGTATTAACAGTTTTAGAAAGAAAATATTTTTTTTCTAGCTATAAGTAACTCATTTTAGCTTTCCTCATGGAATGAGGATAGCTTATACGATGGTCGGAAAATTTTTGCTCCGAGATTTTTTAAGATCTCCACTTTTCAGACGGTTGTGAATCAAAAACTGGAAAAAAAATTTTTGAACCGGCCGGCCTGCCGTTCGTTACCGAGATTACGTCTAAACAAAATGAGATATTGTCTTGAAATTTGATATTTAGATGTTTTTGTTTTTTTGAAATGATGGGCGGGGATTGGATTGTTTTTGGACAAGATCGGACCATAAGTAAGGGTAGTTTAAAGAGGTGTCCAAGCACATTTTATTGATTTTCTCAATAAATACCGATTTTTATAAGAATAATTATACTATCGTATTCAATTTATAGGGAATTGAAATTACTAAGTTTCATTCTATTCATTTTTACTTCAACTTAATAATAAAGGAGTTATTTATAAAAAACCAAGTACTTGAAGATTTCGAAAGCTTTTCGTCCGCCCGTAGTGGCAGGATATTTTGAAAAAATAATCTTCGCTTCATAATTTTTATGAAATGAGCAATTAATGAATTAATGAATTAATAATAAAAAATATTTAAAATTTGAGTAATATTTTTATTTTTATTTAATTTATATTTAAATAATAGTCAAATTGGAAAATTTCACAATCATCTAGTAATCTTCTATTAAGTCTTTTGTTTTTTATGATTTAGGAGAAATAATAAAATAATTTTTTTATTTCTTATATTAAATTCCGTACGAAAAAATAAGCAATTTTTATTTTTATTAAAAAATTTTTAAAAATAAAATAAACTTATACTTTTTATACACTAAGTTATACTTTAAGAATTTTTTAATGACCCTCTTCCGGTTGAGCTACATTTCTCAAAAGTTAAAAAAAAACTACGAATTTTGAATAATGCCCATGTACCAAATTTCAGGATTCTAGCTCAAACCGTTTTTGCGTAATCTTATCTATATACATACACACATACACACACACACATATATATATATATATATATATATATACACATACACACAGAGACATTTTTCTCAACCCAATAGTGAAAATGATTCAGCAACCTTCAAAACGTATAAAAACATCAAAATCAATCAATCGAGCGAGATAGTAAAAATTATATAGAATGAACATTTGAACCAATACAGTTACACAAAGCGATATAATATAAATACGTGCATGTGATTCTCATAATAGATTTTACAAATGTATATTAAAAGAAGTTACTTATATCCTGTTTTGTTTTGTTTTAAATATATTATTAGAAAACTTTACATATCCATACTTAATACATATTTTCCAACAAAATGACAAAATTGAATATTAAATGTCACCCTGGAGGTTTAATATTACAAAGTTTGTATCACTCTCAGGTGTAAAATACTTAAGTCAATAAAAGAAAATTATACTAATATTTTTCATCATCTCTCTCTTTCTCTATTTATCTAAATAGATAGAAAATTGCAATTGTAATATTCACCATAACTATAGTCAAGTGTGTATTGAATATATAACTATGTATATATTATATGTTATTGGTTTTGAAATACTTATAAAATTTAAATCAATAAATTTCTAATTGAAATGATTAGTGAACTAATCATTATATAGATATTATAGTAATTTTGAATTGAAACATTTCTATTACTGTTAAAATAATTAATTCACTATTAATTACATTATGGGTTAAAACAAGGGGACGCACTACCAATTTTATTTAATATAGTTCTGGAATATGCAATTAGACAAATTGGGGAAAAATCAAACGGAATCAAATTAAACAAAAAAAATTCAAGTATTAGGTTACGCAGACGAGTTAAATATCTTAAATATAATAGGAGATTCGGTAATTGTAATTATAAAGATAGCGTAGGAAAATTAATCGAAACAGGAAAAGAGGTGGGACTGGAAATTAATAATGCTAAGACAAAGTATTTGGTAACAGAGAGGAATAGTATTAACACACAAAGTCTTAACATACAAAATATAGAATTTGAAAATGTAGAAAAATTGAAATACTTAGGTTCTGTAATAACAAAAGATAATAATATTCGAGAAGAGTTTAAAGCGAGGTTACTATCGGGAAATGCCTGTTATCATGCAATAAAGGGGCTGATTGCGTCAAAATTATTATCAAAGGGGATAAAATTTAAAATATATAAAATAATTATTTTACCGGTTGTATTATATGGGTGTGAGGCATGGTCAATAACCTTAGGGGACGAGAGTATTTGAGAATTCTGCGAAGCATTTATGGGCCAAAGAAAGAGGAGGTCACCGGGGAATGGCGGAGACTGCATAACGAGGAATTGCAGGATCTCTCTCTCTCTCTCTCTCTATGCAGACCAACGAAACCACTTTTAATACCGGGCATTGACGGAGCACCCCCATTAGTGGTTATTAATATCAACTTGAAAATTGAAAATGCTGAAGCTTTAATGTTTTTTTGTTTTGTTTTGTTTTTTTTTTCTATATGATAAAAAAGTGTTGTATGCTAAACATTAAAACTACACATTTTAGCAGCAGCTCTTGATTTTATGAAATCAATTTTAAATTTATATTTTTTTCTAATAAATTTATTCAAAGCAGTTTCCTCAAACTATTTTATTAAAAAATAAGTAAACGGAAAATAACTATAAATTGAGGCCTTCAACGCCAGAACGGCCTAACCCACATTTTTCACTTTTTTGCTTTTATGCGGTTTGGCGTTTTAGATTTCTATTAAATCATGAAATCCAGAGTAGTACATGTGCTGAAATCTAGCGATAAAAACGAGAAGGTTGCTTAGGCTACTACGGCATTTTAAAATATAAGTTACGAGGATAATGTTAAGACTTCAAAGCAAAAAAGTGAAAAATGAGAGTTAGGCCGTTCTGGCGTTGTAGGCCTCAATTAACGTGGGGCACAACTGAACAGAGTTCAATACTACAAAAAAAGAACTAAATATTTCAAGGCAATGTGCAAATTATTTATACTTATACCTGCTTTCTTGAAAAGTCTAAAAATAGTTGAGGTGATACCAAAGAATATTAAAGAATATTAAAAGTAGACTATTGGATACCAATAATATTTGATGTTTTGATTTTTCGATTCGATTTGAATCATCATTCAAAGGGCCCCCACTATTGATTTCTCTCTCTCTCTTTCTCTCTCTGTTATTATATTATATAATAAAATTCTAAATGTTATCCTCGAAAATAATAAGTGAAATAATTATCTACTATCATTTGTGGTAATTTGCATCAGCATATCTTTAAACGAATAAAATATTAAGGCGAATTATGAAGGGCTCAAGTATTAACTGCTGACGTTAACATTAAAGTTGATCTCAACGGAGAATTAAATTTCTCCTGTTTTAATATATTTTTAGATAAAATCCCATCATATACTATTGTGGTCATTTTGTTTTTTGTTTTTTCATTTTGTTTCATCCTCTCTTTCAAAATGAGTTAAATAAAAGCTTATAGTTGATAGTTGATAATGATTGGGAATTTGAAAATGATATTGATAACGATAATTGCAATTTATTTATTAATTTAATATATTTAATTAGATTTTTAATAAATTTAATTTTATTTCTAATTATATAAATAAATAACAAAAAAAAACATAAGAAAACTTGGATTTGAAAAATAATAATAATAAAATAAGTCACTGATAAATTTTAATTTTCATTGATCAAATCATTTTATTTGTTAATTTTAAAAAGTAAAATATTAAATATCTCTATTTTTTTAATAGTACCTGGTTCACCAAGCCATCGCTCGGTCAATAAAAAAAAATGATTCCTTTGGCTGGTAATATTAATACCTGATCAGCTCAGCTGGTTCCAATTTCGACAGGAGTCAGCTGATAGTTACCTGCTGACAGGAGCAGTGTTGCCATTTTAAAAAGTCAACGACTTATTGACCTACCATCGTATTATTTTCAAATAATGTGTAAGATAATAATATAATAATATTAAAAACTAACAAACAAGAAAACCCTCCCGACATTTTAAAATAAATAATACCTACATATTTCATTTTATTGAATAAATAAATTTCAGTTTTCAAGTTTTTTTCAAAAATAAATTTTTGATATTGTTATAGGACAATAGCAAATGAAACAAATATACAAAGAAATTCATTTCAAGTATCATTCAATCACCTATAATTGTAAATTTCTTACAACCAAATAAATCGACTAGTTTTGATTTTACATTTACTCCTCACCCCATTCCACACCAGTAATGTATCAGTCACTGATTCATCAATTATTCAGGACAATAATAATAAAAATTAACAAATTCATTAATAGTACAACTTTTAATTAGTCGGAGTAGGGTGGAGCATCATCAAATTGTTTTAGATTAAACCACGAACTGTGTTTGTGCGTGCCTAGTAGACTTAAAAGGTCTTTTAGTGAATAATTTTAGTAATTTAGTTGATTGCTTTAAAAAGAAACCAATTTAAGAAAAAAATTAAAACTAATAAACTCAATGATTATCAAATATTTGAAATAAGTTGGTTTTTAACTAAAATAAAAATTTCAAAAAAACATTAATTAATATAAATTAATATTGTAATAAATTATTATGATAGTAATTTATATTATTATTTATTTATATATTAAATTTTTCTGTTTTTTTTTTTTACTATCTCGCCAGATAGTTGATGTTTTTATACGTTTTGAAGGTTCCTGAATCATTTTCACTAAGGTTGAAAAAAATGTCTCTGTGTATATGTGTGTGTATGTATGTGTTTATGTATGTAGACAAGATTACGCAAAAACGGTTTCATGAAATTTGGTACATGGGCATTATTCAAAATGCGTAGTTTTCTATCAAATTTTGAGAAATGTAGCTCAACCAGAAGAGGGTCATTACCTACAACGTTTTGATTTTTTTCCTCTAAAGTGACCGTAAAAATAAAGATATAATTTTTCACATGATTAAAAATTGTATAAAACTGCTATATATAGAATTTCAGCTTGATTGAATCGCTGAAAGTACCAGAATTAATTTTTTAACACTTCAAATCACGCGCCAACACGTGACGTGGTGCATTAACAAAGAGCCAAACATGCGCTGGTTTAATAAATATTATTTATTAATTTTAATTTATAATTTATAATTAATTAAATTCTATTTAAATATAATTTATTATGTTATTTAATCCAATTCAAATTTGCGAGTGGAGACATTCCAGCTAATTTTTTAAATAATTTAATTTAATTAATATTATTATAATAATAAGTGTTTAATAAATTTGATTTCTAATGAATATTGCTATCTATTTTATAGATTTCGAAAAATTAACATTTTAATATTTACATAGAAATTATTTTATAAATTAATTAAATTATTATAAATATAATAGCTATATAGATAAACTTCTCAAAAAAAAAAAAAACAAGTTAAAAAAATATTCAAATTATAATTAAAAGTGAACACATAAATCCAATTTATATTTTAGAATATAGGATAAGTAAATCAATAACCACCACTTTTATTGTCTAACCATTTAAACTTTTTCCCAGGAATGAATGCATTAGCAAATGATACCATTTGAAAAATTAAAAAAATATTAAAGATATAATAAAAATCTTTTTGAATATTTCATAAAATATTTTTAGATATATGAAATATTAATTAATTACGATAAAAAAAAAATTGAAATTTTTTATCAACATCAATCCGATGAAATTAAATTTTGTTAACTTGTTCAAACTTTATTTATTAACTTGTGATTTGGGGACAATTGATTGTATCTATCCCTTAGGCATTGCAAGTAAACGCCCTTTCAACTTTTCTCTTGTTCTAACATTTTCAATTTTACAGATAAAAAAAAATATAAAATAAATACCAAGAAGTAAATTTATTTATTTACAAGTATTTAAAAAAATATATTTATATCTATTTTATTATTTATTATTTATTAAAAAAGCTGGAGTGTCTCCATTCGATTATCTCGCATTTGAATTGGATTAATTAACATAATATATTATATTTAAATTAAATTTAATTAATTATTAATTATATATTAAAATTAATAAATAATATTTATTAAACCAGCGCATGTTTGTTGATGGCACCACGTCACGTGTTGGCGCGTGAGATTTGCAGTGTTAAAAAATGAATTCCGGCACTTTCAACGATTCAATCAACCTGAAATTCTATATATAGCAGTTTTATACAATTTTTAATCACGTGAGAAATTATCAAACCTATATCTTTATTATTACGGTCACTTTAGAGGAAAAAAAATCAAAACGTTGTAGGTAATAACCCTCTTCCGATTGAGCTACATTTTTTCCAAAATTGATAGAAAACTACGAATTTTGAATAATGCCCATGTACCAAAAATCATGATTCTAGCTCAAACTGATTTTGAGTAATCTTGTCTACATACACACAGACATTTTTCTCAACCTTAGTGAAAATGATTCAGGAACCTTCAAAACATATAAAAACATCAAAATCTCAACATCTGGCGAGATAGTAATTAATGTTAAGTAGATGAGTAGGAATGTTTTTTCTTCTTCTTCTTCTTTTATATGAATTCTACAACACTAAACTCTTACTTTTTCTCTTATAATCATAAAAATCTGACATATATGTTCAGAATAAATTCTTATCAGATATAAAATATAAAAAATAAATTAAATTACCGGACAACTTAATTTCGGCAAAATTGGTGGAGTGCAATCCTCAATCAAGGCAAACAAAATGCCTATAATAAAATGGGGAATGTTTTGCGAAACGTAGCTTTTTAGTTTTTTGTGCAACAGGATAAATTCAATTTTGTTTTGATTCAGAAATCTTGAAAATAACAAATTAACGTTAATATATCTGATTATTTTACATATAATAACAAGAATTCTTTTATGAATGAAAATAAATTAACAAAATGGAGTAAATAATGATTAAACGTTCTTTTAAATAAACAAAAATGTTGTATACTAATTAATATATGTACTAGCAAGATTCCTTTTGAGATCAAATGATTAATTTAAAACCAAGTCATTAATATTTTATATTACATAAATAATCATATTGAAATATTGTATATATATATATATATATATATATATATGTTTGAGTTGATTTAGTTTAATTGCAATATTACCATAAATATTTACTTTGTTTTTGTTTTGTGGATCTAGACTCTAGACATACATCTAGGCCAAAGATTCTCAACTACTTTAGTGCGTCGCGAGATTTTCAACGTGTGCCGGTTCTAAAATAAGTTGACCTGGCCAGGTCCGAACCGACCGAGGGTTTGAAATAAATTAATTTCCAGCTACAGAAACAATTTCAAATAATTTTAATATATCGATTAATGTAATAAAAAACAGATAGGCATATAAAATAAATATTTTTAATTTTATTTTATTTATAATATATAAGTAAGACCAGGCTGTGACGTCATGAATGGCTGGATGACGTCATATAATTTTAAATTAAGAAAAAAACTAATAAAAATGATTTTCTTCGAGAATAAAACCACCACAAAGTGCATGAATCGTGTTGATATGTAAAAAATCTCCTCATGTGAAATTTGGTGTGAAAACAATAACTCCCTTACTATCGTCGGTCGATAAAAAAAAAGGTAAACCGTTTTTGGGACCATTTTTTTTCAATATGATAAACTTTTACACTTATTTTTTCCTTGTGTGCCGCAGTAAAAAAAAAAGGTTGAAAATCACTGATCTAGGCAGTTCACATAAGGACACACCAACCCACAACATTGCAAAAAATACAGAGAACCCATTAATAAAAGTTATTTTTCCTATTTTTATCTAAATTTGAAAATTGTTGCTTGCAGCAACCACACTCCTCCAAACGATCCTATCCTGAACTACATCCAACAATTCAACTGCTAGTCTCTCTCAACTCCCTCAAGCCCCTTAGATTTTCTACCCATTTTATCCGAAAAGTCAAATTATAATATAATAAATGTGTAATTTAATAAATTTAATATGGAATCTCGGATTACGAGCACCTACATGGTTTCAAACTTTTAGTTTCCCTTTAAGAGCAAAATTTCGGGTTTCGAGTCGCACATTTTGTATTGTTTTGTTTTTTTTTTACTGGTCACGAAACAAAACACAACGATTGTATGCTTAGATCATGAGCCTACGTGTGGATCGATGAAGAGTGGTTTACTCAATGTTTTAACTATACTTCTGGGGTTTTGAGATACAAGAAAAATATTCCATGGATAATAATCTTCCTCAGTAAGCCATGCTACTTATGGATATTGCTCCTGTCCTCATAAAAAGAGTACAGGATAACATTTTAGTGAAGTTTAGTTTCATACGTAATGTATTATATATGTATTTCTACCTACACAACTTTTGGTATCCTCCCCCAATCGATTAAACATGAAAATTGGAATTATATAAGTAATATAAACGTGTTAATTATCAAATAATATAAATATAAAAATCTTTTATAAAATAACGATTTTCCAATGGACTAAAAAGAATAAAATAATTTTTCTATAAGCTTGACAAAGTTTATGGATGAATTGCTTCATATTCAACGAAAAACGTTGGGAGCATTTAGTTTAATTTGTTTATATGAACAATCAAGTCAAATTTTTGTGTGATAATAAAAATTTTATTAAACACATAAACTGACAATTTTTTTTATCATGCAATAAAAATGATAGTTTAAGAGCTAAGAAATTAATCTTTTATTATTTTTCACTGTAATATACTTATATCAAAGTATTTATCAAAATTTAAAAGAATTTTTATTAAATTTACATATTATCAATCTAATCCAAAATGGTTGATTATATTTGAAGAAATAGTGTTACTTGTTAATTAAGTGTCTCAGTTTGGTATGTATCTTGTGAATATATATATGATGAATATATATATATATATATATATATGAATATTAGCTCTACAAAGAAAGTTAATTACATAGAAATCAAATGAAAACTAAAAGTGCCCAACGTTTTTAGTTGATAATGAAGCAATTCATCCATAAACTTTGTCAGGCTTATAGAAAAATTATTTTATACTTTTTAGTCCATTGGAAAAACGTTATTTTAATAAAACTTTTATATTTATATTATTTTATTCTTTTTAGTGCAATTTTAATGTGATAAATTTATTTAATATAACAAAAGAAATAGAAAAGATGAAGTTATACGAAAATTTACAAATTGAATAAAACAAAAAAAAAAATTTAATAATCTTCTAAAATTATTTTATGCATTTATATTAAGTAAATGCTATTATTGAATAATAATTATTATATTATATTTATAAATAAATGGGAGGCAGCTAGCCAAGGGTGTAGCATAACAATTTTCTACACAAGAAGTCGGCGTTCGATTCCAACTAAGAAAAAATTTTTCTAATAAAATTCAATTTAAAATCAGCTGCCTCCGGCTCCAAGAACTGTCAGTTCCTGGTTCTATACATGCGGAAGGCAACGGGAAACCACCGCATT
The DNA here is from genome assembly GCA_963082975.1 of Labia minor. Classification (NCBI taxonomy): domain Eukaryota; kingdom Metazoa; phylum Arthropoda; class Insecta; order Dermaptera; family Spongiphoridae; genus Labia; species Labia minor. The sequence goes on from OY720349.1 coordinate 3,955,772, forward strand.
AACATTCCCAAGAAAAATTATCATGGCTAGGCAGCTTCTAAGGCTATCCTAGTCATGATGATGGCCAAACTCCGAAACGGAGACGGCACCTTAAGAAGAAGATAAATAAATAATTTTTATTAATATAGGATTTTATATATATATATATATATATGATTAATAAGAATTCATCATTAATTTTAATGATATGAAATATTTTTAAATACTTTCAAAATGAAAATCTATCCTGAAATCACAATATTTATGTTTCAGAATCCGTTGAAAAAAAATTAATCGGAGCAATACAAAAGGAGTTAGTTACTAAAAGTAATTAATCGCTAATTAATTATAATTCAATTATATTTCTTCTAAACTTTCTAGAGATCCATTGAAATATCTATAAAAATTTTCAAAAGTCTATCTCAATAAAAAGTAGAAAAATCGATTTCAATTTGTCAAAAGAGCGAACAGACAGACGCCAAGTGAAGTTGAGAAAAACGTTATAAAAAGTATTTTTTTTTTTATCTTGACTCTTAAAGACTTGTATTCTATAAGAGTATTTAAAGAATATTATGAAAAACACCAGGTGTGGCAGACAAAAAGAGCTTTCTTTTATACTATAATATATGTTATCAATTTGCTATAAGTATCATTTTCATAAAAGCTTATACAATTTGTTGAAAAAAAAAATATTTTCACCAAAATCATAAAAACAAAACGATTCTACACTAAACGGTTGTATAAGTATTTCAATTTTGGTTTATAAAGATTTATTTGCTTATTCTCAGGATTGTTAAACTAATTTTTTTTTTTTTTTTTTTTTTGGTGAACCTATATCAATTTTCCATACTAAACTGTGATTGAAAATATTTTAATAAAATGTTTCTTTTTAATTTTACCCAACCTACATAATAAACTAAATGTTTAATATTTTCAGGTTTTCAATGAAAGTTTATTAAATTAAATGTGTGTGATTTGGATTTGTATATTATTATTATTACTATTATCCGAGTTTTCACACTTACTCAGCACAAGTGCTGGTAAACTTTGACCTACCCCAGTCGTTCTTTTCTTTTATGTGGGGTTAGGCTCGGACGTTGTAGAGAAGGAATTCACCCGAACCCACCCACAGTTATCGTAAGAGATAGTATTGCGATCACAAAAATTTTCGATGTTGAGATTTTGTTGTTTTTAGACGTTTTGAATCGTTTTCACTAAGGTTGAGAAAAATGTCTCTCTCTGTGTATGTGCGTGTCTCTGTGTGTGTATGTGTGTATGTATGTAGACAAGATGGTTTGAGCTAGAATAATGAAATTTGGTATACGGGAATTATTCAAAATTCGTAGTTTTCTATCAATTTTTGAGAAATGTAGCTCAACCGGAAGAGGGTCATTACTTACAACGTTTTTTTTTCCTCTAAAGTGATCGTAAAAATTAAGATATAGGTTTGTGATAATTTTTCACATGATTAATAATTGTATAAAACTGCTATATATAGAATTTCAGCTGGATTGAATCGCTGAAAGTATCAGATTAATTTTTTAACACTGCAAATCTCACGCGCCAACACGTGACGTGGTCTCATCAACAAACATGCACTGGTTTAATAAATATAATTTATTAATTTTAATTTATAATTTATAATTAATTAAATTTAATTTAAATATAATATATTATGTTATTTAATCCAATTCAAATTGCGAGATAGTCGAGTGGAGACACTCCAGATAATTTGTTTTTCTCTTCATTAAATTACATCTTCTAACTATATAACAAGTTTGTAAAACTACAGCCTTTTGGACGAGAGGTGTTAATTCATCTGATATTCCTTTATTATTATTATTATTATTATTAATTATTATTGGAAAATACATATTATTTATCGTTAAATCTAATACTTTTTTAAATTGCTTGTTATTTTCAATAAATTTTTAATTAATTAATTTTAATTATAATCTTAAACTAAAAAGATTCACTTTTATTGTATACTAAGTATTCTTAGACGCGATTATGTTGTTTAATTTTTCTTTAATCAAAAAAGTTTTTTTTTTTTTTGTTAAGAAAAAGCCAATATCTTGTTTGTTTTGTTGAAACAAATCCTCTATAAGACCATCATGCTTAAAAAGATATCCAAGGGGTTTGATAATTGACCCAAATCTCATTCAATTTCTTTATAAAAGGAAAAACCTAAGAAAACGAAATAAATACGAGTATAACTAGATGTTTTCTCAATGTGATCATTTCTTTAAAGAGAGAGAGAAAGAATGTTTGTTTTTGTTTTTTTATTTATATTTATAAAATTATTTTCAAATTTTGATGTCTTTCTAGATGGTATAAGGATATGCTGACCAAAAAAGACGGAGAAGTTCGATGACGGAATGTCGAGTTCTCCAGGACTGGCAGCAATCCTCGCCCTCGTCAGTATTCTTGGCCTCCTCCTCAATGGCTATGTCCTCCTAGTCGTGATGCTTGCGCGTCAAGTTAGCACGGTAAGTCAATATTCAAAATTGTCTCTTGTTTCTTAACGGATGCTACTACTTTAAAAAAAATAATTAGTTAATTATTAATAAGGTTAATTATTTAGTACATACGAGGGTCATTCAACAAGTACTTAGCCTCACCGCCCGATGGCGCTTCTATCACAAAAGAGTTTTACCATCATGTAGTACATTCTTCTACTAGCCTACTGTCAAAGTTTCAGCTAATTCCCTTCACTAGTTTTGTTTTGACAGCCTTTGGAACCGAGCAGGTCGATCAGTTGTACAAAAATGGAAAAAGAACAATATCGTACCAATTTTTGACGGTCGCCATCGAAGGAGAAGAGTCACCCTACACACAGTATCCAAGCGATCTTTGATTTCCGATTCGGTGATTAGATTCTAATTTTTGGAAGGGAAAACGCGCAGCGAATCCTTCGATGGCGACCGTCAAAAAATGGTACGATATTGTTCTTTTTCCATTTTTGTACAACTGATCGATACACTCGCTTCCAAAGGGTGTCAAAACAAAACTAGTGAAGGGAATTGACTGAAACTTTGACAGTAGGCTAGTAAAAAAATGTACTACATGATGGTAAAACTCTTTTGTGATAGCAGCGCCATCGGGCGGTGAGCCTAAGTACTTGTTGGATGACCCTCGTACAAGATTAATAAGTAATAAAGTATTCCAAGTTATTGATATTTATCTTCAATTTATTATGAAATTTTTATATTTTTTTTTTCTATAGACATTTTCATAATCATAAAATATGATGTCATGTCCATGCATTTATTTAAATAATATTCATTTTAAAAAAAAATAAAAAAATAAATTTGTCCGCTTCAATGATAATTTATGTAAATAATCAATTAATCTTTACCAGAAAGGAGATTTAATTCCACTTGAGCTTAAATAAATATTTGAAAACATTTTCAAATGATATATATATATGAGTATAGTATATGTATCCATCCCTTCAGACGCTCTTGTTACATTATTTCTCTCTCCCATCTTTATTTTCAATTTCCTTATCATTATTTTATTTATTTAATATAAAATCTGTTTTCTCATAAAATTCAATAATACCCATTTAATTAGATCGTATAAAACAGAGAAGAGAGAAGAGAGAGACAATTCCAAAGAGATTCTTGATTCCATTATTTAATTAATATTGAGTCAATATAAAACAAATTTATTCATTAAATCATTATATTAAATTTTAATACGCTATTAAATTCTCACATCTTCTTCTTTTCTTGTAATTTTAATTTTAATTCTAGAATTTTTACTATCTCGCCAGAGAATTTTCGATGTTGAGATTTTGATGTTTTTATACGTTTTGAAGGTTCCTGAATCATTTTCTATAAGGTGGAGAAAAATGTCTCTCTGTCTGTGTGTGTGTGTGTGTGTATGTATGTAGACGAGATTACGCAAAAACGGATTAGTTAGAATGATGAAATTTGCTACATGGGCATTATTCAAAATTCGTAGTTTTCTATCAACTTTTGAGAAAGTAGCTCCACCGGAAGAAGGTCACCTACAACGTTTTGATTTTTTTCCTCAAAAGTGAAAAAATAAAGATATAGGTTTGATAATTTTTCACGTGATTAAAAATTGTATAAAACTGCTATATATAAAATTTCAGCTTGATTGAATCGCTGAAAGTACCAGAATTCATTTTTTAACACTGCAAATCTCACGCGCCAACACGTGACGTGGTGCCATCAACAAAAAGCCAAACATGCGCTGGTTTAATATTTATTATTTATTAATTTTAATTTATAATTTATAATTAATTAAATTTAATTTAAATATAATTAATATATGTTATTTAATCCAATTCAAATGCGAGATAGTCGAGTGGAGACACTCCAGCTAATTTGTAGTTGTGAAAAGGCGAGCAAATATCAAAAATTACATATATATTAGAATAATATAATATTTTTTTTCTTATACTAGGGAAGCTCTAAATGCACGTCATTTTTTATTTAAATTTTATAAATAAATAAATAAATGTTTGTTTCTTATTTATTTATTCAAATAAAATGTTTTTTCAATAATATTTATCAGATGCAAAATATATATATATATATATTTTGTCAAAAAAAAAAATACAAATAATTTTCAAACGGTTTCTGAAGCTGTACCTATAGGTATAGAAGTACTTAGCCTGAGGCGAATTTACATCAAATGTTTCGGCATCTAAACTGGCTGTTTTATTTTTATTTGAGTATATATTCAAGCATTCTATTTGAATAATCCAACCAAATATTAAGTAAATGTGTTTTGAATATGAATACATTCAACATTTACCTTTTTTCTATAGAAATAGAATAGAATATTTTTAAATTGGATCAATGCTTGTTTCCGTAAAAATCATTTCTTTAAGATTATAATTGACCTTTAGTCATTGGTTTATTTTTTAAATTCAAAATAATAATAATAATAATAATATCATGTGGGCCAGGATAAACTTCGTTTTCGTATCGACTGAGCCTAATCCCACTCCATCTCAGGGATAGGTGAAATTTTTCTAAAAGAAATACTGAGCAAGTGCAATAAAATCAGATAATAATTTTGTTGTTAGATAACTTTTTCAAATCAACTTATAAAATGTAGGTGGTTAGTTTGTCGGAAATGGTAGAAAATTTTATTTATGAGAAAAATCAATTGAAAAATGAATAAACTAGATAATTAGATGATTAGATGATTAAGCCAAAAATATATTGGGAAAATAATACAAAAATAGAAAATAGAAAATAAAATTAGCTGGAGTGTCTCCACTCGACTATCTCGCAATTTGAATTGGATTAAATAACATAATATATTATATTTAAATTAAATTTAATTAATTATAAATTATAAATTAAAATTAATAAATAATATTTATTAAACCAGCGCATGTTTGGCTCTTTGTTGATGACACCACGACACGTGCTGGCGCGTGATTTACAGTGATAAAAAATTAATTTCGGTACTTTCAGCGATTCAATCAAGTTGAAATTCTATATGTAGCAGTTTTATACAATTTTTAATCATGTGAAAAATTATCAAACCTATATCTTTATGGATAGGATACGGCCGATTTTGCTTGTGGTTCCTTTTAGGTTTAGTAATAAATATTTATATTTTTATCTATATAAGTAATTATATAGAAATATAAATATTTATAAAAAAAACTTAATTGTGTATGTTGTGGTAAGAAAATCTTTTAGATTTAATCATCTCGTTATAGTCTGAATTTCAATTAAATTGGAATAAAAAAAGACTATGCCTTTTCAAATATAATGACGACACGACAATTTGCTAGAAGATATTCATTTCCTTTCAAATTAATTATTTCCAACTGAACATTCCTTTGGGAACTTCCCTTATTGCTTTGATTTAATATTACGATACTAAATACTAAACCAATAGGAAATTACTTACTACTATTGATATCTTAATACGTGAGGGATATTTTAATTCTAATTTAAAGATTATTTTCAAATTTATTTAGATTTACATATTTTATTTTTAAATTTTTAATCATGTTTTTATATTTAGAAACATTCATAAATATATTTTTTATTTATATTTTATTTTTTGAAATCATTTTTCCATTAAACTAATGATAATTTCTTTATTTAATTGACTAATTATCAGCATAATGAAGAGAATGATTGCCGCAACATTTAATTTTTTTTATACATCTATGCATATCAAAACGGCCTGCAGTTCAAATAAAATAAAATTTATTCATGAGGAAATTTTTGTTCACATAATTTTCCACAAAAAAGGCCCGAAATTTGATGAAATATTAACATTAAGATAATGTTTTGCTACATCCAAAATGGCGGCTGTGACGTCAGATAGGCGACAACTTTTGTTTGAAATGTTCTCTCCCTACCTCCCTGGTTTTAGGCATTGAAAGAACAACTTTTAATAAATTTTTATAAAATGTTTCAAAAGCATTTGTGGGCTTTTGAAATAAATAAAACTACACTATACTAAAATACTATATTAAAATAAATACTCTCTATTCCAGCGGTCGGGGAACTTTTTTAATCATTACCCCAAAATATTTTTATGTAAGTTGATGATATTACCCCATGGTTTATAAAATAACAAATTAATAATATATACTTTTTACTCACAAAAGTTTCATTTTACCCCCCAAAATTTAATTTTGACCCCATTTGGGGTAGTTTACCCCATTTCCCCGACCGCTGTTCTATTCTATAAATGAAAAAAATCAATTTTTAAAATTGCTTTCTAATTAAATATAAGATTTTAAACATTTTTCCAATTATTTAAAAAAATATTATTTTAATTGATTTTTTCCCCTAATATCTCAGCTGTTTACTTCTGTAATTATACACCTACACAAAATTTATTTAATGCATAAAAATTTTCATTTATAATTTTTCTATGTCAAATATATTTTTATTAATTGACTCGAAATTATATATACTTGCGTAATATTATGTATTTCAACAGATCTGAAGAAAATTTGAAAATTATCTTGTTATTTTCAGAATAGTTCACATTCTGCCGTTTTAAATTAAAATATTGATTTATGAAGTAGGTATAAAATATGTGTGGAATAAATTAATAATATAATAATATTAATTACTAGTGGAAATTAAAAAGTAATAACATTTCATTATAATATAATAAATGTAGGTAAAATTTAATTTCTAATATGGTTATTAAATAAATTACTTTATCTTTAATAATTCAAGTTTATTTTTCTATCTTTTTACTTTTTTTTATTATTTATTTATTTACATTTCTCACAAATGGAGAAGTAAATATTTTTTTATAAGAGACGTTGGAGGTGGATTAAACAAAATGAAAATTATATATTCCAGGTAAGAGTGAGCCTAGAAGGGAGTATTATCAAAGTTTATTATTATTTATTTTAATAGAAATTTTTTCTTCTTCAGACTTTTACGATAATGGTAACACAAAATTTACGAGCTTATCAACTGTGTTATGTGAAATATCTAAGAAATGACAAATAAACTCCAAAAAATTGAAAAATAGAAAGATTTTCAATTCAAAGAGGATAGGATGGAATCCGATACATAATTATTAAGAGAATATCGAATGAAATGAGTTTAATCAATCTCTCGAATGGTGTCAACAGTTTCTACTTGTATACGAGTAAAATACGTATAATACATTAGTAGATTCACATATCGTGAAAGAGAACTTTTCAACATAAGCTTTTTCCTTTACCTAAGTCCACCACAAGAGTGGCTTTGTCATTTCCACGAAATTCATATACACAATCCTTTGCTTAAAGAGGATCTAATACTTGAAATCCAATCGAAATTTCAATAGAGACTATTTTATTAAAAATATAAACTTTAAAGTTAATGTGGATTATTTATTTCAAAAAAAAAAAAAAAATTGTGAATTCTTGTTAATAAATATTTGAAATGGAATAAATGAAATGAATTTAAATAAAAAAAAGCTGGAGCGTCTCCACTCGACTATCTCGCAATTTGAATTGGATTAATTAACATAATATATTATATTTAAATTAAATTTAATTAATTATAAATTATAAATTAAAAATTAATAATTGATATTTTTAAATCAGCGAATGTTTGGTTGTTTTGTTGATGGCACCATGTCACGTGTTGGCGCGTGAGATTTGCAGTGTTAAAATATTAATTCTGGTACTTTCAGCGATTCAATCCAGCTGAAATTATATATAACAGTTTTATACAATTTTTAATCATGTGAAAAATTATCAAACCTATAAATTTATTTTTACGGTCACTTTAGAGGAAAAAAAATCAAAACCTCTTTCGGGTGAACTACATTTCTCGAAAGTTGATAGAAAACTACGAATTTTGAATAATTCCCGTATACCAAATTTCATGATTCTAGCTTTAACCGTTTTTGCGTCATCTTGTCTACCTACTCACACACAGACATTTTTCTCAACCTTAGTGAAAATGATTCAGGAACCTTCGAAACGTATAAAAACATCAAAATATTGTCATCGAAAATTTTCGTGAACGCAATACTATCTCTGGCGAGATGATAAAAAAACAAGAATGAATTTCATTTAAATGTGAATTTGGTTTCCTAAATGTTCAAACATGAAAAAAAAAAAAGAAAAAGAAAAAGAAACCTCAAAAGAAATAACATTTATTTCTTGTTATCTACCAGTCAATTGAAAACCAATTATATATATATATATAAATTATTGATTTCTTTTAATTCATTTGTATCAAACTTTTTCTCTCTCTTTCATGGTTTCAAAAAAAAAAAGAAAAAAAAACTTATATTATTGTTTTCTAATTATAAATTGCCGTTGGCTCCAAAGAGATAATTAATTTCGTATTCAAATTTATACTCGTATCCAATACAAATCGAAATTTCGAAAATTATATTTTACATTTCCAACATATCATCTATTTATTTATTTATTTATTTTAATTTATAATAGCTCCAATCTATTAATATATTACAATCTCTTGTTTGTTCATTTGTCATGCACGGTCTACGTTCGCGTATTTACAAGCAAGTGGATAGAGATTTGATGTTGGATGTTTTTTGATCTTAGAAAAACAATTTCTAGTTTAATTTTTTTTTTTCTTCTAATTAGATAATATGGAAAAATATTTAATATCCTTTCATAAATGCGAAAACCCTCTAAAAATGTATTTCTTGTTGATTTATTAATATTCTATTTAATATTAAACTATTAGAGAAAGAAATTTTAGAAAACATGAAATATAAAATATGCCAGATTATATCTTCAGGTTGTAATTTTTTTGTAAATGGGATTTTAAATTATAAATTATTTCAAAAGTTGTAAAATTCCAAAATAAAATTCTAATATTTTAGAATTAAATTCTACAATTACTAATTTGATGATCTTTATTACTTGTCACTGGACACTCGAACAGTGCAGTCGCTTGATAACGATTGCAGAAGTAGCAATCGAAACGTTGTGTATATGTTTGTATTTTTTGAATAAATTTACAATAACAAATATCAATATGTGATTTAATTTACAAAATTCCGTTATAAATTTGATGATCTCTTTTGAGAAATGAAGCTCAACCGGAAGAGGACCATTACCTACAACGTTTTTATTTTTTTTCCTCTAAAGTGACCGTAAAAATAAAGATATAAGTTTGATAGTTTTTCACATGATTAAAAATTGTATAAAATGTATGTATATATATAGAATTTCAGCTTGATTGAATCTCTGAAAGTACCAGAATTATAATTTTTTAATACTGCAAATCTCACGCGCCAACACGTGACGTGGTGCCATCAACAAAAAGCCAAACATGCGCTGGTTTAATATTTATTATTTATTAATTTTAATTTATAATTTATAATTAATTAAATTTAATTTAATATAATATATTATGTTATTTAATCCAATTCAAATTGCGAGATAGTCGAGATGTTGTTGTTTTTACTTTCCCGCATACTTCGTATAAGGGAAGTATTAGAATCGTCAAAAATTTCGACTTCGAGATTTCGATAGATCTTGACGTTTTAGACCTCCCTGAGTCGGAAAATACCATTTTTCGAATTATGTCTGTGTGTGTGTATGTATGTATGTATGTATGTATGTATGTATGTATGTATGTATGTATGTATGTATGTATGTATGTATGTATGTATGTAATGTCTGTAAGCAAATTTACTCAAAAACTAATCAAGCTAGGACTTCGAAATTTGGTACACCGATATTATTCACAGTTTGTAGATTTCTTTCAAAATTTCGTCAAAATCGGTTAACCGGAAGTGGTACTTTACCTACACTGTTTGCGTTTACCTTTCAAGTAAAGTACCAGTTTGCTTCGAGATATTTGCTTCATATTTTGTATATAGATTTAAAAATATGAAAAAAATTGAGATACCAAATTTCATCATGATCTGACTACCGGAAGTGACATTTTACCTATACAAGAAGCGTTTCTTTTTTACCGACCGACGATAGTAAGGGAGGTATTGTTTTCACACCAAATTACACCTATGGATATTTTTAGGTACATATCTCCACGAATCATGCATTTTTTTAACAGAAAAAAGTATTTTTAGCATGATGTCTGTCCGTCCGTCCGCTGTGTGTCCGTAGAGATGTGTACAGCTTGAACGGCTTAACGGATTTTGATGAAATTTGGTATATTTACTTAATGCATCAGTATGATGAATGGATCAACTTTTGGTGCAAATCCGGAAACCGGAAGTGCTAGTATTGCCGATCGAAGAGAAGAAGTGAAGGGTTATTTTCATATCAAATTTCACGTGAGGACATATCTCCACGTGTTATGCACTTTGTATTGGTTTTATCCTCGAGAAAAATCATCTTCATTAGTTTTTTCTTAATTTAAAATTATATGACGTCACCCAGCACTTCATGACGTCACAGCCAGCCCTTATATATTATAAATAAAATAAAATTAAAAATATTTATATTATATCCATATCTGTTTTTTTACATTTAAAATATCAGTTAACCGGAAGTAGCACTTTATTCTATATATATATATATATATATATATATATATATATATAAATGTTACCAAATATCAAATTTGACACCAATAAACTAATACGACTGGCTCTTTATCAATACCAAGTTTACACATTCTAAATATTCATTCACAACTCTTTATACCTATTTATATGCGGGAAAGTCTAGGGGAGGACACTCCCGCTTATTTCTAATCTATTTGTTAGTAAGTACTAAGTAGTACGTGGTAAGGTAAAAACACAGATTGAAGCCAGCTCGTTTTCCCTAGTGGATCGACGATGGACGCATTTCCAATGAATTTGGAGGGTTGGTGCCTGATATTGGTAATGCAGATTAGTAGCCAAGGCAAACAAACCACTCATCCAACGAACGACATTATCACAAAGGCCAGCAACCCAACCAGCCAGTTCTTTTTTCTCCTAAAAGTTTATCATTAGTACCTAGAAGCACTTTATATATATATATTTAAATTTAGGTTCAAATGAATAATAAATAGATTCACGCATCAAATATAAAAATATCACAAAACACTTTATAAATATTTATTAAAACGAAATGTTCAAGGGGATTTTTGTTAATCTTTTATTTTTTTTTTTTAATGAAACGCTCCTTTTAGTAACGGATTTAATTAAGTAATTATATTAAAAGCTATTTGTTTAGATTTTAAATATTCTAACATATGAAAAAAATATATAATATACGAAAAATTTCAACAAAAAAAATATATATGAATTTTATTTATTTTATAACTTGATATATAGGAAAATTTTTAAATGGAGACGTTTCAAGTAAATTATTCAAAATATAAATTAGGAGTAATCAACCTTTTTTATTAAAGTGCCAAACGAAATTTTACCATTTCTTGGCGGGGCGCAAACAAAAAAAAATAAATAAGCTGGAGTGTCTCCACTCGACTATCTCGCAATTTGAATTGGAATAAATAACATAATATATTATATTTAAATTAAATTTAATTAATTATAAATTATTAATTAAAATTAATAAATAATATTTATTAAACCAGCGCGTGGGTGTTTGGCTCTTTGTTGATGGCACCAAGTCCCGTGTTGGCGCGTGAGATTTCCAGTCTTAAAAAATTAATTATGGTAGTTTCAGCGATTCAATAAAGCTGAAATTCTATATATAGCAGTTTTATACAATTTTTAATCATGTGAAAAATTATCAAACCTATATCTTTATTTTTACGGTCACTTTAGAGGAAAAAAATCAAAACGTTGTAGGTAATGACCCTCTTCCGGTTGAGCTTCATTTCTCAAAGGTTGAGAGAAAACTACGAATTTTGAATAATGCCCATGTATCAAATGTCATGATTCAAACCGTTTTTGCATAATTTTGTCTACATACACACACACACAGAGAGACATACATTTTTCTCAACCTCGGTGAAAATGATTCAGGAAACTTGAAAACGTATATAAACATCAAAATCTCGACATCGAAAATTTACGTGATCGCAATACTATCTCTGGTTAGATAGTAAAAATGATTCGCAAGATGAGTAAGAATAATAAATGGAATCGTTTGATCGATTCAGGGCAAATAAACACCAATTAGAATGATTAAATAATATGTTTGAACAAAATATTTTGTTCTTTACAAATGTAACCGTTCACAATAAATAAACTAAATTCTGGAAATGTTTAGATTAGCGATAACAGAGCTAAAAATTTTCAATAATTAACAAAATTATACTTATTCTATATATAAATATATATATATATCAAATTTATCAGGGATATAATCACGTATTTTTGTGAGATCGTTTTCTCGACGTTTCGGCACCCATTTTGGCGCCATTTTCAAGGGATTATATAGGTGGGAATATTTTTGGGATTCTGGGTCTTAGTCTGTGTGACCAAGGGTTAATATCGGGATTTTGGGTTGACAGCTTGGGTGGTTTTGTACTCACTGCGTTGCTGAGAAGAATCCTAGGCAATCCTGAGACTGGCACACGTCCGCACCTATCAACCCAAAATCCCGATATTAACCCTTGGTCACACAGACTAAGACGCAAAATCCCAAAAATATATTCCCACCTAAATAATCCGTTGAAAATGGCGCCAAAATGGGTGCCGAAACGTCGAGACAACAATCTCACCAAAATACGTGATTATATCCCTGATAAATCTGATAGTATAATAACAATAACATTCACGAAAATCTAAACCAACACATATATATATATATAGATAGATAGATAGATAGATAGATAGATAGATAGATAGATATTCAAAATCGAAATGGAAGAGAACAAAAAGCGATCAAGATTTATTATATTCTTATATATAGTTAAATTAAACGGGAATTTTTTTTATGGGCCAAGTAACTTCAAAGAGAACCATACATTCAATTAAAATTGTCTACTAAAGCATAAGCAGATTAAAAGATTTTTTACCCTTGACAAATTTAATATTTTTTTTTACTTCAGATTATTTTAAATAGTATTAAAAGTATATGATTATATATACTATACATTTGTATAATTTTCAAATGTTTAAAAATATAAAAAAAAAATCTCTGACTTTTGTAATTCCTAAGCAAGGACAATACCTATCAAGTCGGTGAGGTGTCCTATGATCAGTAGACCGGGTCCTATCAACCTTTACCTTGATTTTCTTGATCGGAGGCGCTACTTTTCTATCAAATAGCTTTCCCAATTTTGATCCTCGAGTCACTGTCCTATATATAAAGTTCTTTAATTTTGGCGACTCGGAAAATCTTTCTCGCGACCCCTCTCTTAGAGAAAGTCTAAGAATAATAAATATATAATAATAAAAGTAAGTTAATAAGTAAGTATTTATCAATTGTACAAGAGTTCTTTCAGTCCATGTGCAACGGGATACTTTGTTGAACTTAATATATGTTTTTAAAAATTAATAATTAATGATTAATGATTGTTTGTTTGTTTTGTTTTTTTTCGAAAATATTTTATAATCAATATTCAAATAAAGGAAAAGTTTATAAGAATATTGTGGTGAAATTTTATAGGCATTGATTCAAACAATTTCGAATCTATAAATTTACAATTTACCCTGGCTTACAGTCCTTAGAGACAAATGGACATGAAAAATTCTAGTCAGATTAAGATTCTTCCACTACCGGTTTCCGGATATACACCAAAAGTTAATCCATTCATCATACTGATGCATTAAGTAAATACACCAAATTTTATCAAAATCAGTTGAGCCATTCAAGCTATACACGACTATACGGACACACCATGAACAGACGGACGGACGGACAGACATCATGCTAAAAATACTTTTTTCTGTTAAGAAAATGCATGATTCGTGGAGATCTGTAAAAATCTCCACATGTGAAATTTGGTGTGAAAACAATATCTCCCTTACTATCGTCGGTCGGTAAAAAAGTAAAGAAAAAAATAAGTAATTTAAAACTCTCGCAGAAATATATTTCATATACAAATAAATAAATGTTTAATTTTTCATATCTTAATCATGTAATTAATAAACTTTCGAAATTAATTATTTTTATTTGTTTCTACATATTATCTGCCATTCTCAATGAATGATAGAAATTCTAACTTTATAAAATAAGTATTAATTAAATTTTGAATTAGAGAATATCACAAATCTATTTTGGAATTAATTTATTATAGATTATACTTATTTGTATTTGATTCAAAGTATCTTAATTAAATGCATGATTCGTGGAGATATGTAAAAATCTCCACATGTGAAATTTGGTGTGAAAACATTACCTCCCTTACTTACTATCATCGGTCGGTAAAAATAACAATAATACAAAAAAAAGTTCCAATTTATTTTATAAAATCTATTATCTATTATATTATATTTTATCTATTTTTTTTATATATTAAACATTAATTATTACAAATTTTTTTTTAAATAATCGTTGCACACACCAAAATTGTTCATATCTGTTTTAAACAAATTAAAATTATTATTATTATAGTTATTAGGTATACGAGTAGAATAATTCTCAAACAAAAGAAAAAAACTATTGGCGAATATTAGTTAAATTTAAGGAAAAAAATAATAATGATAAAAAAAAGTATTTTATTATTTGTGCTTGTTCAGCTTGTTAGAATGACAATTTGCAGTTGAGAAAAAAATTCAAATGCAAAAGGAATGTTCAAGATAAGTAAAGTTTCTATCCAATTTTAGATTCAAAATAACCAACCATGCAAAGTCCTACAAATGAGTTTCTCAAACACTACAATCCTATTTCGTGTAAATGACAACTTTCCAAGCAGAACGGCATAACAATTCACTTTTGTTAAAACGTATATTTCCTTAAGATATTATCGATGTAAAATAAATTTTTCATTTGGTTTACTGATATTTACCATTATTTCATGAATATTATAGAGAATTTTTTTCTATCTATCTATCTATTGGAATAAAATATAAATATAAAAAATGTGTATAAAATAACATTTTTCCAATGGACTAAAAAGAATAAAATAATTTTTTTATAAGCCTGACAAAGTTTATGGATGAATTGCTTCATATTCAACGAAAAACGTTGGGCGCATTTAGTTCCATGCAATTAACTTCCTTTATAGAGCTATAATTCATATATATATATATATATATATACTAAGATACATACCACACTAAAACACTTCATTAACAAGTAACTCTATTTTTTCAAATATAATCAACCATTTTGGATTTGATTGATAATATGTAAATTTAATAAACATTCTTTTAAATTTTGATACTTTAATATTACAGTGAAATATAATAAAAGATTAATTTCTTAGCTACTGTTAATTTTATTACATGATAAAAAAAATTTGTCAGATTATGTGTTTAATAAAATTTTTATTATTACAAAAATTTGACTTGATTGTTCATATAAATAAATAAAACTAAAAGCGCCCAACGTTTTTAGTTGAATATGAAGCAATTCATCCATACACTTTGTCAGGCTTATAGAAAAATTATTTTATTAATAAATTCTTATATTATTATTATATTATATCTATAAATAAATAATTTTTATCAATATGAGATTTTGTAAATGTATTTATATATATTGTAATATATAATCCTAAAAAATACATTTTTTATGTATATAATAATGCGAAAGCTAGAACTTTCATTTTTGAACACATGCTAAATTAAAGAAAGGGACGTTTGGTCATGGGACATGTTGTCTGCACATGTACAGGGACCCATCCATGTGTTCAAAGTGGGGGAAAGGTTTCATTATTGGTGAAAATGATATTTGGAGTTAGTCTTGATCAGGCATTGGAGGGAGGCACACATATCCCTGCAGGAAGGACATCATACACAACCCCTTTTTGAGAAATGTTGCTGCACAATAGATGTTCCAGTTAAATCCGCAGGAAGACAATCAGGACTCAAGTCTCCAATGAACTCTCCATTCCTTTCTTTCATGCTAAGTGATAACACTTTCATAATTAATAATTAATTATAATTGCAATTGCTAAAATATAAATTAAATTTCTTTTAATTTATCTTTCTATTTTTACGGTACCTTTCAATATGTTCTATTTTATATTAATTTCATTATTATCTATTTTGTAAATTTAAGTCTCCTAGTTTTATTAAATAAATAATTTGTTCTAATTTTATATAAGCATTTCAAATTGAACCTATTCAATCTTATTATTTTCCCTAATCAACCTACGCGGATTCAATAACCCTTTTAATTATTCTAAATTCAATCCAGAGTGCTACCAATTAATTAAACTTATTTTAAACCCAAATTTTCTTATAAAATACCAACCCCCTTATATTTTATATACGACAATATATACATTAATATATATATAAATGTATATTTTATAAATATATATATATATATATATTGTCTTCATAAAAAAGGGTTATTCTATTGTTTTGTTTCCTTTCTATCGGGGACATATACAATGTATAAAAAAAAAGATATTTTCTCAATGCCATTTGAGGGGAAGACCACCCCTACTTCATCGACGTTAGTGCTGATTAATAAGAATTCATCGTTAATTTTAATGCTATGAAATATTTTTAAATACCCTCAAAATGAAAATCTATCCAGAAATCAATATTTATGATTCAAAATCCGTTGAAAAAAAATTAATCGGAGCAATACAAAAGGAGTTAGTTACTAAAAGTAATTCATCGCTAATTAATTACAATTAATTAATTATAATTCAATTATATTTCTTCTATATCTTCTAGGGATCCATTGAAATATCTATAAAAATTTTCAATCAATTCATCTCAATAAAAAGTAAATGAAAAATCGATTTCAATTTGTCAAAAGAGCGAACAGACAGACAGAGAGACAGAGAGACAGACGCCAAGTGAACTTAAGAAACACATTATAAAAATATACAATGATATGTTTGAATTTTTGTTATAATTTCGTTTGTAAATGTATGTATGCATGTATGTGTATATACGAGTACATGTTATCTCAATGAACAATTTTTTGTTTTCTCATAGATTTTTAGAATATTGTTAGAAAGACTGATTGAAAAGACGATTATATATTTTTTGAATCCATTAGAAATAAATAAATCAAACAAATTGAAGTTCAAAGGATCCTTTATCTTTTCAAAGAGAAAATGTTCAGATATTTGAAATAAAAGGAGGATATTATATTTTGATTCGAGATGGTATTTTTAGTGTAAAAATTGCTATTTAACATTGAATATATGACATCAAAACGATTTTCAACATATATGTCTAAACAAAAAAAAAATTGTTTTTATAAGAAAAAAAATTGAAAACTAAATACAATATTCAATTATTAAAAAAAAAAAAATTAAAATAAAATATAAAATTAGAAATTATAGATAAATTCTTACAATTATTTGAGGTAATTGAAATAAATTATAAGAAATTATATATAAAATATTAATAAATAAAACCAATCCTTAGTGCCTTTTATTCCATTTATTTATTTTAAACCCATTTTAGATTGATGGTCAATTACTAGAACAAAAAATAGGTTTAGGAATAAAATTTAGAAATTATATTTAAATTAACTAAATTATTTATTATTAGAATTTTTTTTTTTAAATCTTTGAATAATTTTATCATAAATTTAATTATTATTTATTTTTTAATTGAAATTTTAATTTAATTTTTTTTTTATCGTTTTCATAAAATGATAGGAATACTATTACTATAGTAATCTTTAACCAAATATATAAGTACTACTTTAAAAAATATATTTTTCTTATTTTCCATTAAAAAAAAAAGATTATTATTATATATTGTGAAAAGTTAATACGTATTCTGTCATAAATAAATAAATAACAAAAAAAGACTTTTTGAAAATTGAATAGACTACCATGAATTATTTAAGAGATGAATTTGGGTCAAATATGTATTTATTTAAAATATAAATAAAAATTGATTACTTACATGCAAATTTACATTTATAAAAAAAAAATAAAAAAAATGCTTATATTTTTAATGTTTATTGTATATGAAATTAATTTATAGATAATTCAAAATTTTTATAATCCGAAAATAGAATATATGTATATATATATTGTAATATATAAGCAGAAAAATGCCTTTTAATAGACAAAGATGGGAAATATTTTAAGGACAATTAAAAAACAAACATCGCCACATGTGGATGATATAAAGAATTTTGCTAAATTGGAGAATGAAAGACCTTTGGTCACAAAACGTGTAATTTCCAGATGTACAGAGACCCATTGGTGTAATTTAAAGTGGGGAAGGGGTGGACAATGCCATGGAAAGGATGAAGAGTTTTCTTTATTGGTGTAACAGCAATTTTTGGATCAGTCTTGAATAGAATTGGAGAAGAAGACACCAAATCCCTTGCAGGAGTGACATCCCGGCCACCCTTTTGAGGAGCGCCGCAGCCCATGAGATGTTCCAAAGAAATCCTCAAGAAGACATTCAAGACTCACGTCTCTAATAATTCTTCATCTATTCCTATAAATCATACACCTTATCAAGTAGTCGACCCTTGCTTACTCCTATAATTGCAATTGCTTAATGAAATTAAATTTCATTTAATTTATAATATTTATAACGGTACATTAATAAACCAACAACTCTTTATAACACTTTGTTATCAATTCTTATAATATTAATTCTTTTATTTTATTAAATATTTAATTTTAGTTTAATTAAGTAGCTGCATTTTTAATCTGAACGAATTCAATTTTATCATTTCCCTTATCAACCTTCGCGGATTCAATTACCCATTTATTCTTATATACGACAATATATATATATATGTTTTTCTTAGTTGGTTCTGAGATGATTGGACGGACATAGGTACATATACTTAAAAAAAACCTTGATGGATGAATTGATTTTTTTTAGCTCAATGATTTTGATCCCTTACTCTCGAGTACCAGTAAAATCATTTAAATAGAAGGATTTGCAACTTTCTATTCTATTAAAGATATAAAAGACTGTCTATAAAGAGAAAATTCAATTTCTAACAGATTATTAAAATCATTTGAAATGATTTCTATTTCAATGGAGTATTATATATATATATATAAATGAATAAAAAGATCAAACCTAATTCTTTCTATAATACGTATGACAGAAAAGATACTTTAAATTGAATAAATGATTGATGATTTATAATTCAAAAGTATTACTGTTATTGATAAAAAAATAAGCTGGAGTGTCTCCACTCTACTATCTCGCAAATTTGAATTGGATTAATTAACATATATTAGATTTAAATTAAATTAAATTAATTATAAATTATAAATTAAAATTAATACATAATATTTATTAAACCAGCGCATGTTTGGCTCTTTGTTGATGGCACCACGTCACGTAATGGCGCGTGAGATTTGCAGTGTTAAAAAATTAATTCTGGTACTTTCAGCGATTCAATCAAACGGAAATTCTAAATATAGCAGTTTTATACAATTTTTAATCATGTGAAAAACTATCAAACCTATATCATTATTTTTACGGTCAGTTTAGAGGAAAAAAAATCAAAACGTTGTAGGTAATGACCCTCTTCCGGTTGAGCTACATTTCTCAAAAGATGATAGAAGACTACGAATTTTGAATAATGCCCATGTACCAAATTTCATGAATCTAGCTCAAACCGTTTTTGCGTAATCTTGTCTACATATACACACACACACACACACACACACACACACACACACACACACACACACAGACAGACAGACATTTTTCTCAACCTTAGTGAAAATGATTCAGGAATCTTGAAAACGTATAAAAATATCAAAATCTCGACATCGAAAATTTTCGTGAACGCAATACTTTCTCCGGCGAGATAGTAAAAAAGAAGTTTAATTTCATTTATTTCAGGGCTTCGAACCGGAACTGAACCGAAAACCGAAAACCGAAAAAACCGGTATTTTTGTCGGAACGAAAACCGGAGCTGAACCGAAAAAAATAATATCGGTTTATTTCAGTTCAGAACGTGTTCAATCCAGAGTTGCCACAAGAGGTGTTTTGGCAACACCCAAGCCCGAATTTTTTTCAATTAGTTATGCCTCGCACTGCATGGTGTCGCTAAAAACTTTGTTTCAAAAATTAGTGTCCTAGTCATACTCTCCCTTCGGTTGTGTTGGCAGCGTCTCGTAGTCGCAATACAGAATTTAATGTTTTCATCATTTGTTTAATACTGATATTTTGATTTAATGATAGTATTAATTTTTTAAATTATTTATTCCATTTGTTACAGGGTTATGTATTGATATAAAGAAAATGATTCATAAATATAAATAAAATTATTAAATAAATTTAAACAAATATTGAATACCTTTGACCAAGTACGAAGATTAGACAGTAAAAAACTTATTTTAGAATTTTGGGAGGAAAATAAAAATACATATCCTCATTTTAACAAAATTGCAATGGTGGTTTTAGGAGCTACTGCAACACAAGTTAGTGTTGAAAGAGCTTTCTCTGGTTTAAAGTTTATTTTACGAGACAATAGAAATAGTTTAAATGAAAATATATTAGAAGATATTTTAATAATTAGAGGTATAATTTTCATCTTTTATAATTCTAGTTATAATTATAAGTAAATATATCCAAGAATCATGTATACTTTAACATTAAATATACGAATTTGTTTCGTTTGTTGAGTGTTTGAAAGTAGAAGGATGTAAAAAAATATTCATACTTATTTGTTCCGTTTAGTAAATTATATTAACATCTTATATTATATACTTCTAATTATTATACCTTTAATTAATTATTATTATTTATATTATATTGTATCAATTCATGTAGTATGTTTAGGGTGGTAGCAAGAAATATTTTTCGGGCGCTAATTTATGGCAAACTCGGCATACCCCGACCTAGATTTCTAATACAAATAAAAGGTCTTTAAAATTTATTAATCGGAACTGAACCGAAAACCGAAAACCGAAAAAAACATTATTTTTGCCGGAACGAAAACCGAAACGAAAAAAATAACGGTTCGAAGCCCTGATTTATTTTAATTAAAATAAAATTAGCTGGAGTGTTTCCACTCGACTATCTCGCAAATTTGAATTGAATTAAATATCATATATTAATTTAAATTAAATTAAATTAATTAAATTATAAATTAAAATTAATAAATAATATTTATTAAACCAGTGCATGTTTGGCTCTTTGTTGATGGCACCACGTGTTGGCGCGTGAGATTTGCAGTGTTAAAAAATTAATTCTGGTACTTTCAGCGATTCAATCAGGCTGAAATTCTATATATAGCAGTTTTATACAATTATTAATCATGTGAAAAATTATCAAACATATATCTTTATTTTTACGGTCACTTTAGAGGAAAAAAAATCAAAACGTTGTAGGTAATGACCCTCTTCCGGATGAGCTACATTTCTCAAAAGTTGATAGAAAACTATGAATTTTGAATAATGTCCATGTACCAAATTTCATCATTCTAGCTCAAACCGTTTTTGCGCAATCTTGTCTACATACATACACACACACATACACACACACAGACATTTTTCTCAACCTTTGTGAAAATGATTCCGGAACCTTCAAAACGTATAAAAACATCAAAATCTCAACATCGAAAATTTTCGTGATCGCAATACTATCTCTTACGAGATAGTAAAAAGGAGAGAGAATTAGAAAGGAACACCATTAATAAATTGAAATAATATATTAATAAACATTGACATGCTGTGTGTGTATGTGTGAATAATTTTAACTTAATAGTATTTGATTGTAAACAAATTTGGAAAGCGAATGTTTTAGTTTTAAATTCATTTTTTTTTTCTTTCATATTAAAATTATTTATTAATTGTAATTATTGACTTTTTATGAGATGTGTCTCTTTTACATTCACCAGTTATTAATATCATATTTAGCAGTGGCGCAACCAGGATTTGATTCTGGGGGGGGGGGGGTTTGACTACCCGCTCCAACTTCCTATGGGGGGTCCCCCCCCCTCCCCGGGCTCTCTCAAAGACAAATTTTCATTAAAATTTTTTTTTAAATTAAATATTTAAAAAAGTTTTGTAAATGAAACACCGATTTTACAAAATCTGGCAAAAAAATTTAATTTTGTATTTTATTTACTCGTATTCACAGTTTTAAAAAGAAAATATTTTTTTCCAGCTATAAGTAAATCATTTTAGCTATCTTCATGGAATTTCAGACGGTTCTGAATCCAAAACTGCAAAAAAAAATTTTTTGAACCGGCCGGCCGGCCTTTCGTTACCGAGATTACGTCTAAACGAGATATTGTCTTGAAATTTGATATTTAGATGTTTTTTGTTGGGATTGATGGGCGGGGATTGAATTATTTTTGGACAAGATCGGACCGTAAGTAAGGATAGTTTAAAGAGGTATTAAAGCACATTTTATTGATTTTCTCAATAAATACCGATTTTTATTCGAATTATCCTACTATCGTATTAAATTTATAGGGAATCGAATTTACTAAAAGTTTCATTCTATTCATTTTTACCTCAACTTCATAATAAAGGAGTTATTTATAAGTAGTGGCAGGATATTTTGAAAAAATTAATCTTCGCTTTATAATTTTTATGAAATTAGCAATTAATGTATTAATAATAAAAATATTTAGAATTTGAGTAATAATAGTCAAATTGGAACGTTTCACAATCAGCTAGTAATCTTCTATTATATCTTTTGTTTTTTATGATTTAGGAGAAATAATAAAATAATTTTTTTATTTCTCTTATATTAAATTCTGTACGAAAAAATAAGCAATTTTTATTTTTGTTAAAATTTTTTTAAAATAAAATAAACTTACTTTTTTATACTCTAAGTTATATTTACTTTAAGAATTTTTTTTTTTCAAATAAAAAGAAGAATCATATTTTTTCTTTTCTATTTGTAATATAGTACATAAAATATAGAAATTTGAATTTTTTTCTCTTCTGGCGGGTTTAAAAACCTGAAGACCCCCCCCCCCTGGTTGCGCCACTGTATTTAGTAATATTGTATTAGTTTACCTATGTTGAAAATTTTGTATTAATTGTCTAAATTATTCTATATCTACTCGTATTAAACTTATTTTGTAAATTAAAAAGCAAAAAATATTATTAATTAGTTAATAAATTAAGAATGTATATGAATAATAATTGAAGACCACAGGGGAAATACTTGGTACCTCACAATTTCAAATTTTTCATGAGAGCCATTTTAAGTTTTTCAAGTCATAAAACGGTCTAATAATATATAATGCTTTACTTTTTGATATATTTTTTACTATGTCATATACCTGTATATATATTATTATAAAACAAAAAACGTGTAAATATCAAGTTGTTTGTAAATAAAATTAAATAATAAAAAACATGTCTTGGACTTAAGTTCTTCCCCTATAAAAATATTTTCAAATGCTCATATTTCTGGAGTTGCCAAATTATTCCCCAGGATGTTTTTACTATCATAAAATACCCAATTTAGTGTATCCTAGGACAACAAAATCAGAAAAAAAAAACAAAAATTGGAGTTACCAAGTTTTTCCCCTGTGGTCTTCAATTGTTTTTTTATTTATTCTTGTTTAGAAACGTAAAAAAGTGGAAAAAAGATGGAGAACTCCACCCTAACATCAAAATCTCGAAATTGAAAATTTTCATGAACTCAATGCTATCTCTGGTGAGATAGTAAAAAAATTATATACTTAAATAGTACTATAGAAAAGACAATAGAAAAGTAACTTATTATCATAATACTAATAAAAATGACATAACTCAAATGATTTAGTCTTAAGTATTAAAATATTACTATTTCCTTTTTAAATATAATAAAAACGTACAATCATTTGCAATGCAATTAATTAATTAATTTATTTATATGAATAAGATAATTAAAACTAATAAATTAGCTAAATATTTATTACTTACTATGAGACAGTCAACGTGCTGTCTTCTCTCACCTGACATTTCAATGCTTACTAAAAAAAATATTTTATTTTTTATTTTTTAATGTTTTTCCCCGAAGTGGTTTATCGTATTTCAATTAAAAAAAGAAAATATTTATTTTAGTAACCGGAATTGTTCTGGTGAGCCCCATTTAATGTAGATTTTCTCATTTTATATTAGCAAAGTTATTATTGGAATAGAGAGAATTAAAAAAAAAAATTATTAATATATTATATATATCTAAAATTGTATTATATCTTATCTCTATGTATAAATATTAAATATAAAAAACTTTTTTTTTTAAATCAATTTTTAAATATAATTATAATATATTTTAAAGCTACTAACTCTCTCTCTCTCTTATCAACTTAATAAATAACTAGTTGCTCTTCACACCTAGAAGGGGGCTCCGCCCCCTGTACCCCCGAGTGGTACATAGTATTTGGTTGAAAGTAGTAAAAGGTATTCGTCCATTTTGTTTCAATCAGTATATTACATAAAACATTAATTTTATACTTTTTGTGTTCTTATTTAAAATATATTTTAATATAATTAGTAAATTAATTATATATTAGCGTACCAGTGTGAGATCCCTCACATGCAAAGAAATTGAAACGCAAAAGATTGAAAAATATTATAAGATATAAGAGGCACTGGAGGTGACGTCACAAATGACGTCAAAAATAATAAAACAATTATTTTTTCACTTTTCTCAAAAAGTATTTCTTGTTTTCCAATGCATTTCACGCTATTAATAGATTAGCCCGAGGGCTATCCAATGGCATTGGAATGGCCCAAATCGCATAAGTCGTTTAGGAGGAGTATATGATAGAACTGTCTTTTAAATAGATAGATTAATATTAATTTATTTTTTAAATTCTTCTCACTCTCTCCAGATTAAATAGATTTTATATATAAAATTAATTATAGTTTCAATAGTATATCAAGTATCTATAAATTATTAAAAATATTAATATTCTAAAAACAACAAAATATCTATTGAAATAATAAATAATTCAACTATTTTATCAAATATATATATTTTTATATATTTTCACTTCATTTTAATTAAAATGAATCATTTTTATGAATTTTTATTTTTAAAAAAAAATAATCGATCGTATAAAAACATTTATCTAATTTTTTAATGTTAAATTAAATTAAATTTTGAAATCGTGATAAAATAACACAAATTTTATTTTTAATTATTAAACTAAAGCGAGATCACTAAAATAAAAACATAGATAAAATATAAATGTATACAGAATATTTGGATATATAAAAAAAGAATGTCTTAAACTCGAAACAATCATAATAATACTAATGAACTATAAATATGAAATTCTAAATAAAGGAAAATAAGCTGGAGTGTCTCCACTCGACTATCTCGTAAATTTGAATTGGATTAAATAACATATATTATATTTAAATTAAATTTAATTTATTATAAATTATATTTATCAAACCAACGCATGTTTGGCTCTTTGTTGATGGTACCACGTCACGTGTTGGCGCGTGAGATTTGCAGTGTTAAAAAATTAATTGTGGTACTTTCATCGATTCAATCAAGTTGAAATTCTATATATAGCAGTTTTATACAATTTTTAATCATGTGAAAAAGTATCATCCATATATCTTTATTTTTTAGGTCACTTTAGAGGCAAAAAAATCAAAACGTTGTAGGTAATGACCTTCTTCCGGTTGAGCTACATTTCTCAAAACTTGATAGAAAACTACGAATTTTGAATAATGCCCGTATACTAAATTTCCTGATTATAGCTCAAACCGTTATTTTTGTTAACTACATAGTTAACACTTTGGTTCTTTTTCTAAAATTTTTAAAACAACTTTTTTTTTCATTTGTCTTCCAACCATCAACAAATCAAACTAAAATTTAGTAATATAATATTAAGTGTATCAATTGTGTTCATCATTCCTATTCCTATTCTTGTGTTAAAATCTAACGATGATAATAAATTCAATAAATAGATAACAATTTCAATGTATACTCGTATGTTATTTAATCTATGCAGAACAATTATAAATTATATAAATATTTAGAAAATAAAAAATCTATGTTTCAGGTGCATACGGCGAATAAATTATTACTTCTCCATTTGAGTGTGGTCGAATTCGCACTTTGTCTTGTGTTACTCGTGTTTTCCGCACCTGCGCTTCTTCTAAGGGGTGGAGGAACGACGTCTTCCGGTGGCGGAAGTTCTCCTGGAGCTTCCACTACGGCAACAAGCGTATGGCCTGCAAGTTCTTCAGTCTGTCAGCTCCATGGCTTCCTTTTTACTCTCCTTCATCCGGTTGCGCTGTGGACTGTCTGTGGACTCAATTGTGATAGGTTCGATTGGATAAAATTAATTTTATTTATCTAGTACTTAAAAAACAACTACACACAAATATTTATTTATTAAATATTTTAATAATTAACAAAATAAACTAAAATACAAGTACTTAATTAAATTTAAATATAAATTCTTTCAATTGAAATTGGTTATTGATTAAAAAAAATATTTAATGTATCAAGATGAAAGTAGGAAATTGTTTTTTATTTTTTATTCTATCCACCTGTAAAGATATCTGAATAACAAATAAAAAAGAAAATTAAAATTATTTTCTAGTTAATATTTTATTTTGAATGCGATTTTTTTTTTCTGAATTATAAAAAGAAAAGCTTTCTATAAATAAAATTCAACTCTAAGAATATATAATTGAAATGCCCTTCTTTTAGTTAAATTATTTATAATTTCATTTATATTAGAGAGAAAATGAGATTTGCAGAACATCGCACTCCTCTCCCCCCCCCCCCCCCACTCTGATTCAATTTTGACCGTGACGGGTGTTATGTCTATCCATCCATCCTCAATGAATTCTTCATTATTTCAAAATTTCCTTTTTTAATGGATTATTTATCATTTTATCATCCTTTTTCTTTATTTATTGATGCTAAATACATCGTTCCAACTTTTAATATTAGATGTAACCAAATATATACTATCATTATTATTTCAAACTAAACACTTTTATCAATTTTTTTAATTAACTTTGATTTTAGCAAGTAAAAATTATTTAAAATTATTTATAATTAATCTCAGTGATAAAAGAAAGAGTCCGGGAAAACCCCATTTGGGATCAAAAAAATTTAAAAAAAAAACATACATATTTTTTATTAATTTATTAATGGGTGTGAGAGTAGCGAACCTGCCTCACATTCACAGGGTTCCGGGTTCAAGTCCCGGGCCTGGCAAGGGAATTTCCCTAGCTGAGGTCTATGGGACGGAGTCAACCCAGCCTCCTGGAACAACCTTGGGGAAAAGCTACTTGATAGCGCCTCCGATCAAGAAAATCAAGGTAAAGGTTGCGAGGACCCGTTCTACTGATCATAGGACACCTCATTGATAGGCGTTGTCCTTGCGTAGGACGTATAAAAGTCAGAGGTTTTTTTTTTTAATAAAAAGAGAGAGAGAGAAAATTAATAATTTTTATGCATAATAAATAAACAATAAAACATTAACATTTTTAAAGATATAATTTGTTTTAAATAAATAATTAAATATTATTGGTATAAGTATACGTAATACAGGCAGTAATGCAGATATGTACATACTACATACCATAACTATAGTCGGAGAGACGAAAGTTGGTGCGTGAGGAGTGGCAGCCTAGAGTGATTTCCCCTCCACCGTGGGGGCAAGCGCGGGAACTGGTTGGCCGAGGGTGGGGGTCGGCTCGTGCACCAACATTCATCTCCCGGAGTATAGAGAGGGTTATAGCGTATGCCATGTATGCTAACTGAAGAAGAATAGAAATAGAAATAACAATATTATAAAAGACTACGTAGGTAAAAAAGAGAGGCATTACGAGAAATAGGAAAAAATGTAAAGATTAAATATTTTGTTCTTTCGCCTAAGAGGCGCCATTTATCATAGATAATGGCTCTATATTATTATTCTAGGGGGTCAATAATAAATCAATATAATATTAACACATGATCAATATTATTACTATATAATAATTATTACCGACCGACGATAGTAAGGGAGGTATTGTTTTCACACCAAATTTCACATGTGTCCGTCCGTCTGTCCGTATAGATGTGTACAGCCTGAACGGCTCAACCGATTTTGATGAAATTTGGTATATTTACTTAATGCTTCAGTGGGATGAATTGATCAACTTTTGGTGCAAATCCGGAAACCGGAAGTGGTAATATTAGCGATCGACGATAGGAAGGGAAGGGTTATTTTCACACCAAATTTCACATGAGGAGATTATTTTATATATCACCACGAATCATGCACTTTGTATTGGTTTTATCCTCGGGAAAATCATATTTATTAGTTTTTTCTTGATTTAAAATTATATGACGTCATCCAGCCATTCATGACGTCACAGCCTGGTCTTGCATATATATTATAAATAAAATAAAATTAAAAATATTTATTTTATATCCATATGTTTTTTATTACATTAATCGATATATTAAAATTATTTGAAATTGTTTCTGAAGCTGAAAATTAATTTATTTCAAACCGTCGGTCGGTTCGGACCTGGCCACAGGTCAACTTATTTTTTCTTTGTTATAAAACCTAAATGACTTAAAAAGATTATAAATATTAATTAATATTTATTTATTTATTTTTTAAGGTATTATGCAATTTCGTCACCCCTGCATTATGGTGCTCTGGTAAACCCCCGGAGAGTGGCGTTCGGATTGGGTGCCGCTTGGGCTTTAGGATTTGCATTATGTTTGCCGCCATTATTACGACTTGCAGCCCCTTATAAATATGATTACGCCTTGGGAGGATGTGCACCCGACTTTTCGCATGCCCAGGGGAGAGATGCTTGGTATGCTGCAGTTTACACTGCCCTCGCACTGTTTGTTCCGGCTTTTCTCATTTTAGGATGTAATATTAAGGTAAGTGGATGTTGGTCATTCATTCATTCATTCATTAAAAATTAAAGAAAAAAAAAAAAACTTTTTAAATATATAAATATATATATATAATATACCATATATACTTACTATATATAATTTAATGGTAAAATTTTGTTAAAATATTAAAAGAAGGGAAATAAATAATTTAATAAGATATGATTTCAATCCTTAAGTCAAAGTTTGTTTTTTTTAAAAAACAATAATAATTTTTTGTACTTCTAGAACTTCAGTTAATTATTTTAATATCTTCATTTCATTAAAAAATAATTTTTTTTTTATCTTCAAAAAAGAATAAAATTAATTGAAAATGTTATATTGCAAATAAATTAATCTATTCTACTCATAATTATGATGTTTTAACAAAGTTTTGTTATTACCTATATGTTTATTAATTTTTACATAAATTTAATTCAAAAAAGCTGGAGTGTTTCCACTCGACTATCTCGCAAATTTGAATTGGATTAATTGACATAATATATTAAATTTAAATTAAATTTAATTAATTATAAATTAATAGATAATATTTATTAAATCAGTGCATGTTTGTTGATGACACCACGTCACGTGTTGGCGCGTGAGATTTGCAGTGTTAAAAAATTAATTGTGGTACTTTCATCGATTCAATCAAGTTGAAATTCTATATATAGCAGTTTTATACAATTTTTAATCATGTGAAAAACTATCAAACCTATCTTTATTTTTACGGTCACTTTAGAGGAAAAAAAATCAAAACGTTGTAGGTACTGACCCTCTTCCGATTGAGCTACATCTCTCAAAACTTGATAGAAAACTATGAATTTTGAATAATTCAAAATTCATTTCATTATTCTAGCTCAAACCGTTTTTGCGTAATCTTGTCTACATACACACACATATATATATGTATATATATATGTATCTATATATACAGACATTTTTCTCAATCTTAGTGAAAATGATTCAGGAACCTTCAAAACGTATAAAAACATCAAAATCTCGACATCGAAAATTTTCGTGATCGCAATACTATCTCTGGCGAGATAGTAAAAATAACTAAATAAAATTGCAAAATAAAGATTAAGAATTGTTAGTTTATTGTTAACATAAAACAGCTGAGTTTGACTATTGCAAACGGATTTAACTCCCAAACAGAAATATTCAAGTGAAGAATGTCTCTTCAAATCTTTGGTTAAGATCCGAACGAAGCACACAAAGACAAAACCAACAAAACATTTATTGTTAAATAGAATTATTACAATTTACGAAAGGTTAAAAATTTTGAGAATTTGTTCAAGTTTCTGGATTATACAAAATGTAATAATTATTTATTTATTAACTAATTATTTATATATAGAGAAGAGTGTTATAATTTATTTATTAAATGGCGACTCCTTTATAGTTCTTTATATGTATATATTTGAGAGGTGATATTTTTTTATTGATTTATTCAACTATTATATTATATTTATTTATTTATTTATTGGAATAGATGATTTCATTTTATTGAAGGGAAAATTTCTTTTTTACCTATTAAGTGATTTATTTGAGGAGCGTAAAACGTCTGACACAATGGATCGATTAGGATTCAGTAGTTTACTGTTTGCCTAACGGCTGCCCCGACTAATAATGGTGAGGAATGTAATTAATTATGTATGTGCATAGAGATGATTACATTTTAAGGCAAAAATGACCTTTGTAGATATGGTACCTCGAGCTTCACATATAATAATAATAATAATAATAATAATATTGTAATAATAATTTTAATTTTCCTGCAATCTTAAAAGATATCGTTTATATTAATTTTAAAATATATTAATCAGACCGGACTTGGAAATTGATAGATGAACGAACATTATTGGTTTATTATATAAGAGAAATATCTTACATTTAAAAAATAAAAAACCTCTGACTATGTACATCCTACACAAGGACAACGCCTATCAAGCCGGTTATATCAATGAGGTGTCCTATGATCAGTAGAACGGGTCCTCGCAACCTTTACCTTGATTTTCTTGATCGGAGGCGCTATCAAGTAGCTTTTCCCCAAGGTTGTTCCAGGAGGCTGGGTTGACTCCGTCCCATAGACCTCAGCTAGGGAAATTCCCTTGCCAAGCCCGGGACTTGAACCCGGAACCCTGTGAATGTGAGGCAGGTTCGCTACCCACACACCCAATGGCGCCTTCAATACAATATATAATACTTAACAATTAAATTATAATTTTTTTTTTTAATTATAAATTACCTATACTTATTATTATGTTAAATTATGTATGCCGATGTAATAATATGCCTTTTATACAAAAGTTCCTTAAACAACATAAATTGATAGATTTTAATTAAAAATAATCTTTAATTAGGACGACGATAAATGGGATGTATTTAATGGCTGGAAGAGAGGATAGAGTTTCTAATTCTATGATAATAAATGACAGTGAATGTTTACCACCCATCAGATTTAATTAGGGGAGGGGGAAGAGGAATGGAAAATATAAAATTCATTAACCAACTTAAGAACTTATTACTTGTTATACTTATAAAAATTTTATTTTATTATTTTTCATTGTATTCTTCTCGAATAAAAATGAAATTAAAACAATTTAAATAATATTTTATAATATAATAATTACAACTTTCTTTAAGGATAATTTTAATGTTTTATTTAATATTATTATTATTATTATTACTTTAAATATATCCGTTTTAGTCATTAATTTTCATATAAAATTATATATATATATATATATATTTTTTTTTTTTAAAAAACTGTATTCTATTTAAAAATATGGGGTATCTCTAAATGTTTTAACATTTTATAATATTTAGTACATTAAACTTATAATGATAAAATGATATGTCAAATGAAAGAGCAACTAAAACAGTTTTTCCAAGAGTCTTACGTATTGGTGAATCCAATGAAGGTTAATTAGGGACTTTTAAATAGAATACAGTTTTTTGTTGTTTTTAAAAAAAAGCAAAATTTATAATTTTTATATGAAAATTAATGACTAAAAAAAACGGAAAAATTTTCTGATTCATTCACATTAAAATAAAATATTACATTATAATAAAATTAATAATATTTAATAATGAAAGAAATTAATACAATTATAAAAGTATCATTAGAAATTATATAACTTAGAAATTAACTATAAAATAAAAGTTCATTTATTTTAATATTATTGATATATCAAATTTTATATTTGTTTAGAAATTGCAAGTTATAAAGGGTCGAACACTTACAAAGTAGTATAAAGTTCAGGGCAAGGGGATCCTTCGTGTGGCCTTCTCTGGGGTTCCTTCCAGGCATTCAATTATACATCTTCTCTGGGCAGCAGTTTCTATATCTAGCCTCGATGTAGAATTCTGGCACTGTTGTATCACTGAGAAATAATGTCTTTCTGTCGCCTTCATCCCGGAGAATGATCTCCTATTCTTTATTCCATTTAGCAGAATAACTCTTACCCTTTCCTAAAAGCCCTTTGCTACTCTTCCAATAACTCAATTAATTTATGAGCTTTGAAAATATGAATTCATGACAATAGGTCCCATTCATCAATCGATCCTATTTCATTTACATTATCCGCATTTTAGATAAAATGGATGTACGTGGGGTTTTGAATATTTGTCTTATAAATGTTTATTTATGGTGTCTTAATGACATTTCTCTTTTTATGCTTATATGTTACTATATATATATATATATATGAATATTTAACTCAATTATAATCATTTTTAAAAATTTTAAATCATTGATCTTTACTCATACTAGGAGTTATAAAATGAAAAGTAGAGAATTAAAAGAAAAATAAATTTACACAAAAATTATTCATAGATACTTTTTCTAATTCTCAACTCTACAAAGATTATGTGTACATATTTATAAAAAATTAAGATATTTTATTTTTATATAAACCTACAAATTCTAGAAATTATTATTATTCTATAGTGACAGACCCGATACAAAAATTTATTCAACTCGAGAGGGGTATCATGAATATTTAGGAAATTAAATTTCTATCTTTTAATAAATTTGCATAAAACTGTTCACAAACCATATCACAACTTTTAATTTTTACTAACGTTTATTAAAAACGGAATAAAATTGATATTATTATTAAAATGACGATATAATTTAAATTTAGAAATTACGTATTTCTAAAAAAAAAGTATCTTTTTAAATGTTAATTTTTTATTTATTTATTTATTAATTTTAACGTTTATTTTAGAGATATTATTTAATTATTTTTCAGGTTTTAATGATTGCTCGATATCATCGTCATCGAATTGCATCGGCAATATTCGAGGTCACGTTATCTGCCCAAGTGACAATCACCCATCAGCGAAATCCTTTTGCACCCCCTCCTGGTCCGGCATCACCTTCCGGGGCATTAGCAGCAGCTGCTGCTGCTGCAGCGGGAAGATTTAAGGGACGACGAAACGCAGTCACTTCGGTTTTACAATTACTTGGCATTTTCTTAGTTCTCCATGTTCCGTATCATGTTTGTGTGGTATGGCAAACAGCAGCCGCTCTTACACAAGGCACACGAGTGTCACCACATTTGACAGGCCTAGCAGCAGCCCTTCTTGCTTGTTCACCACCCATAAATGGTCTTATCTACGGGGTGAGAAGTAGATTACTTAGAAAGACATTTCAGAATTATTGGAGAAAACAAATGTCAAAATCTGAAATGAATCAGGAAATTCAGGTAAGAATCTTCTTATATGAAAAAAAAATCCATTTAATTTTTTTGTTTTTGTTTCTTGTAATTTTATTTTTAAAATAATTTAATAAATAAATTTAATATGAATATAAATTATTTTAAATTAAAGTTGATCTTTTTTTATACTTTACTAATTCTTTATGTTTATATTTTAAATATTCTTATTAATAAAAAAAAAATCCAGGATTAATATAAATCTTATACATATATACAATGGCGCCTTCATATATATATACGAAAGATAAAGTATATATATATATGGTATTTTATTTATTTCCCTGTAAGATACATACGAGTAGATTGCGAACAAAGTTATAATGAATATTCCAAGATTTATTAATAAAACCATATCATTTTCTTTTTGTTTTCATATTGATTTTGAATTTTAACAATTAAATTAATTATATTTTATATGTTGTTTAGGTATGTTATAAAATAAGATATAATAATCCTTAAAATTGATTTTATCATACATTTATTATAATATTATAGTTTGATTAAATGTAAAGAAATTTGAAAATAAAGTCACAAGTATATATATTTTGTACATTTTATAAAACTACTTTCTAGAATTTTTAACGTTTTTAAAAGTAGAAAAATATAAATATTTAAATAATTTTCTATCTATCTACCTATCTATCTCTGTGGCTCTACGGAATTCGAAAGTTCTTAGGCGCAGCAACCACATTTCTCCAAGAGTACCTATCCTGAGCCACAACCAGACGAATGTTGGTGCGTGAGGGGTGGCGGCCAGGGTGATTTCCCCTCCACCACTGTCTTCTACTCTCTTAAACTAAACTATAAAAAATGTGTTATGTTCAATGGTGGGGGCAAGCGCGGGAACTGGTTCGCCGAGGGTGGGGGTCGGCTCGTGCACCAACATTCATCTCCCGGACTATAGGGGTGGAGATGCATAGAGGTCATGTAATTCCTCGTCATGTGCTCTCCGCCATTCCCCAGATTTATTAATGTTAGTTTAAGTTTATTTATTTGTTTATTTGTACTTCTGGTTTGGTTTTTTTGTTAGTTTAATTTTTAAAAACGTAATAGATTTTTGCTTTTTTTTTGTTTTTTTTTTAAACAAATTATTTTTAAATGCTCCGAATATTTTACATATAATCGAATGTGCCCCTTGAATTTCAATTACGGATTGTTACCTCGTTGATTTGAATTTCAACGTTTCAGTAGTAATTTCTGTGAGAGTTTTTGTTTTGTTTTTTTGGGTATTTAAAACTACAATATTAATATACGTACTAATAAAATAATATAATTATAATTTCATTAATTAATAATTATTAATGTGATAAATTATTATTTACTCTAAAATAAAATATTTTATTTGTATTACAATTTGAAAACAGAAGAAGCAAAATTTTCACTCGATTAATTAATTGTAAGTTAACAAATCTTGTATGCAATAGTAATAATATTAATAGGAAATAACAAATTTTCTCTCAACATTAATTTTAATATTATTATTAAAAAATAAATATTTTTAATTTTAATATATCTTATATTAAAAAATGACTACTTACAAGTCAGGCCAGAAACTTTTCACCCCACCCTCGTATGTACTTATCCATATAGTCTCCCCCTCTCTCTCTTTTATTTTTACTTACTCAACTGAATTAATTTTATATAAAAGCATTGTCTAAAACTGTGAATGGTGATCTTGAATTCAGTTTAATTTTTAATAATTTTACTCCTTTGACTGGAACAAGTCAATAAATTACAAAAGCAATTCATTAAATTAAATAATCATATTAGGAATGAAAAGCCAATGCTCACCTTTAATATTTAGAATGTCAATAATAAAATTGACTATATAGGTATATCGTAGAGATACAAAGAAGAAAGGATCACGGCCATTTTGGTTTTCTACATTTCAATTTATATTTCAGAGTCGTAATCAAAATTTAATCGATAATATTTGAATTATACATTATTTATATTATTTATAAAAACTAAATTTAAAAACGTATACGTATTAGATATTCGTTTTTTCTTCTATCATTGTCCTAATTACTTTTTAGTTTGTTATTTTAATAACTCACCCTTCAAACTCTGTGTTTATAAAGCCACTCCCTTGGCTTATACAATTGCTAGTCTTAGGTTCGTTGTCATTGTCAGATCCATAAAATATCAATAAAATCTCCATTTCTTATATATTAAATATTGATTTCTAAATATTTTTTCTTTTTTTTATATTATATTATAATAATCTATTTTAATAAAAAATAATGTGTTTATTAAATACTACACCAGTCATGGGCAAAGTATGGCTCGCGGGCCAAGTGCGGCCCTTCTGGCTCATCAATTCGGCCCGCGAAAAAATTTTGAATAACCCCTACATTACACACAAGGCAAAGTCTATTTTCTGCGTAGCTAAAACAGAATAACGGTTTTCTTCTCATTGCATTTTAAATACGTTATTATCTGACAACTCACAGGACTGGAGTCAGTTTAAATTCTGTTCTTTTGCATTGGATGAAAGTACGGACATATCATAAAATATGATAGGGTGTTTTAATTTTTTTTTATTTTATTTTTTTTTTTAGGCTAGAACTCCTAGTGCATGTGGATCAAGGCGACCTTCACTTACACCACTGGGTATACTCACTCGTCCAATACTTGGAAGTAGTGGTGCTTTTGGTGGTATACTTCAGCGTCGACTATCAGAGGCTTTTCTTGATGCACGAGGATCAAATCTTTCTTCTACAAAACCACGAATTCATCGGACTTCTTCAGGAAGTCAATGGCGTCCTGCGTCGCTAACAGGACTCGATACTTCTCAATCATCTCCAGGAAATTTAACAGTACTTCAAAGAGTTAGACAACAGGCTTATGCTCATAGTTGCAATACTCTACAGGTATTAACAAAACTCTACTCTTATTTTTATTTTATTTTATACAAATAATTTAAGAAATTTTTAAAATTGAATTTACAATCATATTTATAATTAATTTATATATATATAAATTTGTTTTTATAGTTAATTATTTGGTAATTGTTTACAAAACGGGAAGCTTCAAGGATTTGGATTAAACTTTGCTAGTGGATTCCTTTATTAATTCCAAAGAAATTTTCCTTATGCAATATTTCTCGATCTTTTCTAGTTTACGAGATAAAAATTATTAAAATTTGCATATAAATCCATTAACATTCAATTTAGCTGCCAGGTTTTATTATTTGGCCAGCAGAGGGCTTCATTAATTTTCATTGTTTTTTTTTTTTTATTTACTGACCGACGATAGGAAGGGAAGGTATTGTTTTTAATTCGATTTGGATATTAGAAATAAATTAATTAATTAAATAATTTTTCTATGTCCAAACCGAATGGAAAAAACTGGAAATTAGTGATTTAGTCAATAAAATATTATTAAATGGCTGCCCATTCATAACTAGTTTATCTATCAAACTTTTATAATGTTTATCTGATAAACTAGAAGAGACTGAGAAATATTGCATAAGGAAAGTTTGTTTTTTTTTTTGAAATTAAAAAAGGAATCCACTGGCAGAGTTTCATCCAAATCCCTGAAACTTCCCGTTATGTAAACAATTACCAACTATTTTTATTTAGATCTATGATAAAAAAAAATTAAAGCAATTATACAAATGTTAAATGTTAGGTACCATCCAATTCAACGGAGGATCGTTCATCATTGGATGACACAATGAGTTTAACTACAATGACTGGAATTTCACCACCTCCACCACTCTCTTCAAGAATATCTCGTCCAGGACATGTGTTTCTTAATAAAATGCTCACAGCAGCTGCATCAACATGCCGACCGACGTCCATTCGACAAACTTCTCCTAGAATACTCATTACTAGAGCATATTCACAAGAAAGTTCATCTAGCGTCGGGATTAATCTTGGAAATGGAATGTCTTCTGGGGGGAATTCTGCATCTAATCCTTCATTGTCGGAGAGACCAAAATGGCGACCGGCCCTTTATCATAGCAATGGGGTAAGAATAATATATATATTTTTTATAACGTTTTTCTTAACTTCACTTGGCGTCTGTCTCTCTGGTTGTCTGTCTGTTCGCTCTTTTGACAAATTGAAATCGATTTTTCATCGACTTTTTATTGAGTCTATCTGATAGACTTTTGAATATTTTTATAGATATTTCAATGGATCTCTAGAAAGTATAGAAGAAATATAATTGAATTACAATTAATTAATTGTAATTAATTAGCGATTAATTACTTTTAGTAACTAACTCCTTTTGTATTGCTCCGATTAATTTTTTTCAACTGATTCTGAAACATAAATATTGATTTCAGGATAGATTTTCATTTTGAACGTATTTAAAAATATTTCATAGAATTAAAATTAATGATGAATTCTTATTAATCAGTTGTATTGCCAATGATGAGGAGTTTCTTCCCCACAGATGGTATAGAGAAAATATTTTTTATTTTTATACATTATATAACAAAACAATAGAATAACCTTTTTTTTATGAAGACAATATATATATATATATTTATAAAATATACATTTATATATGTATATATTAATGTATATATTTATATATATATATACATTTATAAAATCTCATATTAATAAAAATTATTTATTTATAAATATAATATAATAATTATTATTCAATAATAGCATTTACTTAACAGAAATGCACAAAATCAATTTTGGAAGATTAATATATTTTTTGTTTTATTCATCTTTTCTATTTCTCAAGTTATATTAAATAAATTTATCATATTAAAATTGCACTAAAAAGAATAAATTAATATAAATATAAAAAAAAATTATAAAATAACGTTTTCCAATGGACTAAAAAGTATAAAATAATTTTTCTATAAGCCTGACAAAGTTCATGCGCCCAACGATTTTCGTTGAATATGAAGCAATTCATCCATAAACTTTGTCAGGCTTATAGAAAAAGTATTTTCTTCTTTTTAGTCCATTGGAAAAACGTTATTTTATAAAAATTGTTTATATTTATATTTTCTTTAAAGATATTATCTAGGTATTAAATATAATTTTTATAGGAAGGTGATGATGGTGATACGAATGCTTCCGCTTCATCAATAGAGGAAGATGATAATCCATCTGAAAAGTCTTACGGCCGCCTACGTCTTTCAATTGATGACAAAATGACTACGTCAACGGTTATGCTCTCCTGGCCTCCCACAAACAAACGTACCAGTCTTGCAGCCAGAAGTTTGGTCGATCTCACAACAATTGTACCATCTCCAGAATTCGTCCTCTAAATAATACAACGATTATATTTTTCTATTTATTTATTTATTTATTTAATGTATCTATGTAGGTACATTATATTATGATTTAAAATATCTTTTTTTTTTAACTCATTCTGTATATAATTCTGGATACTTGCAACAAACTTAATATAATTTAAGATGTGTGTATGTGTGTATGTGTGATGAACAGATTTATTTAAAAATTAATGAATAGATAAAAGAATATATTTATAACTAAATTAATACATAATTATAACAAATTTGCGGAAATTAACTAAGTTAAAAATAAAGAATATAATGTGTCAATTATTTGTTGAGTGAATTATTTATTCGAAATTAATATAATATGTAACAAACAAAAAAAAAGTCCTGAATTTTATGTTGAGAATGCTCCAAAAATGATAAATATTAATTATAATTAGTAAAAGTAAATGATTTTTTCCATTCATTTCTTATAAAGGTTTATATTTATAAATTTGATTAATTATAAATAATAATAAAATATTATAAAATTAAAACTTTTGAAATCATTTAGAAATTTTTTGAGATATCATAAAGAATCTTATAAATTAATAATTTTGTAGCAAACACACAATTTAAAGTTTCACTTAATATGTTATGCGACAAGCATTTCACTGATAATAAATTGCAGTAAATGACAGAGAGAATTAGGAATTTAATTTTTCCTCATCAGATATATATTATTTGTTTCGAGAGAAACCTTAATGCAATTGAAAAGAGCCAAATTTGGTGTGCGAGATGGCAATGCAATTGGATGCTTTCCTGTCAAACCATCAAACAGGGAAACAATTAACAAGGAAAATTCTTTAATTCCATTTTTAAATGAGATGGTGTAATGACTTGCTGAAGGTAAAAACCTTACCTCTTGTGTCATCTTCCACACATTGAAATTTAAAATTTTTTTAAATCACACCA
Source organism: Labia minor (assembly GCA_963082975.1). Classification (NCBI taxonomy): domain Eukaryota; kingdom Metazoa; phylum Arthropoda; class Insecta; order Dermaptera; family Spongiphoridae; genus Labia; species Labia minor. The sequence goes on from OY720349.1 coordinate 3,995,912, forward strand.
TACCAATGAAAATTAGATAAAAAATTATTATTATTATTATTATTATAAAACTGTTGCAAGAAAAGTTTAATTTAAATCATTTCAAAAAATATTATCATATATTATTATTATTATTATTAAGTAGGTACCTACTTATTGAATGATTATTATTTCAAATAATTGTGAGAATTTTAATGATAAGAACAAACAAACATGATGAATTTTAATTTTTAATTACTTACATTTTTATTAAATTTATAGTGGCGATTATTAATGACTATCTATTAAAGAATTATTAAAATATTCCTCTAAATTTTATTTAATTTCAAAATAGTAATATTCTTCTGTGGCTATGAGAATATCTATACATTTTTACATCAACATACGAATGGCGAACCGACCTCACATTCACATGGTCCCGGGTTCAAGTCCCGGGCCTGGCAAGGGAATTTCCCTAGCTGGGGTCTATGGGACGGAGTCAACCCAGCCTCCTGGAACAACCTTGGGGAAAAGCTACTTGATAGCGCCTCCGATCAAGAAAATCAAGGTAAAGGTTGAGAGGGCTCGTTTTACTGATCATAGGAGACCTCATTGATATAACCGGCTTGATAGGCGTTGTCCTTGCGTAGGACGTACAAAGTCAGAGGTTTTTTTTTTTTTTTTTTTATTATATATGAAAAACAGAATATAATAGTTAATTTTTATTTATTTATTTATTTCTGTATATTTTTATTAATTATATTAATTATGAAGAAATTTTATATTTTTACAAATTTTACATATGGTTTAATTTAATTTTAAAATGAAATGAAATGGAATAATAATTAAATATTTTTGATAACAACCTTTAAAATGTAAGAATTTCATTTTGGTAAAATATATCGTAAATAGAAAGAAGATTAAAATATATAAAAAAAAAATAGAAAAAAAACTTTTAAAAATAATTTTCTTAAATATGCTGATATATAATCTTAACAGAATATCCTCACTTGTTACCAGTGTTCAAAACAGGTGCGGCTTTCATGTCCAACCCCTAAATGTGATTATACATAAGTAGATGCATTTTAAGATATTGATAAAATATGTATATTATGTATTTGCTAGATATTAATGTAAATTATTTATAAGAAAATTAATATATTTTTCAAATAAATTAAACAGTAAGTTTAATTACAAGGAGTTTGGTTAAAAAAAAAATGAGTTGTGGCCATGCACAGAACCGACCGACGCGATTTGAAATAAATAAATTTCCAAACAACAACATATATTTATTATATATAAAGTATCAAAATAAAAAAATATTTTTAAAACTTTAATTAAAATGACTAAATTATAATATTATTTTTATTTTTATTTATAGTTTAATTACTACTATATTTTAAGTGAAATATTTTCCGACAATGAATAAAAAATTAATTCTTTATAAACTACCACTTCTGGTTTGCGGATATACACCAAAAGCTGCTGAATTCATACTACTAATGCATTAAGTAAATATAGCTACCAAATTTTATCAAAATCCGTTGAGCCGTTCAAGCTATACTACACGTCTATACGGACACACAATGGACAGACGGCGGACGGACGGACGGATAGATATCATGCTAAAAAATACTTTTTTCTGTTAACAAAATGCATGCATGATTCGTGGAGATTTGTAAAATTATCCAAATGTGAAATTTGGTGGGAAAACAATACCGTTCCCTTCCTATCGTCGGTCAGTAAAAATGATAACACAAATGCATTTTTTTTTTAAAAAAAAAATTATTTTGAAGTTACAATCTTTAATAAAACATTTGAAAATAGAATTGGTAGATACCCTTGCATTGTTGTAGCATTTATTATTATATAAAAAGTTTGTCAAACTATCACACATATCTTACCCCACAAACTATCAAACACTATTTTTCAATGTAAAAACTCCCCTTCCCAATTGCAACAAGAAGATACGAGCTGTCTCTTGTTCAAATATGTACTGTCAAAGAGCTTACTTATGATGTTGTAATTTGATGATAGATAGATACACTGATACACATATATGGTTGTTATAATTATTATATCCTTTTAAAGCGTCTACAATCGAGGTTGTTGTTTGATGTGAACATCATTTTTCTTTTAATCATATATTCAAATAAATTAAAATAAAAACAAAAATTACATACTAGCGTGGAACACATTGAAATAGGCCTAAAAATATATCCAATAATTGCGATTATTAAGAAATATAATATTATAAAACGCTTCTAAATGTGTGTGTTAGTAGATATAATAGTCCAAGAGATATGTATTTTGTTGTATTTTTTTATTAGTGAGAAAAGAAAAATAAAGTAGCCATTATATATGTCAATATTTGTGGTGTATAGATGATGATCGAATGGAAAGATGCGTCCAGGGGCCAACTTTGGAAGAGCAAAGCGATATATATAAATAGTAAATAGAAGGAGGCAGCTTAGCCGGGTCTGTATAGTGGCAATTTTCTTCTACACATGAAGTCGACGTTCGATTCCAACTATGAACAAAAATTTTCTAATAAATTCAATTTAACATCAGCTGCCTCCCGCTCCAGGAGCTGACAAGCCTGGTTCTAAATAAACCTGCACCAGCAGGATTACTTCAAAAAATAAGCAACCACAAAGTGGGAGCTTTGCATGATCCCAGATGGTCCAAACGCAAATAATAATAATAATAATAATATATTTATATATATTATAAAAGAAAAAAAAAATAAATTCGATTAAAATATGGGTAAAAAAAAATGTGATTAAACGAAAACAAACTGCCCTTTATTTATTATATTAAAATAATAATCAATAATTATTTTTTAATATAAAATAATATACTTGTATAAAAAAAATAAGATTTCATATCATATACTTCTTTAAAAAAAAAGCATATTTTCAAAAATATATATGCAAAATTTTTTATTTATATACTTAATATTTTTATTTTAATATATTATATATAATATATAATAGAATTGAAAAAATAATAACAGCAATCTTTCAAATTATTTATTTTTTTCATATATATTATACATCTCTAAGAAGGATATTCACCATTTTTCTAATAATAATAAATTAAAATGATGCCAAAATAATAATTTTTGATTTTTGAGGAAGAAAATAAAATCTATATCTTATTTATATATAATGATAGAAAATTTATAATAAAATATAAATCTAGTATTTTTTTCTATTTTTATGTATTCTTATAATGCAAGAGATAATAAATAAATAAATGCCTCTTGATTCTTTTAAAAATGAAGGAAAAATATAAAAAGTATAATTTTAATAAGTTTGTTCAAAAAACAAACAAAAATTGAACATATTTTTGTGCCATATTGATTTAATCTGTAAGAAATATTTTCTAATTTGACGAAGGATCTCTTTCACAAGTAATTTTATTATTGTTATCTTTACTTATATATAAGTAAATTAATTTTAATATACCAATATATTCTTAAGTATTACAATAAATGACTTTTCATCATCCAAAATATAAATTTCTAATTAAAATATGGATGATGTTGAAAATTGATAAAATCCTATAAAAGATTTTTATAAAATTTTTAAATTATCGTAAACATATATATTAAAGATAAATTTTAAAATTTATTTTTATTCGTGACAAACACAGAAGAGTAAACATACTTAAAATAATACATAAATAATAATTTTATATTTGTATATTTCAGGTTAATTTCATAAATTAAATATGAAAAAAAAAGTTAGAAGAGAAAATAAACATAAGATATAAAAAACATAATTTATGTATGTAGGTATCGTATACAGTCAGTCCTCGTAGTTACCGGAGGTTAGGTTCCGAAAATATGTAACGTAAATCGAAACGACGTAACTCGAAGCACCATCTCTTGCCACATGCATAGTACTAATTAAAAAAAAACGTTAAAAAAAAGCGGGCTTGTGTGCCTTGGATGTACTAAACCCTTGACGTATCTCGAAACTTGTGACTTAAGTTTGAGGAATGGTATCAAAATATTGTTTGACGTAACTCGGAGCGACGCAACTCGAGGACTGCCTGTACAATATATTAGCGCTAGAGCTTACTTAGTTCAAACAACACATTAGATTTATTATAATATTAAAAATTATTTAATAAAATTTGTTTCAATTTGAATAAATTTATAATGTTAATATGAATTATGTTTACTTAATTCCAATGGTGTATTGGGAGGGGAACGCGGGGGGAACGACGTTCCCTTACCTTTTTTCAGAACCGGAACGCGTTCCAGTACTTTTTCATGTCCCGACAACTCCCATTTAAATCTACTGTTAGAATTTCTTTTTTTGTGTTCGTTAATATTTTGTATAGTAAGAATAAGAAAAAATAAAAACTTATATGGAAAAAAAAATAGTTTGCTGAAAATAGGACTTTTTTACTCCCACTATGCGTTCCCTTACTTATTATTTTACCAATACACCACTGCTTAATTCCCAAACAAGTAAGATAATTTTTTAATTTTGTTTCTAAATTTTTAAAATACTAGTACTTATATATACTTATTATTATATTTACATATAAATAAATGAGTATCATACCAAACCATGTATATATTCTTTTTTCTTAAAATGCACAGGAAAAAATAACAGTTTAGTATTTTGATTCTTTGACAATCTACTTATATATTAGAAAAAAAAATATTAAATATTTAGTAGTATATAGAAAGAGCAAGTAATTTAATATATTTCACGTTAAATTTAATTATTATTTTAAATTAGTAAAAAAAAAAACAAATGTGAAATGTCTATATTACTATTATAGCTTAAACTATATATTATATATTATATTGAAAATGTGCCATACACAAAAAAGTATAATAAATCTTGGTGTCAAAATTGTAAAAAAAAAATAAAATAAAATAAAATAATAGTTTAAATAGAGTTTCTCTGTCCTAAATAAATTTTGATTTTTTCTTTATTATTATTAAAAAAAAAGATCTTATATTGTATTTTATACAAGATTCAAAAGACAATAAATTTTTGAAATATAATTTAATTTATTTTTTATAAAGAAAAAAAAATCTCTTATTGTCTATTTTATAGGGAATAAATCAACTTATTAAAATATAATTATTTGAAAAACAAAAAATTGTTTCATTTATCTTAAAAAACAACTTCAACTTATCTTAATAAACAAAAAATAAAATAATACTTGATGAAACTTGAAATTTAAACTCTTAAACTCTCTACTTAAACTTACTTAACTCCCATTCATCCAAAAATGGTGTCCTTATATGTAAAGTCAAATGACATTATAAAGTATTAAAAAAAACAAAAAAAAAAAACACATGTGTTAAATAATTGTTAAAATCTGTTGTGTCAATGGTTGTTATCTTTATTATTTGTATCCAATTATAAAATTATAGTTATTTTCTAATAAAAGAAATATCAACCAATATTTTTATATTTAATTTAATTAATTAAATTAACTGAGTCCAACTTCTTTCCTTCTCCACCTCCCAAATCCTTAAAATATTACCAGGATAATCCCATAGGCCAACGAAGAAGTTGCATGCCCATAGTTTATAATATCAAATACTTAACTTTATTTTATAATTAATTACCATTTTTAATGCCTAGCGAGACCCATTATAATTATATTTAATTCGTTAGTTATAAAATATTCATTTTTTATATTAATTTAATATTTGATTTTTATTCCGATTGATTTCAACTTTACATCTTCCCTTCGTTGTATTCACCAAACTATATTCTATTCACAATTAACAGAGTGCTACCAAATTAAATATCAAATTTATTAATTTTAAAAACCCATTTTTTTATAGCCCAAACCCATTCTAAGCCTCCAATATACGACAATATATAATATATATGTAAATTATGTAAAAATAAGAAAAACTAATAACTAATGAAAGAAAGAAGCTTTGCGTGATACTTAGTGGTCCAAATCATAAATAATAATATTAATAATATATAGAATAAATATGTGAATCTAGTTATATGATTTTTTCTTAAACAGTTATTGAATTTATTATTGTAAAAAGATTATATTATATTATACAGTGGCACAACCAGAGGGGGGGATGTTTAGGGTTTTAACCCCCCCCCCCCCCCATAAGAGAAAAAAAATTCAAATTGCTATATATTATGTACTATATTACAAATAGAAAAGAAAAAATATAATCCTTCTTTTTATTTAAAAAAAAAATTCTTAGAGTATAACTTAGTGTATGAAAGTAAGTTTATTTTATTTTAAATTAGCTGGAGTGTCTCCACTCGACTATCTCGCAATTTGAATACGATTAAATAACATAATATATTATATTTAAATTAAATTTAATTAATTATAAATTATAAATAATAAATATTAAACCAGCGCATGTTTGGCTTTTTGTTGATGACACCACGTCACGTGTTGGCGCGTGAGATTTGCAGTGTTAAAAAATTAATTCTGGTAATTTCAGCGAATCAGTCAAGCTGAAATTCTATATATAGCAGTTTTATAGAATTATTAATCATGTGGAAAATTATCAAACATATATCTTTATTTTTACGGTCACTTTAGAAGAAAAAAAATCAAAACGTTGTAGGTAATGACCCTCTTCCGGTTGAGCTACATTTCTCAAAAGTTGATAGAAAACTACGAATTTTGAATAATGCCCATGTACCAAATTTCATGATTCTAGCTCAAACCGTTTTTGAGTAATCTTGTCTACACACACAGAGACATTTTTCTCAACCTTGGTGAAAATGATTCGGGAACCTTCACAACGTATAAAAACATCAAAATCTCAACATCTCAACATAGTAAAAAATTTTAACAAAAATAAAAATTGCTTATTTTTTCGTACAGAATTTAATATAAATAATAAAAAAAATAATTTTATTACTTCTCCTAAATCATAATAAACAAAAGACTTAATATAAGATTACTAGATTATTGTGAAATTTTCCAATTTGACTATTATTTAAATATAAAATAAATAAAAATATTACTCAAATTCTAAATATTTTTTATTATTAATACATTCATTGCTAATTTCATAAAAATTATGAAGCGAAGATTAATTTTTTCAAAATATCCTGCCACTACGTGCGGACGAAAAGTTTTCGAAATCTTGAAGTAGTTTTTTATAAATAACTCCTTTATTATTAAGTTTAGGTAAAAATGAATGTAATGAAACTTTTAGTAAATTCGATTCCTTATAAATTTAATACGATAGTAGGATAATTCTCATAAAAATCGACATTTACTTATGGTCCGATCCCCGTCAATCATTCCCAAAAAAAAAACATCTAAATATCAAATTTCAAGACATTATCTCATTTTGTTTAGACGTAATCTCGGTAACGAACGGCCGGTCGGTTCAAAAATTTTCCATTTCATTCCTTAAGGAAAGCTAAAATGATTTACTTATATAGCTGGAAAAAAATATTTTCTTTCTAAAACTGTGAATACGAGTAAAGAAAATACAAAATTAAATTTTTTTGCCAGATTTTGTAAAATCCGTGTTTCATTTACAAAACTTTTTTAAATATTTAATTTAAAAAAAAATCTTAATGAAAATTTATCTTTGAGAGAACCCGGGGGGGGGGGACCCGGCATAGGAAGGTTAGTCAACCCCCCCCCCCCAAATCCTGGTTTGGTATAAAACATAAATGGGTATATATATATTTACAGTTCTGAATTAAAGATATTATTTAATTGATTTGTGTTTATAATCATAATCTTAACAATAAAGATTAAACCGATTGTGTGACGAGTTTGCTATGCACATACCAATTAATTTTATTTCATTTCATTTTTGATTCATTATTCATGTATTTTATTAATAGATATATATAAAGATAAAGCGATTAAGATTTTTTTTCCTTAATGTTTAGGGATTTTCTTTAAATGAAAATATTTTCTGTTTTTTTTTTGTTATGTTTATATACTTGGTTAAAATAATTTAGAATCATTTCCTTAATGTTTAGGGATTTTCTTTAAATGTAAATAAGGAAAGGATTATTCTTGGGAGGAGGTGGGGATTGAAGTGGAAGGCAGCAAGCAGGATCGGTCTCTGCTCTGGTCAGTCGACCGACTGGATCGTCGTCAGTCATCAAGAAACGGACTTTAAAGAATTATAATCGACCTTCACTCGATGCATCTCGCTTTAGAAACTCTCCGGTAAAATTCTTCTCTGTTATTATTTCATTATATAATTATAAACTAGCTTAACAATTTTTTATTTCATTCAGTGTTTTAACTCCAAGGATATTTTTTACTTTGTATTAGATTTTAAAAATTTTAAATATTAGAAAATGAATCTGTGAGAGAATACCACATCATCATCATTTTCATTAACAAATGAAATTTATTTATATTATACATATTGAATTCACATTTTTACTATCTCGCCAGAGATAGTATTGCGATCACGAAAATTTTCGATGTTGAGATTTTAATGTTTTTATACGTTTTAAAGGTTCCTGAATCATTTTCACTAAGGTTAACAAAAAAATGTCATTGTGTATGTATGTAGACAAGATTACGCAAAAACAGTTGCAGCTAGAATAATGAAATTTGGTACATGGGCATTATTCAAAATTTGTAGTTTTCTATCAACTTTTGAGAAATGTAGCTCAACCGGAAGAGGGTCATTACCTACAACGTTTTGATTTTTTTCCACTAAAGTGACCGTAAAAATAAAGGTATAGGTTTGATAATTTTTCACAAGATTAAAAATTGTATAAACCTGCTATATATAGAATTTGAGCTTGATTGAATCGCTGAAAGTACCAGAATTAATTTTTTAACACTGCAAATCTCACGCGCCAACACGTGACGTGGTGCCATCAACAACGAGCCAAACATGCGCTGATTTAATAAATATTATTTATTAATTTTAATATATAATTTATAATTAATTAAATTTAATTTAAATATAATTTATTATGTTATTTAATCCAATTCAAATTTGCGAGATAGTCGAGTGGAGACACTCCAGCTTTTTATTAAAAATTATTTTCATGAAATTTTTTTTTTTGTTCTAATGAGAGGGTAAGCTTCTTAAAGGAAGATTTAATTTTATTAATTTTCCTAAAATCATCAGAAATATATGATTTAAATTATTAAAAATTATGAAATATTTCGATTTCTCTATAATTTTAATGAAAATCATTTTTTAAACTATAAAAAAAATTCATCAAATCTATAAAATACATGCTTTAGGAATTCGAGACCATCTAAAAAATGTTTCGATTATATTGCTTATATAGTTCTAATATATATATATATTTATTTTATGTTGATTTGTTCATATCCCTTTAGAGTTTTGAAAAGTTAAATATAATTATTTGCAATTATATATTTATACTTATGTAGATATATATATATTATATATTTATTTTTCTGCTATCCTTATTTATTAAAAAAAATCAAAGATAATGCCCTCTGAACTATAACCATTTCTAACTATTTAGTGTTATAAAATTGATTTATATTTTTACTTGCCAATTTATTGATTTGACGTAAAGACATGGCCCATTAAAATTTAACCAAAAATATTTTATTTACCATGTTACCTGAAATAATATATGTAGAATTGTATCCAAACACTATCAGATAATGTTGCTGAAACAAAATAATTAAATAATCTTATTTTAATTTATTATATATTTTGAAAAGCTGATTAATTAATTTAATATATAAAAGTTGAAAAAGATGACATGAAGAAAGTTTCTATTACAATATATCTACGATATTTCAGATGAGAATTAATAAATGTTTACTTAGCTATGTATGTAAAAACCACTTCCTTTTATAAACAAGCAATTACTCATTAAATACATACATATATGTAATAAAATTTATATTTGAACACTTTATTTAGAAATTTTGAATATTATGATTTTTTTTCAGATTAATATTATTTTAAAAAAAAAAATTAGTTGACCTGTTGCCAGGCACAGAACCGACCGACGGTTTGAAATAAATTAATTTCTAGCTATAGAAACAATTTCAAATAATTTAAATGTATCTATTAATGCATTAAATAACAGATAAGGGATATAACATAAATATTTTTAATTTTATTTTATTTATAATGTATAAGGAGGCGCTGGCTGTGACGTCATGAATGGCTGGGTGACGTCATATAATTTAAAATTAAGAAAAAACTAATGAAGATGATTTTTCCAGAGGATAAAACCAATACAAAGTGCATAATTGGAGATACACCAAAAGTTGATCAATTCATCATACTGATGCATTAAGTAAATATACCAAATTTTATTAAAATCCATTGAGCCGTTCAAGCTGTACACATCTATACGGACGAACGGAGAGACATCATGCTAAAAATACTTTTTTCTGTGAACAAAATGCATGATTCGTGAAGATATGTAAAAATCTCCATTATTTGAAATTGTTTCTGTAGCTGAAAATTTATTTATTTCAAACGGTTCTGTGCTTGACCACAGGTCAACTTATTATAAATTGTTTTGAACAAATAATATATCATGTAATATAATAAAATTAAATGAACATACTATACCAGATTTTTTACAAATTATTTTATTAATCATATCACATATCAAAAAATAATAAATAATAATTTAAATAATACTATCAATAGATATTAACCAATTTATAATAATTAATAATATTGAATAAATAAAAATTGAAAGAAAATAAAATTTCAAATATATCATCAATAGAAATTAATAATTAATAGAATAAAACCTTATGAATCATTTTTTTATTAGAATATACTTACCTAGTTAATCTTATTATAAACAAAAATCTATTTTTTTTTATGTATAAATGATTGAACAATTCTTTTAGATATTCTATTTCTATTATTAAAAGAATGACTTATATAAGAGTATATTTTAAACTTTATTCCTTTCAATCATTTTTTAATAAAATTCTTTACATTCCATGACACGTCAATTAAATAAATGTTTGTCTAATTTTTTGTCAAGCCTTGGGTAAGACAATATAATAAGTAAAGGATGTGATATAATAATATAAAATAATAATAAAGGCGCCATTGGGTGTGTGAGTAGCGAACCCGCCTCACATTCACATGGTCCCGGGTTCAAGTCCCGGGCCTGGCAAGAGAATTTCCCTAACTGGGGTCTATGGGACGGAAACAACCCAGCCTCCGGGAACAACCTTGTGGAAAAGCTACTTGATAGCGCCTCCGATCAAGAAAATCAAAGTAAAGGTTGAGAGGACCCGTTCTACTGATCATAGGACACCTCATTGATATAACCGGCTTGATAGGCGTTGTCCTTGCGTAGGACGTACAAAGTCAGAGTTTTTCTTTTTTTTTTAATATAATAATAATATATAATATTAAAACATACGAATGGATGGATTTGGCTCATAAAACACCCCGAAAAATTAATATGAATATTATACATTTGAAATTTGTCTAATACTTATATTATTAATTATTTATTAAACATTTAATGACCCGAAATAAAAAAATGTAAATAATTATTAATTTCAAAATTATTAAAATTAAATTCAATTTAATTAATATAAATATATATATACGTATTTAGTAATATAAATATTAAATTTATAATAATTTTTATTATTATTATTATAGGAAATGCAAAATTCAGTAAATGACAATAGAATGGAAGTTATGCAATCTGAAGAAAATGATGAAAGAACGAAAAGGTAAGTTAACATTGGAACATTATTTATATACCCTACGGTGTACGAGGTGTATTCAAAATAAAAGGTGAATTTTGAATTTTCGCGGGCTGTGTACATCTGATTATCGAAATTTTTTTGTTATGTTGGTACACATATGTTTCTCATATGTTGACATTATAAGCCATTTTAGATTAGTAGTTTATTTTTGACAACTTAAAAAGTTAGTCACGTTTTGTGTGTTCTCTGATTTTTTTTACTTAAAAAAAAAATAAGTAATACTACAAGGAATTTATGCAACGTTTGTATGAAGCAATAAGGTTTAAACGATCGAAATTGTAGAAAAACAAATCATGAATTTTGCATCACGATAATGCATCAGCTCACACATCATTGCTTGTTCGTGATTTTTTGGCCAAAAACAACACCGTAATCATCCCTTAACCACCGTATTCGCCAGATTTGGCTCCATGCGACTTCAAAAACGAATTACTTATCCGAAATGGCTGATAATGTCAACATATGAGAAACATATGTGTACTAACATAATAAAAAAAATTTTGATAATCGAATATACACAGCTCGCGAAAATTCACAATTCAACTTTTCTTTTCAACAGACCTCGTATACATAAATTTGATAATCAATAAATCTCTACAGTTGTTCATAATAATAAGATATTATTTATTTTATTGGATATTTTCAAGGCTTATACCACCTAGATAGGTATGTTATTATATCTTTTAAAAGAGATTTATATTAATAATTAATAGATGAAAAAAATTAAATAAATAATTATTATAAAAGATGAGCAGAGATAGTTATTTTTTTCATTAGGTTTAGGGGAAAGTGTTCTAATATGGAATACTGTTTTTGTGGACAGTGATAAAGGGCATTTAATACTTTTTTTCAATTTTAGTTTTTTCTATTTTTGTTGATAAATTTTCTCTCTACATAAATATATATATTCATATAGGGTAAAGTATACAGTCGTTGGCCCCGAGGCAGTCATTGGCCCCCTATCACTAAAACACAAATAATAAGAAATTTTTATTTTAAAAATTGCGCTGTTACGTGTAACTATGGTTATTCAATCGTTTGTTGTATGGTTGTATTAACACTATAGATACATAGGCCAATAACTATAACAGGGGGCCAATAACTGTATTTTTCAGGAATTTTTTTTTTTAAAAATGTATTTATTGAAAATGTGTTGAGAAAATGATTTTTTTTATTTATTCATAAAAATGCTCATCGTATCTATGTTCTGCAAACCTAATTTGACACAGATTGTTCCGCAATTTTCCCAGATATGCATTAAAGACTGCTAGGAGTTGCTTAATATGAAGTTCAACGACTGTAACTGTTACCCTACCAATAATTTTTATTAAAATGGTTGGTTGAAAAAATTGATTTACGAAAAATGTTGTCTTTATCTGTTAATGTATTCTGCAGGTTACCTAATATGAGATAGTAACAATAAGTGGCCCCAGTGGCGCAACAGGATTTCCTGGGGGGGGGGTTTGCTACCCGCTCCAACATCCTATGGCGGGGCCCCCCCCCCCTCCGGGTTCTCTCAAAGACAAATTTTCATTAAGATTTTTTTTTTAAATTAAATATTTAAAAAAGTTTTGTAAATGAAACACTGATTTTACAAAATCTGGCAAAAAAATTTTGAACCAGCCGGCCGGCCGTTCGATACCGAGATTACGTTTAAACTAAATGAGATATTGTCTTGAAATTTGATATTTAGATGGTTTTTTTTTGGGATTGATGGGCGGGGATTGAATTGTTTTTGGACAAGATCGGACCGTAAGTAAGGGTAGTTTAAAGAGGTGTCCAAGGACATTTTATTGATTTTCTCAATAAATATCGATTTTTTTATGCGAATTATCCTACTATCGTATTCAATTTATAGGGAATCGAATTTACTAAAAGCTTCATTCTATTCATTTTTACCTCAACTTAATAATAAAGGAGTTATTTATAAGTAGTGGCAGGATATTTTGAAAAAATTAGTCTTCGCTTCATAATTTTTATGAAATTAGCAATGAATGTATTAATAATAAAAAATATTTAGAATTTGAGTAATATTTTCATTTTTTTATTTAAGTAATATTTAAATAATAGTCTAATTAGAGAAAATTTCACAAGCATCTAGTAATCTTCTATTAAGTCTTTTGTTTTTTATGATTTAGGAGAAATAATAAAATAATTTTTTTATTTCTTATATTAAATTCTGTACGAAAAAATAAGCAATTTATAATTTTGTTTAATTTTTTTTAATATAAAATAAAGTTATTTTTTATACACTAAGTTATACTTTAAGAATTTTTTTTTTTTCAAATAAAAAGAAGAATTATATTTTTTCTTTTCTATTTAAAATATAGTGCAAAATATATAGCAATTTGAATTTTTTTTCTCTTCTGGTGGGGGGGGGGTTTAGAACCCTAACCTCCTCCCCCTGGTTGCGCCACTGAGTGTTCCCAAAATGAGAGGGAGTCTTATATTAGTTCAAGTTTCAAAAGATCTTATGAAAAATAAATATTTTCATATATACTAATTTTATTCAATTAAAAATGTTTAGTTCATGATAAGTATTAACTGAAAATACAATGGAGTAACTTCTGTTTAAAAATATTTTTTTAAAAATTTCTGAAAAAGACATTAAAAATGGGAAATATTTCACAATTGAGTACTTTAATTATGTTTCAGTACAAAACTTGCATAGAAATAGAGAATCGTTTCTTTTACTCCACAGTAGATGAAGCATTGAAATATTTAATATTTGGAATGTTGTTGTACCTTTACATAAGAACTTTAAAAATATCTTTAGTTATTTTCATAAAAATTTTAAAAATTTTAATTAAGTAAAACTTGAAAAAAAAGAGTGGAAACTAAGATATATAAATATAAGAAACAATTTCCAATAAATACAATTGTGAAAAATGGTTGTAGATTGTCTTGAAAAAAATTTGTTTACCACTTGGCAGCAATTATTCTTGTTTATTGCTTGCCTCATGGATTGTGAAAAGAGGTGATTCGTTGTTTCCTTGCTTATCCTAGTTTATCCCTAAGGAATCATTTGAAAGAGATTCCGCATGGAAGTCAGGTCATAAGAGGCTGCAGAGGGGTATCTCATATTAGGACTGTATCTCACTCATAATAGATCATTTTTCTAAAATTTACTTTTAAATAAACAATTTATTATTGCCAGAGATTTTTGATGTTGTTAACTTTGTAACTAAGTACAGTGTAAAAAAACTGTTTTTACAATCTCATCAGAAAATTTCGATGTTGAGATTTTGATGTTTTTATACGTTTTGAAGGTTCCTGAATCATTTTCACTCTAAGGTTGAGAAAAATGTCTGTGTGTGTGTCTAGACAAGATTACTCAAAAACGGTTTGAGCTAGAATCAAAAAAATTTGGTACATGAGCATTATTCAAAATTCGTAGTTTTCTATCAACTTTTGAGAAATATAGCTCAACCGGAAGAGGGTCATTACCTACAACGTTTTGATTTTTTTTCATCTAAAGTGAGCGTAAAAATAAAGATATAGGTTTGATAATTTTTCACATGATTAAAAATTGTATAAAACTGCTATTGGAATAGAATTTCAGCTTGATTAAATCCCTGAAAGTACCAGCATTAATTTTTTAACACTGCAAATCTCACGCGGCAGCACGTGACGTGGTGCCATCAACAAAAAGCCAAACATGCCGCTGTTTAATATTTATTATTTATAATTTATAATTAATTAAATTTAATTTAAATATAATATATTATGTTATTTAATCCAATTCAAATTGCGAGATAGTCGAGTGGAGACACTCCAGCTAATTTTTATTCAAAATATTTCAATAAATACAATTGTTCAAAAATATTGAATGATTTTATTTATTTTTCAATTTATCTTTGGAACTCTAAAAAAGCGACTAAAACATAAAGAACACAGCCTTCCCGAAGTTGCTAAAAAGAAAGAGGAGTGGGTTTTAGTAGGTATTCCTACGTGAGAGTTCCACATTCAGATTATAAAAGCTTTTCCACTTCTAAGAATAAAAAGTGGTCTCGTGTACATAATTAGATATGTAGGATAATAATTTAGTAAAATATAAAGTGTGAATTCAAATATAAGAACAATTCTATAAAAACTAATTTTTAAAACTCATTTTAAAACAATATTCATTGTTATTATAAATATATTAATTATATTATTAATTATATAATTATAATATATTTCCCTTAGACCCCAGTTAGAGAAATTTCCTTGCCAGCCCCGGGACCACGAGAATGTGAGGCAGCTTCGCTATCCTCTCACCCTGTGGCGCCTTTAGTCCGCTCTATATACATTTTTTAATAAGAAACTAATATTGTGCTAATTCTAAATATTTATGTATCTTTTATATTATACAAATTCTAATCTTGTATATTATAATAATTGAATATTATAAAACTCTACAGTTGTTTTATTATCTATATTCATTTTATTTTTCATTATTTCATAATTATAGTTAAAGTTATTATAAATATTATTATATTAATAATTCTGTCTTTAGTTACTACTTTCATCCTTATATAAGAAATAAATAAATTTGAAAATTAGTTAAATGAATCAAGGTTATTTAGTGTTAATGAATTTTTTAAGGAGGGGGAGGGGAATATCATTGAACATCCATTTTTGCAGTTTGCAAATACAATCGTTATGATTAACATCTTTTGATGAGATAGATCCCTTTGAATTTATTATTTCTAGAGAATATATAAAGGTACTTTTTTATTTTATTGTTATTTATTTATTTATTGTACTTTTATTTAAATTTTTCTATTCATAATTTAATTGGAAAAAATTAATACACAATAAATTCTATATTATATGCATATAAAATGTATTTAAAGCGTATTTTATAAAAGAAAATAACTTAACTCTCTGGGGAATTTAAATAATTATACAATCCGTTCAGGTTTTTTAAGAAAATAGGTGAATATGCGAAGTATCGATGCAAATAAACCTAACCTAACTATTAAGATCGATTGTTTTGACATTTCTCTTCATAAAATGACATTTTTCCATTTAGTTTTATTGAGTTATTCAAACCGCTAATCATGGAACGCTCATGGGCTAGTCATTAGTCATTACAAGAGTTGTGAAAGCCACATTCTTGAGCTCGATTGGAAAATTCTGCCGCACTCAGCTTACTCACCAGACATAGCGCCTTCTGATTACCACTTGTTCAAATCTATTCAGCAAGGCTTGGTTGGCACACGGTTTCGAAATGCTGAAGAGGTGCGAAATTAGATCGATGATTGGCAAACGCTGCCAAACCAACATCGTTCTTTCGTTACAATATCGCCATGTTGCAAGAAAGATTGGGTATAAAAGTTGTAGAAAATGGTGTAAAATCTTTTGATTAATAAATATTATACAAATTTTTCTGAATATAAATGCCTTTTTAAAGTGTAAAAATGATCAGAATAAAAAATTTTACATAATTTTTCGAAGTTAAAAAAAAATTATTCTTAAATTATTAATATATTTAGATAGTAGACAACTAACATAAGGAACCAACACTCATTTTAATTAATAATAATTTTGCATAAATAGAATAAAAAAATTTATTTATTAAAATAAAATCAATTTAATTATCTAAATATATTTCAATTTTTTGGTTCATCTTAATTTAAAACATCATTAATATCGGTTTGGCAACTAAGTGATTCCCAATTTCAAATAAAATGGAAAATTCAAAATTTATGTTAAAAAATATAACTTTATTCAATTAGATACTGTCCGTTCTTGTCGATGATGACCTTTGTTGACCATCGTTCTAGCAGTGTAAAAATTCCACGTTCATAAAATTTCTGACCTTTGATATAAAAAAACTGAACTAAATCTAATCTGACATAAACAACGTTATTAAAAATTTTACCATTTAAGGAGTTCTGCATGAAACGAAACAAATGGTAATCTGAAGGTGCAAGTTCAGGGTGATATGGTGGATGTGATAAAACATCCCAAACCAGTCTAATAATTTTTGGTGAGTGTACAAAGATGGTGAAAAACAACACCTTATGATTTGACAATACAGATCTTGAATTGCATCAATCAGTTTGGCAAGTAGTTGAACAAACACTTTTGAATTGATCATTTGGTTTTGTGGCATAATTTTAAAGTACAAACTTCTTATATAATCCCATCAGACTGACAACATAACATATGAATGCAATACATTCCCTGCAATTTCATGTGTTGTGCTATGATCAATAAAATATGTCTAAAGTGAACGTCCTGTTCTTCCATTTTTAAATTGGGAAAAAAACAAAAACTAAATCACTAATCGATATAATTTTTTACTAAATTAAAGGTAGAAGTTTAAAGAATAAGAAAAAAATATAGGTTAGATGCTATGATCACGTTAACAAAATAAAAGAAAGTGTAAACGCCATCTATCCACATAATCGGCAATCACTTAGCTGCCAACCCCAATAAATATAATATAGATTACACATTAAGGGAGGTAAAAATAAAAATAAGTCTTTAAATATTTTAATAGGGAAAAAATTAATATTTTGTGATATGATATATTTGTTTAATTTAAATAAAATATTTCTTTGTATATATCAAAAATACTCACATATTTATATAAATTTATTTTTGTCAAAAGTACTAACATAAGTTTGTCACAGATTATTATGTGGAAAAGATTTGATCGCAAGCCTGATACATATACTTATTACCCAGCAGGTCTTCCCACACTTCCTGATCAATGGTAAGCAAACGTATAAATATTTTTTTTCTTCAAATTTTATATATATTAGGGTACACATATATGAAATATATTATCATTTTAATTTATAGACCGATAATAGTCAGGCATAGTTTTGTATAATCAATATAAAAGATTGGAATAAAAAAATAAACCACTTACTAAATAAAATAGTCAAATATAAGTTTAGTTTTTAAAATGTTATTAAAAGTGCAAGTTCAGGGTTATATGGCGGATGTGACTAAACATCCCAAACCAGTCTAATAATTTTTGGCGAGTGTACAAAGATGGTGGAAAACAACACCTTATGATTATACAATACAGACGCTTTTCTTGAATTGGATCAATCAGATTGGCAAGTAGTTGAACATAGACTTTTGAATTGATCATTTGGTTTTGTGTATATATATCAGATTTATCAGGGATATAATCACGTATTTTTGTGAGATTGTTTTCTCGACGTTTCGGCACCCATTTTGAAGCCATTTTCAAGGGATTATTTAGGTGGGAATATTTTTGGGATTCTGGGTCTTAGTCTGTGTGACCAAGGGTTAATATCGGGATTTTGGGTTGATAGGTTGGGTGGTTTTGTACTCACCGTGTTGCTGTAGAGCTCCGAAGCTGTTGTCCAGTCCGGACGTGTGCCAGTCTCAGAATTGCCCAGGATTCTTCGGAGCTCTACAGCAACGCAATGGGTACAAAACCACCCAACCTATCAACCCAAAATCCAGATATTAACCCTTGGACATACAGGCTAAGACCCAGAATCCCAAAAATATTCCCACCTAAATATCTCTTGAAAATGAAGTCAAAATGGGTGCCGAAACGTCGAAAAAACAATCTCACCAAAATACGTGATTATATCCCTGATAAATCTGATAATAATAATAATAAATATATATATATATACTATATGAATAAATGTTCATTTTACACATGATTGGTTATATATCATAATTCTAAGGATAAATTATTCATTAAATTTAAACTTTGTATCTTTGTTTATATAAGAAAATATATATATATATTTTATAATAAATTATTCATCAAATGATTCATAAATCATTAAATCATAAATACACGTGTTTTTGACTTAATTGGCCACGTGTATCTACCCTTTCTATAATTTAAGGGAGAAACGCATGCGTTTTAGACAATATTGATTGTTTTCTTGTTGAAGGGAAGTGGATAAAACCCTCTCAGTGTTGTCTTCCGTTATGACTGTATGGTCAAGTAAATTCCGAACTGAATACTCGGGTAGTCATTTAAGTCAATTAGAGTATCCTATTCAATTAAGTAATCGGCGCCAAGCCCGGTGTCAGAGTGTTAATCATTTAAAAGAAGAGGCATGTGATAAAGATAACAAAATGGACAAAACCCTTCATAATCCCATACAATATACTCCCTTGGATCATACGCACTATCAGTGAGTAAGCTAACAAAAAATTAATCAATCAAATAAACATTCCATTTTTATCTTTATCGAACGAAATTTTACATTTCATTTACTAGAATATTTATGAAATAACCGTGTCATGGTTTAACTAGTCTTGAGTATTCTCAAGAGATGGCGCAGGTATTTAAAACTGTTTTAATAACATTTCGATTTTTGAAATCTTTTGAAATTTTGAATACTCGTACCTAAATAAAAAGTAAAGATAAAAATCTTTCTCCGATATTAAACGATTTTCATCATATATAATTTCTTATATTATTATATTTTGATATATTAGTATATAATAATAGTATATATATATATATATAAATATAATAAATTATTTATAAATCCTATAAGAAAAAAAAATTAGCTGGAGTGTCTCCACTCGACTATTCCCCAATTTGAATTGGATTAAATAACATAATATATTATATTTAATTTAAATTTAATTAATTATAAATTATTAATTAAAATTAATAAATAATATTTATTAAACCAGCGCTTGTTTGGTTCTTTGTTGATGGCACCTCGTCACGTGAGATTTGCAGTGTTAAAAATTCAATTCTGGTACTTTAAGCGATTCAATCAAGCTGAAATTCTATATATAGCAGTTTTATACAATTTTTAATCATGTGAAAAATTATCAAACCTATATCTTTATTTTTACTGTCACTTTAGAAGAAAATAATCAAAACGTTGTAGGTAATGACCCTCTTCTGGTTGAGCTACATTTAATTTCTTAGCTCTTAATCTATCAATTTTATTTCATAATAAAAAAATTTGTCAGTTTATGTGTTCAATAATAATTGTATTATTATAAAAATTTGACTTGATGTTTCATATAAATAAATAAAACTAAATGCCCCAATGTTTTTCGTTGAATATGAAACAATTCATCCATAAACTTTGTCAGGCTTATAGAAAATTAATTTATTCTTTTTAGTCCATGATTAAAACGTTATTTTATAATTTTTGTTTATATTATTTAAGCATTAATTGCTTATTTTTGTTTTCTTTTTTTTAATCGGTGGATAAAGAAATACGCACATATTTCCTAAATATCAATTTGAAAGTTAGAATAATTAAGAACATATTATTTTATAAATAAATTTATTGCATGTTATTATGACTCATGCCAATTTCCTCATTTATAAATCAGACATTAGATTATTTAAAATGATACTACGAGTTTACCATGACTCAATCAATTCATTATCAGAGACAATACAAATATAAAAACAAAAAAACATTTATTTATTTTCATATTTGTATATTTTTATTTGTGTTTTTTAATTAAAAAAAACTTTAAAAAAAAAAATTACCATTCAATAATTCACTAAATAATTAATATCCGAAACAAAGTAATCAGTGGCGGACGAAGGTTAAAGTGGACCCTAGGCAACATTGTAATTCCAGGCCTATTTTTCAGTCAGGACACATACTCCGTGTTTGGTAGTTTGGTTTTAAAACATATAGTATATAGGCCTATTTAATTAACGGATTTCAAGAAAAATAAGCTGGAGTGTCTCCACTTGACTATCTCGCAATTTGAATTGGATTAAATAACATAATATATTATATTTAAATTAAATTTCTGTAGAGATGTCCTCAGAAAAATGAACATGGTTTAATAAACCAATGTCTTATTTATATCATCATAGGACATCTTAGTTAAAATAAATCTGGAGTGTCTCCACTCGACTATCTCGCAAATTTGAATTGGATTAAATAACATAAATATATTATATTTATATTAAATTTAATTAATTATAAATTATAAATTAAAATTAATAATTAATATTTATTA
Organism: Labia minor; assembly: GCA_963082975.1. Taxonomy (NCBI): domain Eukaryota; kingdom Metazoa; phylum Arthropoda; class Insecta; order Dermaptera; family Spongiphoridae; genus Labia; species Labia minor. The sequence continues at coordinate 4,017,536 of OY720349.1, forward strand.
AAACAGCGCATGTTTGGCTCTTTGTTGATGGCAACACGTCACGTGTTGGCGCGTGATTTACAGTGTTAAAAAATTAATTCCAGTACTTTCAGCAGTTTTATACAATTTTTAATCATGTGAAAAACTATCAAATATATATCTTTATTTTTACGGTCACTTTAAAGGAAAGAAAATCAAAACGTTGTAGGTAATGGCCCTCTTCCGGTTGAGCCACATTTCTCAAAAGTTGATAGAAAACTACGAATTTTGAATAATGCCCGTATACCAAATTTCATTATTTTAGCTCAAACCGTTTTTGCGTAATCTTGTCTACATACACACATACACACACACCTACAGACATTTTTTTCAACCTTAGTGAAAATGATTCAGGAACCTTCAAAACGTATAAAAACATCCAAAATCTCGACATCGACAATTTTCGTGATCGCAATACTATCTCTGGCTAGATAGTAAAAAGGAAAATAATATACATGTACAAAAATTATCGGAGCCCAAAAATTACGGACCCTAGGCACGTGCCTAGGTTGCCCAGACATAGTCCGCCACTGAAAGTCATTAAATATTAAAAAAAAAAATTTCAGTAGATTATTTAATATATATATATATATATAATTAATTTTGTAAATTAAGTTGTCTCAATATAATTTTAAATCAGTGTTTTAATAAAGAAATTGGAATTTGTTTTGATGAAAACCTTGACTACAGGTAGGATGTTAATAAAAATAATATTATACAAATGTGTTTCCCTATTTTTTATTACTTTACTTCCTCTTGTTTGACCTAGTCTTGTGTACGATTCTCTGTGCCAAATAACCATGGTTAAAATTAGTTATATTTATATTATTTATAAGTTTAGGATATAAGTATATTGACCTTTGAAGAGAAAATCAAAAATAATTTTTTTACAAATTTCATTTTTATATTAAAAATATTCATAATCGTTTTAGAATGAAAGATTTGGAATTTCACTAATGATTTTCTATCATTAACGGGATTTTAGACATTTAAATTAATTATTAATTAAATTTTCATATTTTAATTAATTATAATTTTAATACTAATAATAATAATAATAATAAATTAATTATGTATAGTATAAACAAATAAGTATGAACCTATCAATAGTGGCGCAACCAGGATCTGATCCTGGGGGGGTTTTGACTAGCCGCTCCACCTTCCTTTGGCGGGGTTCCCCCCCCCCCCCAAAAAAAAAAAAAAACTTATTCATTATAGACTACGTTATATTTTAAGAATTTTTTTTTTCAAATAAAAAGAAGGATTATATTCTTTCTTTTCTATTTATAATATAGTATGTACAATATACAGCCATTTAAATTTTTTTCTCTCCTGGGGGGGGGGGGGGGTAAAACCCTAAACCCCCCCTGGTTGTGCCACTGCTATCAATATTGTTCATACTTATTGTTAGATAATTATTTATTAAATTTTTTTTTTTTTTTTTTTATTTCAGGAGGAAATTGAAAAGGCGATATGTGGTGGGACTTGGTGTTGCCTTAATATTAGCAATCGCTATTTGTATTATTATTGTAATAGCTAATAAAAGACAATCATCATCACTTTCCCCAGAAGATCCGGAAGTGCCACCCAAACCATCATGGTCCAAGGAGCATACTTTTCGAAAAGGAGCGGTCTGTTCAGATGGACCACCATGCGCAGAAATAGGAAGGTAGAAATTTTTATTTTATTTTATTTTATTATTAGTAGATTTAAATTTAGGGGAGAAAGCTGTTTTTTTATACGCTTTTATTTAGCTCGCACCTGTTTCCATGTCATCAAATCTTGCAACGTTAATTTGACCCCCTTCCCAATGTTCGAATGAGCTGAAATTTTGCATACCTATGTAACTCCCATGACAATGCAATATTCTGATTCAAGGTATTATATTTATCAATTAATAATTACATATTGCATCATATTGATACCAAATAGTAAGTACATATTGCATAATGTTGAAAAATATTAATATAATATTAATTTAAATCATGTTTAATTATTTTGTAAAAATAATTTTTAATTTAAATGAATATCAATTAAAGTAATGGCGATATTGTTTTTGAAAAAATATATGTATATATTAACCAATAATCTAATAATAATAATAATAATAATCAGCCCCATGTACCACCGATTTGATATACTTATAGTATTTTCACACTATAACGTCAAATAAAAAACCGGGCGAAATTTCTCTCAAGACTAAAATTAGGATTTAAAAAATATATAAAAAAAAACTTTTTAAAAACACGGTTTTATTTAAATGCACTAAAAAGGAGAAAATAATTTCTCCACACACACACACCACAATTTCCTTACAATTAATCATATCTAAAAGATGAAAGCGTGGGCACCAAACATGCAGGGAATAAAGTAAATTCTACTTCAAATAGACATAGTTGTCAATTATAGTAGAAGAGGAAAAAAACAGAAAGGATTGTGGTTATACAATGAAATGTCCTTCGTATTATTTTCCTTTCTCTGCATGTTTGGCGTCCACGCTTTCATTTTTTAGATATGATTAATTACTTAATTGCAAGGAAATCGTGGTATGTGTGTGTGGAGAAATTATTTTCTCCTTTTTAGTGCATTTAAATAAAAGCGTGTTTTTAAAAAGTTTTTTTTTTTTTTATTTGAAAGTAGGTACCTCTCGAAACACTGTTGTTTTTTGTTTATATATATTACTTATATGTGTGAGACACGTATAGGTAAGTATAATAGTTTTATTAAGTACTTCAAAATAATTAATAAAGCAATTGCTAGGCTAAAAAATAAGTGTTTACTATCTTTAGATAATTTAAACCAATGAAATATAATATAATTTTTATAAGATTATTCTTTATTTGTTCATATTTCAAAATAATGATAATCAATCATTACTATATAGTATATATATATATTTATATTATTGTTGTTGTAAATAAAACAAAATATTTCAAACATCATTGATAAGTTATCTATAAAAAACAAAAAACAAAGAAGGTTTCTTGATAAATATTGTAAAGAAATTCACAAATGTTTACAATCGATTATTAAAAAAAAATGATAAGAGAGTTTATATAATAATAAAAGATTAACTGACTAGAGGCTAAAATAGGTAAGATTATAAGAAATAATTCGTAAATTAAAAAAAGCTGGAGTGTCTCCACTCGACTATCTCGCACTTTGAATTGTATTAAATAACATAATATATTATATTTATATTAAATTTAATTAATTATACATTATAAATTAAAATTAATAATTAATATTTATTAAAACAGCGCATGTTTGGCTCTTGGTTGATGGCACCACGACACGTGTTGGCGCGTGATTTGCAGTGTACTTTCAGCGATACAATCAAGCTGAAATTCTATATATAGCAATTTTATACAATTTTTAACCATGTGAAAAACTATCAAACATATATCTTTATTTTTACGGGCACTTTGGAGGAAAAAAAATCAAAACGTTGTAAGGAATGTCCCTCTTCCAGTTGAGCTACATTTCTCAAAAGTTGATAGAAAACTACGAATTTTGAATAATGCCCGTGTACCAAATTTCATGGTTCTAGCTCAAACCGTTTTTGTGTAATCTTGTCTACATACTCACACACACAGAGAGAGACATTTATCTCAACCTTAGTGAAAATGATTCAGGAACCTTCAAAACGTATATAAACATCAAAATCTCAATATCGAAAATTTTCGTGTTCGCAATACTATCTCTAGCGAGATAGTAAAAAAGTGAACCTTATACCTAATTACTATACTATTGATAAGTATGTTAAAAATAATTATTTGTATTATCAGATTAGTAATGGAATTTTTTTTTTAATTTATCACACAAAACTTGTTTAAAAATAACTATTTAATAAAAACTTTTTATACATATACATATATTATATTATATTATAGAATAGGATAAATTTAATTATTTAATTTAGTTATCTTAAATTAATTTATTTTATGTAAATACAAAAAAAAAAAATTCAAATTGAATATCATAGGATATTAAATACTCCTATTTTTATAGATTATATTTTAAATTTGTAAACCCATGTAAATTTTTATAATATATATATAGAAATAATATTAATAATAATTTTTCACATATTTCTATAATTAATTGGTGATGTATTATTATTTATTCTCGTCAAAATTATTATCAAAGGGGATTAAAATTAAAATATATAAAACAATTATTTTGCTGGTTGTATTATATGGGTGTGAGGCATGGTCTATGACCTTAGGAGACGAGAGTAGATTGAAAATAGGATTCTGCGAAGCATTTATGGGCCAAAGAAAGATGAAGTCACCGGGAAATGGCAGAGGTTGCATAACGAGGAATTGCATGACCTCTATGCATCTTTAGACATAGATAGGGTTATAAAATCGAGAAGAATGCGATAGGCAAGGCAAGTGGCTAGAATTGGAGAGGAAAGAATGGCGGAAAAATATATTGGTAAAGAGACCGATTGGGAAACGTCTGGTTGTAAGACCAAGGGTGGACCATGTTGTAAGGAACGTGAGAGAGATGGGAGAGGGTAGGAGTTAGATGGTTATAGCTCAGGATAGGGACATTTGGAGAGATGTGGTTGCTGTGGCCAAGAACTTTCAAATTTCGTAGAGCCACAGAGATAAATAGATATTATTTATTTAATTTTGGATTTGTAAATTACCTAATTCTCAAAAGTTCAAAAAGTTTCAATTATATATATTAATACGTCACATTTAAATATTTGAATCCATTGTTTCCAATTGGTTTATAACCTTTTTTGCTAAGGTTTACTATAAGCCAAAAAAAGGGAAAACAACTATATAATATAACAACTATTTACATTACAATTGGATAATTGTTTTTAATTTTATTTATTATTATTTTAGGAGAATAAATAGCATTAGACAGCCCTACATCCTTCATTCCGCCATTCCGATCTATTACGCGCCTTGTTCCTCCAGTTGACAAGAGTTTTGATGTTTGTCCTCCACTTGGTCTAAGTATTTAGCTTTTGGTCGAGCCTGGGTTATGTCCCCACAGGTGTTTGTTTAATACTTCTCTTGAAGTTGTCTTCTTCTATTCTCTGGAGATGACCCATCCAGTCGGCCAATCTTTAAAAAACGGTTTGAAATTGGTACACGGGCAGTATTCAAAATTCGTAGTTTTCTATCAACTTTTGAGAAATGTAGCTCGACCGGAAGAGGGTCTTTACCTACCACGTTTTTATTTTTTTTCCTCTAAAGTGACCGTAAAAATAAAGATATATGTTTGATAATTTTACACATGATTAAAAATTGTATAAAACTGCTATATATAGAATTTCAGTTTGATTGAATCGCTGAAAGTACTGGAATTAATTTTTTAACACTGCAAATCTCACGCGCCAACACGTGATGTGTTGCCATCAACAAAGAGCCAAACATGCGCTGGTTTAATATTTATTATATTTATAATTTATAATTAATTAAATTTAATATAAATATAATATATGTTATTTATTCCAATTCATAGTGCGAGATAGTCGAGTGGAGGCACTCCAGCTAATTTTTTATTAAATTTAAGGTAGAAGAAAGTGTAAAGTCTATTTATCGACGAAATCCGCAAGCACTTTGCTATCCAAATTACGCATCACTGCCTTATTTAAACCCTACAATTCAAATTATAATACAATGATAATAATATAAAAATAATATAGAAGTAAATTAAAAGAGATGCATAATTGGTAGATTGATTAAATTTACTCATTGGGAACAAAATGCATGAAGAAAAGACGGAATTAATTTTAGAGTAGTGAATTAATTAATTATTAGTATTTATGTATGTAGATAAAAAAATACTTATTGTTATTTTACAACATAGTTTTATAGTGACCCAATTCTTTATCATTCTATGTATTTAATTTATTAATTATATTAATGATAACACAATTCTTTTGAATTTTTCAATAAAGGAAATATGTACTGCGATATATTAAATATATCTATACTTAAAAATTCATATCAAAATGTAATTGTTTTTTTTTTAATATTTAATTTTACTTGCTTATCTAAACTTGGCTTTATGTAGGTAAAATAATTTATGTTATCATATATTAATAAAGGAAAAAATTGTTTTTTATATTTTGATTACATAAAATAATCTTCTATATAGAAAATTAAAAAAAAAATCTATTTCTTGAAAACCAAAAGAAATATTATTTTGTTGATATTGTTAATAAATGAAATTTGAAAAAAAGTTATTGAAAAATTATTGAATAAAACAATTTAATTAAAATCCCCTCTATTATTATTTCAAATTATTAAATTAAATTTAATTAAATTTATTTATTTATTAAACACTTATATTTCTCTTATGGGGTTTTGGCTATTTCTTCCGCGGTGGCCAAGCGTGTTGGAAGATGGGTAGGATATGGAATGGGAATTTGAGAAGTGACAGGATTAGGGAGGGATAGGTCCTGATTTCCCCGTGGTGTATGAAATGGGGATAATCAAGGGCTCGCGTGGGGCAAGGTCGCCAGGCCTTGTGGTAGATCTATCCTTGTCAGGACCACAGAGGAGTATCTACCCGCTACCCCAGGGATAATATGGGCCTTAAATATGAATGGCGAATACTTGTGTCATCTTAGATTTGCAGATGATATACTTTTGATACTTTTGATTGTATTGAAAAGGCAAGAGATTGAACGAGGTTTCCCAGCAAGCAGGTCTCAAGATGAATCTATCCAAAACAAAGATAATAAGATCATAAGATCATAAGATCTTGTAATTGGTGGAGGTGTTTTTGTGAACAATATACAAATTGAAGAAACGATTTCAGGACATGAAGTTCGTATATCCCGAGATAATCAAACTTGCTAACTCGGCAGAAGAATTGGTCTGATTTTGGGAAACTCGGACACATCTTCAAATCAACACTACCAACTTACATACCACTTTAAAACGTAAAGTGTTCAGTTCAGTTCTGACCTATGACGCAGAGACTCTAACTTTAACGAGGGGAACCATCATAAAGAAAATAAAAACAACACAGTATGCCATCGAGTATGAGATCGATGTTGGGACTATGATTGGGAGACAGAATACCAAACAAGGAAATACCAAATAGAACAAAACTCGCAGAGGATAGCTACACTCATGTCGCCAGAATGACAGATGGACAAGAAGGGACAAGAAGGACTCTTGAATGGAGACCACGGCAGGACGCAAGTCGAAATAGAGGGCGCCCTCTAAATAAGTGACATGATGATTTGAGGCGAATTCATACTAACTGCATGCAGGCTGCACAGGATACAGAAATCTAGAGATACTCAAGGGAGGAGTATGTCCAGCAGTGGACTATAAATGCTGATTGATGATGATGAAGTTATTTTTGGGGGGCGAAATCATTATCAACTCTAAAAAGAAGGTAAGATGATTTTGCGAACAGGCTTTTAAACATTTCCGCTTTTTTTAAATTTTTTTCAAATGGTGGACTATAAATGCTGATTGATAATGATTATGATGATATTTTTCTATTGAATAATTTCATTACCTAACAAATAAATATAAAATGTTTTATTCATAGTTTACAAATAAAAAAAAATGAATTGTAAGTATGTTGTATTTGTTTTCAATTCATAATTTAAATTTATTAACAAATAATATAATCATTAATTGAATTATTAAATAAAAGATTGGGAAAAAGACATTGAAATTGAATATTTTTTAAATCAAGAGTTGGTCATTAATAAAAACAAAAACAAATGTCATTATATATATATATATATATAATAAAATAGAAAGCGAATTATAAAATGTTATATTTATATATATATAGCCATCGGAAAGGTATAAAGTAGAACATCTCTCACGATATCTATATAATTAATTTTAGTTGAAAGTAAATCTACATTAGACAGTACAATAAATGTCTTATGGAATAGATTTTTTACATCTATAATATAAATGTTGTAGAATTCTTGGTAAAATTAAAAAAAAAGATTGAGAATGTAGTTGAACATCCATTTTTGATATTTCTGAAGCAAAAAGAAAGTATACCTAAAGGGGCTCACTGATCTGAGTTAACGAACACCCACACAAAAGCATATCAAACGATTTATTTATATTCCAATAGAAACCTTGATATGAGAAACCAGTTCAGAAATTCACTTCCAATCTCAAGGCATGAAACTGCTTCTTACGGTATCAAGCGAATCGCAAAGCTTTCCTTTAACCAACTATTCATTTTATTTTCCAATGAAGGAGATTACCTTAATCAAAAAGGGTCATCACGAAATTTGATAAAATTCTAGATTTTTGAATAATAAAGGCTATGTGTTTTTTTTTTTTTTTTTTTTTTTTTGTTCATATATTAACCATGTCGTTACCATTACCAAATTTACGTAAAAACTCATATTCACAAATATGAATAAATAAAAATAATTAATATTTTATTATAAAATTAGGGTTTTAGATGAATTTAAAAAAATACATATATAATTATACAGATTAAAATTAATCAATATTCTCTTTCTCTCTCTCTCTCTCTCAGTTTATTTAGTTATAAATACTTTACCTTAGTCTGTGTTCATCATTAAACATTAAACATTTTAGACATTGAAAATAAACAATCTAAATTGATAAAATAAAATATATATATGTAAAATTGGAAGGTCTTTGGAGTTTACGGCGGAATAAAAAACGAGTTCCTAGAAAATTAGGTTTAATTTATTATTATTATTATATACAATTAAAAACTATTTACATATGCAGTTTATTTACCTAGAAAATTAGGTAATCGAATTTTAATGTCCTTAACTCGTTCTATTTACAAATGATCTATATACAAGTCTTTCACACGCATGCAATATCTATTTACGGGTTTTCATCAATTCGCGCGATGCTCCTTTTCATATTTCTTCACATTCATGAAGTGGCGCTACTTTCCAGTCTGTTACCGGCTATTTCAAATTTACATCTCCCTCCCTCAGTTTATTTACTCAACTGAGAAAAAAAAGGTAAGAGTTTGTTTGCATGGAATAGAGTATACTGTTTACCTTTTTTTGGTAGGTTTACTTTGTAAACTGAATTTGAAATTTTTTTTATTATTTCATATGGGCCATTTCTTACTTTACTCAATTTGTTTCTATTAAGTTTATTCCCCATATCTACAAACACTTTATCGCCTATTTCAAATTTGTGATCTTTTCTATTTTTATTTATTCTAGTTCTATTCTTCTCCCATGAATTTCTTGAATTTTTTATTGCCAATTTCCTATCCTCTTTCAAATCTGATTCTTTTCTTAATTCCTCAGGTAAAATATAAGTTTCTTTTCCTAATAATAAATATTGTGGAGCGAACCCTGTGGACGAGTGTATAGTTCTATTGTATTCATTCACACATGCCTTTGCTATATTTGGCCAAGGCTTTTTTGAATTATGTTCATTCCATTTTATTCTAATTCTGTTCGAAAGAGATTGATTCAAACGCTCATTTAAACCATTGGATTGAGGGTTGTCAACAGTTGTAAAAATTAATTTTATATTCATTTTTCCAATATAATCCTTAAACAAACTAGAATTTAGTCCACTATACTGATCCGTTAGTAAAATCTCTATATTATTTTTATCTGTTATTGGTTTCATTAGTTTGATATAATCTTTTGCAGTTTGCGTGCTTGAAGTGAGTATCCACGCGTATCTGCTGAAATGATCAACCAATAAATGTAAAAATTTCTTTTTTGATCGACCACCTCCAAAGCCACCTACTGTGTCGATGGACATTATTTGGAACGGTTTTGTTGCTGGACCCAATTGTGATAGTTCTCCAATTAATCTTTTCCTCCTAGTTTTGTTTTCTAGGCATAATATACACTGATCGCAATATTCACTTACCAGCTGATTCATATTTTTAAAATAATAATGAGATATCAACTTTTTTATTATTTGTTGTTTACCGATATGCCCATAATATTCATGTATTTTTTTAATTAAATTTACTCCAAATAACTTTGACACATATATACGTGTTCTTTTGTTCAAATTTTTGAAATAAATATTTCCCTTTTTTGTTATTTTTTTAGATTCACTTATTTCTTTTTCATTCAGCGTTTGGTCACTAACAATGTCCTCAACTGATACCATATTGACAATTTTTAATATGTCGTCTTCATTTTCAAAGCTTTCAAGTACTGGGTTCCGAGACAACGAATCAGCTTCTAAGTTGTCTTTCCCAGGGGCGTATATGATTTTGAATGAGTATTGAGATAATTGCAGAATTAGATCCCCAAGAGGCTCATCTGGTCTTGCTTTGACTTTAAGATTTTCTAAGGGTTTATGATCAGTTACGACCGTAAAATTCTTTCCAATTAGCCAATATTGCCAAAATTTTAAAGCCTCCTTTATCGCTAAACATTCCAAATATATTGCCTTTTTCTTTTTTTGAACTTCATTCAATTTTTTGGAAAAATAGGCAACTGGGTGTAAATTTCCAGCTTTATCTGGTTGTTTCAAAACAGCACCCAAACCCTCTAAAGATGCATCTGTATAAATTATAACTTCTTTTTCAGGGTCGTATATAGCCAAGATAGGTTCCGAGCATAAAAGTATTTTTATTCTTTCAAATGATTCTTGGCATCTATCATCCCAATTGAATTTAACATCTTTCCTAAGTAGATTATGCAAAGGTTCTAAAATTTTTACAGAGTTTTCTATATATTTATGGTAAAAGTTAATTTTACCCAAAAATTGTCTAATGTTTTTTTTATTTTTAGGTTTACTAAAATTTTTTATAGATATTAAATTGTCTTTATATGGCTTTATTTTATTTTTTTCTATTATGTGCCCCAAATATTTTATGGAATGTTTGGCTAAATTACATTTCGACAATTTCATTTTAAAACCTTCCTTTTTTATTACATTTATTAATATTTCTATATGTTTTATATGCTCGTCCCATGATTTTGAGAAAACCAAGATGTCATCTATGTAGTTTATACAAAATGTATTTAGGTTATTTCTTTTTATTATGTTTGCTAATGCCCTTTGGAAAATAGCAGAGCTGTTCCTGAGACCAAAAGGACATACCTTCCACTGATAGTGTCCATTTTGCGTCACAAATGCCGATTTTTCTCTGTCTTTCTTTCTTAGTGCAATAGACCAGAAAGCCGAGTTTATATCAAATGTAGAAAACCAAGTACAATTTCCCACTTTAACGACTATATCTTCAATTCTCGGAAAGGGGTAATTCTCATTCTGAAGAAGCCTGTTTATTTCACGATAATCTATACATAATCTTGTTCTCCTATTATCTTCCTTTTTATATACCATTGTGACAGGTGAACCAAAAGGTGAGGTTGATTCTTCAATTATATTTGATTTTAAAAGTTCTTCAATTTGTGTGTCAATTTCTTTTTGGTCTATAATTGAACATCTATACGGTTTTTTATATATATATTTATATTCTTTTAATGATATCTTTGCTTCCACATTCCTAACTAAACCCACGTCGTATTTATCTTTTGCGAAAACATCTTTATTCTTTTCTAACAATGTAATTATTCTTTCTTTTTCTTTTTCATTTAAATGATTTAAAAATATTTTATAATCTTCCAATTTTATATATTCATTGATATATATTTCATTTTGAATCAAATCTTCGCTTTTTAATTTTTTTTCTTCTTTTTTAAATTCTAATTTATTATCATAAATCTCTTTTCTCTCATATCTATCAATATGAATTGTTTTTTTATTAATTTTTTGAAAAACGTTCAAATTGTCATCTAGACATAATTTAAATTTTTTTATAGCATCTAGGCCTAAAATCAAATCAAAGGATAATTTATCATTCTTTACGACATGTAAATCCAAGATATTTTCAATTTTTCCTATATTCAACTTTACTCTAATTTGCCCCTTACTATGATTCAAACCATTTAAAGTTTTAAATGTAATTTTATTATCATCTAATATATTTTTTTTTAATATACTTAATAATTTTTCGTTCAATATAGATATATTAGAACCTGAGTCATAAATCCCAGTAATTATTTTATTTTTATCTATTATTACTCTTAATTTTATCAACTGTTTTGAATCATGGGGCCTATTTAGTTTTTTTTTTCTACATCATTATCACTAATTAAAACTTTATTTAATTTTTCATATTTATTTTTATTAAAACAAACATCTACAGGGTGAAATCTATTTGGTTTCCCCAAACTATCACATTTAAAACAAGGCTTTTTTATTATTTTATTATTTATATTAATATTCTGTGAATCGTATTGCCTTAGAAAACATATTAATTCTTCAGTTTTATTTATTTCAATATTATCCATTCTATATTTCACCATTCTCGGTAACCCTATTATTATCAGATTAATCCTTGATTTTAAAGTTATTTCTGGGTCGACATCTAATAACAACTTTTCTTTCTTTATAGCAAAATCGGCTAATGAACCCGATTTATACTCCAGTTTATAGGCATATTCTATTTCTGGCCATCCTATTTTTTTAAAAGTTAAAATAAATGATTCCGACCATTCTTCCCATTTTATTATATTTTTTTTTATTGATAAATCATACCATTCCTTGGCAGAATTTTTTAAAAAATATTTTACTGCTTGTAATTTCAAACAGGGGTCTGTTAAGTCAAATCTTTTACACTCATTTTCAAAAATTTCAAGCCATTCAATTGCATTTTGTGACTTTCCATAGAATATGTCCAAATTAAATTTTTTTTCTATATCGTTTAGAATTTTATATTGTATATCTAACTCATTATCTTTAATTTTATTAGAATATACACTTTCATTTGCCTCCTCCTCCAATACAACACCTTTGAAAATAAAATTTCCATATTCATCTATATATAAATTTCTAATTTCTTTACTTAATTGAACTTTAATATTTCTATATTGGCCTTCCTTTGTCATAGATTTATTCGCTGCTTTCACTATAGATAATTTCATTAATTCCTCATGCAAACTTTCATCCCTTAATTCTTTTGGGAAAATGTATTTTTCTCTATTTAAAAAGCCGATAAATTGGAATAAGCTTACCAGTTTCTGATGAGTAGATTTTTCTTTTCTTATGTGAATTACGAATGTTTCAGCCATTTCTGCGTATGCTGTGACAAAATTCGATTTGTAAAATTGGAAGGTCTTTGGAGTTTACGGCGGAATAAAAAACGAGTTCCTAGAAAATTAGGTTTAATTTATTATTATTATTATATACAATTAAAAACTATTTACATATGCAGTTTATTTACCTAGAAAATTAGGTAATCGAATTTTAATGTCCTTAACTCGTTCTATTTACAAATGATCTATATACAAGTCTTTCACACGCATGCAATATCTATTTACGGGTTTTCATCAATTCGCGCGATGCTCCTTTTCATATTTCTTCACATTCATGAAGTGGCGCTACTTTCCAGTCTGTTACCGGCTATTTCAAATTTACATATATATATATTTATTAAAATATAAATCTAAAACTTATTAAAGAAAAATATTTTTAACCATTTTTTGGGTTATAAAGGAAAAATGTATGTTGTAAAAAAGACGTGAATAAAAAATCTATTCCTTTTTTGCTATCTCGCTAGAGATAGTATTGCGATCACGAAAATTTTCAATGTTGAGATTTTGATGTTTTTATATGTTTTGAAGGTTCCTAAATCATTTTCACTAAGGTTGAGAAAAATGTCTCTCTGTCTGTGTGTATGTATTTAGACAAGATTACGCAAAAACGGTTTGAGCTAGAATCATCAAATTTGGTACATGGGCATTATTCAAAATTAGTAGTTTTATATCAATTTTTGAGAAGAGGGTCATTACCTACCACGTTTTCATTTTTTTTCCTCTCAAATGACCTTAAAAATAAAGATAGATGTTTGATAGTTTTTCACATGATTAAAAATAGTATAAAACTGCTATATATAGAATTTCAGCCTGATTGAATCGCTGAAAGTTCCAGAATTAATTTTTTAACACTGCCCTGGTGCCATCGACAAAGAGCCAAACATGCGCTGGTCCAATAAATATTATTTATTAATTTTAATTTATAATTTATAATTAATTAAATTTAATTTAAATATAATATATTATGTTATTTAATCCAATTCAAATTGCGAGATAGTCGAGTGGAGACACTCCTGCTAATTTTTAATGATGTCTTCTATATATATATATAAAAAAAAACAATAACAAAAATAAAAACTTTTAGCACTTTATCATTCAATTATGATACAAAATATGTCCCATTTATTATACAGAAAAATTTATATTTGCAATTATTGCAAAAAAAATAGAAAATTAATTTAATATATATATATATATATAAGTATATTAATTTTGCTGATCCGAAATATGCAAATAATTTGAATCAGCATTTATATGAAGATATATGATAAACTTTGTGCTTTATTTGAACTCTTAAAAAAATAAATAAATAAATATAAAAATATAATCATTATTAACTATTATTTTTAGTATAATAAATATCAAAAAAATATACTTTCAAATCTTTAAACATGAAAATAATTTAAAATTAATAAAATATAGTTAGTAATTTTATAATAATAAATAAATAAATAATAATTATTTCATTATGTAATATTTTTGATTCTTTAGATAATGTTCTTTTGTTCTAAATTTAATTATAATTTATTCATTTATTATTAATTATTTACCATAATTTCATTAATTCCACAAAGAAATTGAAATTAGAACACTCATCTTTTGATTCATTAAGAAAATATTAATGATAAGATACTGAAATGAGATAGAAAAATGATTAATTTTATTTATTATTGTTTTTTTTTATAAGAATTTATTTTTTAAATGTTAATAATATTTATTATTTTTTTCTATTATAATAATTTATAACATACAAATTATAATTATATAATTAAAAAGAAAGTAAATCATTATGACAAAATAAGAAAGAGTAAATTATTAGTTGTGATTAATAAAGAAAAATTAAAAATTTAAAAATTTAAAATTAAAACAAATTATTAACTATTTAATACATTTTTTTAATAAAGAATCTATAAAAAATTATCTAAATAATTAAACATTTAGCTTTTTCATTAAGAGGGAATAAATTTTTCTTCTAAGAGTATAATCCCACTCACAAACTCCTAAGAGTATAATTTTATTTCAATATTCACTCATTGTGTGCTAGTGAATCCATTAAAAAATAATTTTGTTCAAAATACAATTTAATATAATAATTAGAAATTTCGTTGATTACTTTTTTGACGTGATTTAAGATTAAAATTTTTTATATGTCAAAGAACCTTCTGGAAATAAGCCAATGAAAATGAAGCCTTGAATTAGATTCTTAACGCATGCGCTGTTAAATCTAATTTAGATTTTATATGAGGAAGAGGTGGGGTGGTGGGGATAAACGGAGGTGAGTAGGCTATATAAGAGACTCGCGCTTAGCAACAAAACAAATATTAATCTATCGATACCAATTTATTTCCAAGTCAGAATAAATTTTACTTTTATTTCCTCCACTTTAATTATCATGTCTGAAAGTCATTTTGACGAGTATGAACACTACAATTTTGAATACGATAAACATATTCATAGCGGCCATAGTGGAAAACAAAGAACAAAAAAAGAAGCCAGCGAGCACACCAATCATTTCGATCCCAGTGG
Organism: Labia minor; assembly: GCA_963082975.1. NCBI lineage: Eukaryota > Metazoa > Arthropoda > Insecta > Dermaptera > Spongiphoridae > Labia > Labia minor. Next base: position 4,033,176 of record OY720349.1, read on the forward strand.
CCATTCACGTAAGATAACAACGAAATTAAGCAATGCCGAACATAAACAAGCAAGAAAACCGACCAAGGAAAAGTGAAACAGCCGGTGATCCTTGAAAAATACGCAAGATCTGTTGTGACGAACCTCGCTCTACTCATTGTGATTTACGGCAAGTTTTCAAATTGAAGGATGGCATTTCCAATGTCAGGCAGTCATTTGATCAAATCATTAAGCCATAAACACGAAGGCTTTAAAAAAACATCGTTATAAATAACGAACATTACTTTTTGTTATATTATTTTTCATTGACATGACTGCTGTGATATTAAATAAGTTTAATTAAATTTGTGCGCATTCACACCCACAAATTTAATCAAAGACTCAATGTTTTTCAAGTATTAAATCTTTTTCAATTTTTATTTTATATTAAAGATTTAATTATTTGATTGAAAAATAAATTAATTTTTCTAAGTCATTTCTTTGGCATTTATTTTTTTTCTTTATTCTTTGTTCTTATTATTATTCTTTATTCTTTGTTTTTTGTTTATTTATTCTTTACCTTTTTCCTTACCTTGAACATTTTTTTTTAGATAACATATTTTAGATATTAAAATAGAACACAAGTTTTAAATTAAGAAAAATATTTTATTTTATGAAAAGAAAGAAGATTTAAAAAAAATTTCTAAAAATAGAATAAATAAAAATATTTTTTTAGGTATTCTATATTTATTCTTAGTTGTATATAGGTATATATTAAAAATAAACTTTGTTTATTTATCTAAGTTAAGAGTGTAAATTTAGAAAATCTTAAAAATAAATTTTTAATATAATATATATATTTTATTTATTTTATTTAAAATTTTATTAATTTAATTTTTAATTTTTTTTAAAGCGTATTTTCAGTGTTCTATTAGTCAAATAAATTACAATATGACTAGATTAGTTAACTATTTATCTAATAATTTGACTATAATTATGAATTTTTAGAAAATAATAATAATAAATCTGGAGTGTCTCCATTCGACTATCTCGCGAATTTGAATAGGATTATTTAACATATTATATTTAAATTAAATTTAATTAATTATAAATTAAAATTAATAAATAATATTTATTAGACAGTGCATGTTTGGCTCTTTGCTGATAGCACCACGTCACTGGGTCGTGATGGCAGTCAACGTGTTAAAAAATTAATTCCGATACTTTCAGCGATTCAGTCGGGCTGAAATTCTATATATAGCAATTTTATACAATTTTTCATCATGTGAAAAACTCAAACATATATGTTTATTTTTACGGTCACTTTAGAAGAAAGAAAATGAAAACGTGGTAGGTAATGACCCTCTTCCGAAAGAGCTACTTTTCTCAAAATTTGATAGAAAACTACGAATTTTGAATAATGCCCATGTACCAAATTTCATTATTTTAGCTCAAACCGTTTTTGCGTAATCTTGTCTACATACCCCCACACACACACAAAGACAGACATTTTTCTCAACCTTAGTGAAAATGATTCAGGAACCTTCAAAACGTCGACATCGAAAATTTTCGTGATCGCAATACTATCTCTGGCGAGATAGTAAAAAGAAAAGGAAAAGTTAAATCAAATTATAGAAAACAAAATCACGAAGAAATTTAAAATTTGAATAAAATTTCAATTAAAGATAACAAATCAAAATAAAACAAAACCACGAACATTAAATAAATACTTAAGAATATTATTTTTAATAAAGATCTTCACTCAACTAATCTTATCCTTTTAGATAAAACGAGTAATGTTCATTATATAAAAGAATAAATTAATTAATTAAGATAAAACGAATTTGTCTTTTTATTAAATGATTAATTATATAAATTTTAAGTTTTTTACTATCACGCCAGAGATAGTATTGCGATCACGAAAATTTTCGATGACTAGATTTGGATGTTTTTATACGTTTTGAAGGTCTCTGAGTCATTTTCACTAAGGTTGAGCAAAATGTCTGTGTGTCTATGAAGACAAGATTACGCTGGGTCTAGAATAATGAAAATACACAAGCATTATTCAAAATTTGTAGTTTGTGAAATTATTTTAATTTTTCAGTTATTTTTGAAATAAAAATAAGAATTTTTTAAGAAATTATTTCTAATTTCTTTATTTCTATGTATATGATCTTTTATTTCTGTATAAATAAATAAAATGAGATTTGTATTGTTCTTTTGTTTTAGAGATATATTAAACTCCAATGGATCAGCAGTTGATGCAGCAATTGCAACTCTTGTTTGCAATGGCCTCGTTAGTTGCCAAAGCATGGGGATAGGAGGAGGATTTCTAATGACTATTTACAAAAGAGATGAAAAGAAAGTTTATGTGCTTAATGCTCGAGAAACAGCACCAAATCAATCGAGTAGTACTATGTTCGGCAAAGATAAATCCAAAGCCCATACAGGTTTGTCATATGTGCTATGATAATATTTGCCCATCTTCATCTTCATCTTCTGATATTAATCTATAATCTTTAAGAAAAATGTATTAACATATAAGCATATATTTTATTTTATATCCAAATTCTTAAAAATATAATTTGAATTTTTTTTTTTCTATTTAGAAAATGTAATGTTGTAGATTAAAAAAATAAGATTTTTTCAAAATTAAACTATTGTATTTAAGAATTTTACTATCGAGTACATAATGCCTCGTTTAAAGTTTAAAACTACTAAATGAAAGAGTCACAATTTGTATTAAAAATTGGAGTTTCCTTCCTCTCTCTAGATTTTTTAATAATTAATATATTATTAATGCTAAATTTAGGAATAAGTTATTGTTAATATATGATTTTTACAAAAAATATTTATTTCTTACTACTAAAAATTCAAAATTCAATAAAAGAAAAGCAAACTGAATAATGCATGCATCTGCATGCGTCTTTCGGCCATAGTTTAAGACAGGGATGCGCAATCTTTTTGTGATGCGCCTCTTTTTTCTTCCAGATAAAAACTTGAACCCTTCACAGGTTGTGTATGATTTTTTTGAAGGGTATAACATGACGTGATAATAAAATAACAAGAAATACAAGAAATATGTATATTTTATTTAAAAAAAAAATCACTATTATTCTATTGTTTTTTATATAAATAAGTAATTTTTAGAAATCTTTTTTTTTTAAGTAATGGCCATCGTCGCGCCCTTCGTGTTATCTTGCGCGCCCTAAAATTGAGAGATTAAGAAAACAATATGCTTTTTTAAATACTTTTCTCGAAATAAATAAAATTTCCTTAAACTTACATTCTCAACAAATTAACAACTGAATACATGTTCATAAACCTTAAAACAAATTTATTACTATTTTTATTCCAATTACTTACTTACTATAAAATTTTTTTTTAAGATTTTTTCAAGAATTTTTGATAGATTTTCATAAAAAAATGACATTATTTTACTAAAACAGCTTTAATTACAAAACAATGTTATAAAATTAAAGGTTTTAGTAAAAAATGAGCCATTACTATTCTAAAATTTATCCATTATGAGATATAAAAATAAATATTAATAATTTCAGGGGGACTCTCTGTTGGAATTCCTGGTGAATTAGCTGGCTATTGGGCAGCACATCAAAGGTTTGGGAAATTGCCTTGGAAATCACTGATACAACCCTCTATTGAAATTTGTGAAGAAGGATACCAATTAAGCAAACATCAGTATGACTCTTTGTTTCTCAATCCAAGAATCAAAAACGATCCGACTTTAAGGTAAATATATAATAATATATATATATACACGGTGTGGACAATAACCAAGGTGACTGAGACCATAAAAACAAAACGGGTTATAAATTTATAAATTTTATTTCAGATTATTCAAAATACATACATCCCTTCCTCATTGATACATCTTTCAAATCTTTTGTAAAATGAATTGAAACATGAATAGAAGTCATTCTTTTGGAGTCCCTTTAGGGCCGCGATTACGTAATTCTGGACTTCTTCCATCGATGAAAAACGCTCTTCCTTCATGGCCATTTTTAGTTGAATGAATAGCCAAAAGTCGGCTGGGGATAGATCAGGGGAATAGGGAGGATGGGCGATAAGAACAACGCCTTTTTGACTTTGAAAAAAGTATCAACACTTTTAATTAATTATGTTTTGTTATCTTAGGTGTAGCGCCGTGAAAAGGAGTTACAGCACCAGTCACCTTGGTTATTGTCCAACTTAAATATTTTTATCATGTTATTTGCAAATACAGGCAATTGAAAATTCGGATCTAAATACAAATAAAGTAGTTAAAAAATAAAATTAATAAATACTAATTCCATTACAGATAATTTATTATATAAATTTGAAACTTTTTATATAGTATGATTTTTTATTTCAAAATAAATTAAGTTAAATTTTTCAATATTTGTGCTCATTAAAAAATCCTTAACTACATAAATATGTAATGTTTTTTTAATCAAAATTTTTATAATAATTTTTCTTATTATTTTTAAGATCAATTTTTGTTGATGAATCATCAGGAGAAATTTATAAACAAGGATCGATAATACGTCATAACGAATTATGTAATACATTACGTACCATCGCATCGGAAGGAGGACCTTCTCTTTACAAAGGTTCTTTGGCCAAGAAATTAGTTGAAGATATCCAATCTAAAGGAGGAATTATTAATGAAATAGATTTAGCCGAATATACGTACGTATAATAAAATATTGACTCCAATCCCACTCCATCACCTTGAAATTAATTAATATTATACATATAAAAAAATATAAATAATATATTTTCAATTTTGAATCCCTTTATAAATACTATTTAAAATTTATTACAATATTTACTAATTAATAGCAACATTATATCTTGTATATCTACATATTTTAAAGTTTGTGTCTGCACATTGCTCAAAATTTAAAAAATTTTGCATACCTTCACGTTTCATGACCTAAAGAACCCAAATATGACTATAATTTCTTATATATGTCTGTCGGTAGGTTTATTTGTCTGGGAAATTGTGATGCTATTGACATGGCTCTTAAAACATTTTTGATTTTTCAATAAGGCTCTAAATAAAAATAATACTTTATAAAAAAAGAATTTTAAAAAACCACGTTTTACTAACGGACTAAAAAGGAGAAAATAATTTTTTTCTGAAAATCCATACTGACATTACATACAACAGATCTGATTTGAATCAAACTGTCCATAACGTAAAAAGTGGGGCGCAACAAATAATAATTTTTCTATTCAAATATGATTTCCTGTACCAAATTTCGTTATTCTAGCTCACACCGTCTTTGCGTAATCTTGTCTACACACACATATATATATACATAGACATTTTTCTCAACTTTAGTGAAAATGACTCAGGGACCTTCAAACGTATAAAAACATCCAAATCTCGACATTGAAAATTTTCGCGATCGCAATACTATAAAAAATTAAAGCTAACTACTTACAAATGGGTTTAAATTATAATCATAAATATAAAAAGAAATACAAATCAAAGATTTGATTTGAATGTAAAGCTTTTAATTGAATTATGGTAGTATTATTTCAAACTTTCACTTTCAGGCCTCGATGGGAAGAACCTATATCAATATCTTTACGAGAGACACTGAAACTACATACAACTCCGCCACCTGGAAGTGGTTTGTTAGTGGCTTTTATTTTAAATATTTTAGATGGATACAAGTTTACGAACCGTTCTGTATCCGATGATGAAAGTACTATACTTACTTATCATAGAATTATTGAAGCATATAAATATGCTTTTGCAGCAAGAACTAAACTTGGCGATCCTAACTACATAGACATTCAAGAGGTATTATTATTATTTTTAATTTTCATTTATCTGAATATATATATAATTAAATTTAATGAATTTATTTTTAGACTATAACAAATTTAACCTCACCGGAATATGCCACAATGATCAGAAAAAAGATTTCTGATAGTGAAACAAACAATGATCCAAAAAGTTACGGTGCGCATTATTTTTCTTCTGAGGACGATGGAACAGCTCATGTTTCTTTAATAAGTCCTGATGGTGATGCTATTTCTGTCACAAGTTCAATTAATTTTTAGTAAGTAAACCTTTTTTTGTATTATTAGCTTATAATACGAATATATATAATATATGATTTATTTTAATTATATCCTAATCACCTATTCTGATTAAATTTTAAGGATTTATGAATTAATCTGAAATATTTTCTTGAACCTAAGTCAGAACAAAATTAAAAAGATACATATATATTCACAATTTAAAAAAAAACTACTTAAATTTATCGAAGAATTTGGAATAGTAAAATAATTTATAAAAAACTTAATTCAAAAATCTCTCTCTCTCTCTCTATATATATATATATACAAGAGGTGTGTTCCAAAAGTAAGGTGACTTTGTATTTTTAAGAAAAAATATTTATTTATTTATCAATATTTATGTTGTCCCCTTGAAAGTAATCCCCCTCAGATACAATACACTTATGCCAACGGTTTTTCCAATTCGCATAACTTCAAGATAATACTGTTTATTGACCGTACAACCATATGGTAAGAACTCCTGATGCACCACGCCATGGCAATCGAACAAAACAGTGAGCAAAAGCGTTGGCATCTTCCCGGACCAAGAGTTTGTACCACTTGTAAACCTTTTTTTTACTCAGAACAATTTCACCGTATGCCAGTGTCAACATTTCAAGTGTTTCGGAGCACTTTATTTTATTTTTTACACAAAATTTGATGCAAATCCTTTGATCCATATTTTTCGATAGCAAAAAATCGCCGAGGGCGAAAAACACTTATAACCTTTACGCCTCTCACAACCAAACAAAAAATGCTATACACTTGTAACTTGGTACATATGTTCGGGAAGAGTGTACCAACATAACAAAACAAAAAAATCGATAATCGAAAGTACGTTGTCCGAGAAATTTGAAAAGTCACCTTACTTTTCAAACACACCTCGTATTGCAATTGAATATATGTTCTGCTTTATTTAAGATTTAAGTGATTACTATAGAATTACTGAAAGAAATAGTATAAATTTTATATTGTATTATATCTATATTTTTTTACTGAGATTAATATTCAATTAGAAATTAATTGTAATTAATTTATTTTTAATTTTATTTGTCATTCTGAACTTTTATTTTTTCTTATATAAAGTAATTTTCAATTTGTATATCAAAATATGATATAATTTGGTTTATAATTTCAAGTTCAATTAGTAATTCAAACAATTGTATTTAAAATGACGAAAGTTCTTAAAGTGGTAAAAAAAATATGTATTTTGTTTAAGAGTGAAACTAAACTAAAAAATAAAATTTAAAAAGGCTGGAGTGTCTCCACTCGACTAACTCGCAAATTTAAATTGGATTAATTTTCATATATTATATTTAAATTAAATTTAATTAATTATAAACTATAAATTAAAATTAATAAATAATATGTTTGGCTCTTTGTTGATGGCACCATGTCACGTGTTGGCGAGTGTGATTTGCAGTGTTAAAAAATTAATTCCGGTACTTTCAGCGATTCAATCAAGTTGTAATTCTATATATAGCAGTTTTATACAATTTTTAATCATGTGAAAAACTATCAAACCTATATCTTTATTTTTACGGGCACTTTAGGGGAAATAAATGAAAACGTGGTAGGTAATGACCCTGTTCCGGATGAGCTACATTTCTCAAAAGTTGATAGAAAACTACGAATTTTCAATAATTCCCGTATACCAAATTTCATGATTCTAGCTCAAACCGTTTTGGCGTAATCTTGTCTACATACAAACACACATTCACACAGACATTTTTCTCAACCTTACAAGTGAAAATGATTCAAGAACCTTCAAAACGTATAAAACATCAAAATCTCGACATCGAAAATTTTAGTGAACGCAATACTAACTCTGGCGAGATAGTAAAAAGAAAAAGATAAGCAGACACAAATAAAATAAATTTCATTTCTATGTGGTTGATTGACTTCTTTTTACTTACTAACTTACACAATACAATACAATCTTGAACATATTGAAACTATGATTTAATATAAATAAAAAATTAACGTTTATTAAGAAAAATATCAATTTAACTAACACATATTGGTAAGTCAAAAAAATTAATTAGCGAAATTAACTTTCAACAAAGAGCCTAGATCCTAGATAAATAAATTTGAAACTTGTAAAAATGTTCTTCATGATGAATATTTTATTTTTTTTTTAATTTTACTAAATAAAATAAAAAATAAATAACTATCGTTGAAGTTATTAACATATTTAAATCAGTTCTTTTTGTTAACCAAAATATTGACTGTTTTTCAAATTGGATTAAAAATTTACAGTTTTGGAGCCGGATTTGCTTCTCCTCAAACTGGAATTATACTTAATAATGTAATGGATGATTTTTCAAATAATTTTAAAAACTATTTTGATCTCCCGGGTTCACCGGAAAATATAATTTCACCTGGAAAAAGACCATTATCATCGATGGCACCAGTTATTATAACTGATAATAATGGAGATGCTCGTTTGGTAATTGGCGCATCGGGAGGTACCAAAATTATCTCAGCAGTTGCTTATGTACGTATATCCAACAGAAGAGAAATAGCATATTTGACAAATAACAGTACAGTAAAAACAGTAAATGATGTTCGATGTTTCTGTGCCCATTTTAGCGCCATTTTCAAGATTTATTTATTTAGGAGGGAATTATTTTGGGATTTTGGGTTAATTGGGTGGGTGACTTTGGATTTTGTGTTTCGAAGTTCCAAAGAATTTTTGGCGCTAACGTTACCACTACACGTCTGTTTCTGACGACAGCTCGAGGTCTCTCGGTTAAGTCCAAAATCACAACCCACCCATTCAACTCAAAATCCCAACATCGACTCATGTTCATTCAAACTAAGACCCTGAATCCCAAAAAAATCCTCTCCTAAATAAATAAATATTCTTGAAAATGTTGCCAAAATGAACACCGAAACGTCGAGACATAAATCTCATAATTCAACGTGAAAATAACCTGGAAACAATTTGTCACAATAATAAAAACTATCACGCAAACTTAAACGTATAAATATTTTATTGTACACCTTTCAAAATTATAATCTTTTTATTTTTTTATTTTTTTTTTCAATTGAAAATGTTCTAATAAATCGTTCCACCAAAAGTTGAAAATTAGAAAAATAAGAAAACAATTAACATTAAGAATGGAAAAGTAATCGTAACTTTTCGAACATTCTTTTCAGCTGTTAACATTATAAATAATATTTATATTTGTAAATTATTTCTTTTAATTTTAATTTTTAAAGGTAATATTGAGACATTTGTGGTTTGAAGAGTCAATAAAGGAAGCAGTTGATAGTCCAAGAATTCACCATCAATTATTTCCAATGGAAATTGCATATGAATATGGAGTTATTAAGGTAAATATATACATAATTGATAATAATAATAATCACATTAATTAATATTATATTTAATAATTCATAGAAAATTCTACAAGGACTAGAAAAACTTGGTCATAAAACCTCAAGATACAAAGGTCGAGGTTCCATTATATGTGCAATTTCACAAATGTTTAAGAAACTACTTGCAAACGCCGATTTCAGAAAAGGTGGAGATGTTTATGGTATTAACTGATTTAAATAATCAATAAATCATTCTTTAAAATAAATTTTAAAAATATTTTTTAATAATTTTAATAAAATTTAAAAAAGAAAATAAATTTATTCGAAATATATTATGTAGAGGATAATATATTTAATTTATTCACAGAACGTTGTTAAAGTTTTAAAATTTCTATTTCTTATGACGTAATTAAAATGTAATTTAAGTTAATGGAAAAAATCTTATTTTTATAATGTATTTAAAATGTAAGAGCTTTGCATATAAAATTTAATAATTAAATACAATTAAAACGATTCTAAATGAAAGTTAAAGACTCATGTGAAGAAAAAGTATATTTATTGTCTTTTTGTATATAAAATAAAAAACAATTAACTAAATACTCTTGTCTTTTACACAATTAAATTATTTATTTTTACATAAATCGTTTTTTCTTTAGTTTATTCTATATAAAAACTATTAGTTAATTTTTTTTTTATATTTAGGATATTTGAACTAATAAGATATAGTTAACTATACCTAAACCATTATTTTATAGATTCCCTGGTTTAAATACAAATTATTATTAATATTATTATATTTTTTGTGTAAAAACATAAAATTTAAGACAAATATGTTTCTAAATAAATTCAATTTATTTTTTATTTTTATTAATTTTATAAAGGTATTCCTAAAAAATATTTAAAATTAATTTAAAAAAAACTATGAATTAAACCAAGGATAGTCATTGTAAATTATTCGTTAAAAGTATTGGTAAAGTTTTTCATAGCTTCATAAAGCATGAAATGGCATTCTTCATAGTGTGGAGACAATTCCTTTTTTAATCTATCCAACCATGAATTCATTTTAGGTCGTTTCGATAAAAGATCATAATTTAAGGATACTTGAAAAAAATCAATGTTTTTAGAATATTAGTATTTAATATATTGTTTATAAATATGAATAATTATTAATGAATTCCTGGCCAGAGACGGTTTAAAAGAAAAGTGATTCAAAATTTTGCAGTATTTATGTTTTTCAAAAAAATGGACATCAACAGAAATTATTTATTATTATTAATTTTTTGTTAAAAGAAAAATTTCTTTTAATTTTTATTTCTATTTAGTTTTTTTTTTTGAGAATTCCACTTGACTTTATCAGCTAGGTCAATGGTTTCCAACCTTTCTGTACCGGCGCCCCCCTTTTTTAAAAAAAATTCTTGCGCCCACCTTAATTCTTGTAATAATCTAATTTCATAAATACTCACATAATATAGTAATTTATTTAATGGACTACAAAATCACACATATACATTACACACACACTCAATTAAGCCAAAACATATTATAGATTTTAGAAAAAAAATTGGTTCTAATACATTCGCGCCCCCCAGGGCGGGCGCGCCCCACAGGTTGGAAAACACTGAGCTACGTAGTGATTTTATTTAATTATCCCATTCAAAATTATATTGCTAGATCCTCACCCTCACCTCAAACAAATTGTATTTGGTTGAAATCTCACATAGAGATTATATTAATTAATTTTATCATTTTTTAAATTTAAGAATAAATACTTACAAACTTGTTCAATTTCACAAGCCCCTAGGAGATCTGCTATAGTAATATTATTTCCAACTAAATATAATGAATTATTCAACCATTTTTGTTCAATTTTATCAATAGCATCAATCATTCGTTTTTCATGCAATTGAATCATTTTTTCATCTGCCTTTTTCCCATACCAAAATGGATATGTTACCTTTAATTAAAAAATAAAAAAAGTATATATATACTAATGATATAATGAAAATATTTATTGTAAATTTACTTTAATATGAAAAAGCATAACACAAGGTAAGCGGAGATCAATGTGATGATATTCAAGAAATTCATCCACTCGTGCTTGTTTTTTACTGTCTTTAGGATACCAGAAATCAGCGACTTTTTTTTCTCGACATAAATATCTTAAAATTCCAACACTAAAAAAAATAAATTAATCCATTCAAATACTTCCAATCATTAATAAGATAAATTTTCAATTTGAATAAATTACTTCTACCTTTCTCTTAATTTATAACCATTATCAACCAAGACTGGAACTCTTTTGAGAGGGTTTATTTTTTCAAAAGATTTATTCAAATGATCTTTTGATGCTAAACTTACTAAACATTCTTCATATTTAATCTGATTAGCTTTCATAAATATTAAAACTGCTCTAGATGGTTGAGACAATAAATCATAATAGAGCTTAAGAGTCATTTTTATTAAATAAGATGTATTCTATTAAAAAATAAACAATATTTGAATTCTATTAAAACGTTGCATTATTTTTTTCAAGAGTTAATTCTTGAAACTATTAATATATATGATATAAATTATTTTAATGATATTACATATATATTTTAAAATTAAAATATATAAATAATTATAATAAATCAAATACAAAAATGATATAAAGATAATATATAAAATTTAAAGGTATATTTTCATGATTTACACTCACAAAGATATATATAATAATAAGTTTTTAAAAATTCATTATTAATAAAAATCAATCAATAGTTTTTAACTATTAGAATAGAAAAGTGGTCTTCAATCTTTTCATTATCTTATGGTGAGCTAAATGTGGGTAAATAATGAGGGGGGGGGGGGTAATAGTGGGTAATAAAATTTCAATAGTCAGGGTATCTTAAAGTTCCACATAACAGGTTTAATATTATTGGAATAGATTAGAAACTCAAATATAATAATAAATTATAAATTAATTTAATAAAAATGTTTCTGTTTTCAAAATTATTTATTTATACAAAAAAAAAACACCAATTGAAATGAAGTAAATAAATAAAATTGTAGAAATTTTTAGAGATAAATTTCACACATTCTTCAGGCATAATTTATTAAATGTAAAATTGATGGAGGGATTACTTACTTTCTTTTGTTTTATAAATAATTTATAGAAAATACTTTAAGGGGACATTATATATATATATATAAATTTAAATAAATAAAATATCATTTAATTGACTTAATATTCAAATAAACTTCTATTTGTTGTACATATATTATATCTAACTCCAAAAATGACCTAAATCTGTAATAAATTAAATATTTTAAATTGATATTATCTAATATATTAAAGTAGTATTAATAATAATATTATGCGACTATTTGATTAATTCTAAGGATAAATAATCGTTTTATATAATGTCATATCTAGAAATTGTTAAATTATTTAACAGATAAAATAAGTTAATAACTTTAATGTCAATATTATATTTATTTTTTTTTCTTGAAACTATAAATTTATTTATATTACTTATTTGTTGCATTTAAAAATTTTTATGTGAAATTATAAAATTTATTTATTATATCAATATATAGCATTATTTATTATACTATTTTTCAACTTACATAAAAAAGAGGAAGGATGATTTATAATGTAATAACTTATTAATAAGGTTATTTTTATCTTGAAAATTTTATTAAGTAATATCTTTTAATAATAAGTACAATTTTCAGGCATAAAGGATAATTAAGAAATTTTAAAATAATGTTTATTTTGTATTTTTAATATAATATTAATATAGTATTAATTAAATTATCTAATATTTTTAGTCGTAGAGCTGTCTTTTTAATGACCGATTATTTTTCCCGCTTTATTTTGATGTTTATAGTCTGTGATTTCGGCTATCGAGACTGTGGCGGTGATTAGTATCAGAATCGCCGTGGAAATTAATTAATTAATTTGACTCTTTTAAGCAAATTATATAAATATATAATTTAATTTATAATCACTTTATATAAATATAAACATTCTTTTTTGTAAATTCTTAATATCCATTGTTTGTTTTCTTGTTAATAAATAAATTATCATTAACTAAACCTTCTGATGTAATATATTTTTATCAAAGATCTTAATACTTTTCTTTAAATATATGCATGGATAAATTTAATAAAATAAAATTTTGATTCAATTAAAACCAGTTAAAGAGACAAAGTCGTATAGTGATGATTTGTGGTCGGGAATTTGTAATACTTTCCCGGAAATTTTTGATTCTTAAAATATGAAATATTATATTTATATATATATATATATATATATATATATATATATATTATCGCTCCTGGCAGCCGCCTACCGAACTGATATGGATACAGCGGAATGTCCTCTCTCCTCTCCTGACCCTTGGGTTCTACTCGTACCCGGCCAGGGAGTCACCTGAGCGATTTCCCTGGATCACAGAGCATCCGTATCAGAGGGTATCACTCAATGCTATTTTTTTCTCACCCTTAGTGCTGGCAAGTGCTGGCAAGGATGGCAGACTGGTTGGACATGTGGGAGCGTTTTTACCGACCGGCGAGAGAGGCATTTTTAAATTTTTTTTGTATGAATATTGGGAATTTAAAAATTATTTATTGAGATATAAAATTAGCATTACAGAAATCAAATATGCTTTTTTCAAATATCCAAATAAATAATTTAAATTAACAGAAAACTTCACCTACTTTTATGTAATTTACATAAATAAAATAAACGAATAATGTTCTTGTTAATATTTTATATGTATGGATTAAAAATTTTCAATGCCAATATTTGAAACGAGAGAAACACATACGAATTGTTCTTAGTGAGAAGGAAATTTATAAATAAATAATCATTTCTATTTCCAAAAAGATACTATTTAAAAAGATCACAAGAAATCCATAAATCATTGATTAACTAAGAATAATTAATCCAACGCATTTTTAATCATCTAAGTTTATCAAACAACTGAATTACGAACATTTGGGTAAATTTATAAATGAAAAAAATGTGGGATGTCTCCGGTCGGCTATCATGCAAATTCCAATTGGATAAAATTAACACATATATAATATATTTAAATGAAATTATAAATTAAAATTAATAAATAGTATTTATTAAACCAGCGCGAGTTTGGCTCTTTGTTGAGGGCATCTGGTCACATGCTGGCGCGTGATTGTTAGTCAACGTGCTAAAAAATTAATTCCGGTACTTTTAGCGATTCAACCAAGCTGAAATTCTATATATAGCAGTTTTATGCAATTTTTAAACATGTGTGAAAAACTATAAAAGATATACTGAGAGGAGTACGTGAATATATTTGATTTAATAGTGCTTATTGTGAATTTCTATATTGCTGTGAAATTTGTATTTATTTATCAAATATTAAATAATTTAACTTTGTTATTTGATTTGTTACAATGTAATTTTAATTATTTATCAAACAATTTATAATAAATTTTTCAATTTTATTTGTGTTAAATGTTAAATAAAATTTATATTTATATTTATCAAATAATATATAATATAACTTCATAAGTTAAATAGTGTTAAGTGAAAAATAACAATTAGTCAAGAGTCAAGAAATCAATTTATTTCGATTGGTGTCATTGATGAACAAGTTTTTTTGTATAATTTAAACTATTGTGTATTATATTAAGAGTACATATTTATAGTTACAAATTTTGGTGGTATATAATATCTGGTGGCATATAATAATTTAATATAATATCTGCTTATATAAAATTACGTGTGACATTTTAATCTTAAGGATTACAAAAAAAAAAGTTTGTTTAAAATATTTATTTAGTTTGATAGATACTACTTATAAATTGAGTGATGATTTCATTAGCAATCGTGCCGCTTCTGCTTAATGATTTGTTACACAATCTTATAAAATGGTGCAACAAAACTTTATGCAAAAGAGTAATTGCTTTTTTAGTGAAATCATCACTATGTGCAGGGCAAAAGGGGGATATTGGGAGTTCATTTAGAGATTTTCTAACATGTGTAAGGAGATTTGGGAGGCGGATAGTTTCGGGGATAGTTTCAAAAATTTTCTTTGTCAAATATCCTATAATATTAGTGAAATTATGTGAGGGACGTTTTAAAAAACACCCCTCAAACTGCTTCCAATTGATTGCCGTATGAATGTCAAGCGTCTCCGTTGTGCACAAGAATTCTTTGCAAGTCTGACATTCATATGTAAAAAGTTTTTTAATAAGGAAGCCAGCAACGTAAGCAGCTTTATTTATCTCACTAAAGGACACTTCGGAAAAATTAAAAGTGGTATCTAGGTTTGTGGTGTCTATGGTGTCTATGGATATGATGTCTGTGGTGGTGGTGTCTGAGGGAATCGATGGATCTAGGTTGTTTGTATTTATGGGGCCAGGTATTTCGTTAAGGAGATGTTTATAGGAGAGGAGAATTTGTTCACCATCATCTTCACAATTCGAATGGGGGTTAAATTTTGGTGTATTATTCAAAATCGCTGTTTTGAATGCATCGATGAATTGTAAAGTTGATGGTTTAGTATTGGAACCACACAACCCTCTAGTGATACTAAAAAAATTCTCTAACGGATCTTGATTTAAAGATCTTGTAGTTAGGTCATTAAAACCATCTTTCTGGAGTTTTCTCCACAAATAGCTTACGTTGCCGATTGTTGCAATTAATAATTTCATAAATCTAGGATTTGGCACCTTATTCCCATTCTTCCAAAATGTTATGCTAGTCAACTTTTGTATAGCTGTTTCCCAAAAATTAACATGAACTGACTCTTTTGTTAATTTTCGTGCAAGAGGTTTCGGGGAATCAGAAACCGAATTGAGGGAATCGAACAAATTATTAACAAAAAATACTAATCCAGCTGTTCCAGATGCGTCTATTATGTTTTCTCTTGTCAGCAAGTTAAGCGCGACCTTAGTGGAATTACTAAAAACTTGCGCAGCCAATTTCACTCGCATTTTTTCGCGAAATGTGGGATTAATATGAGCATTAGTAAGTTTGGTCGTTCGGAGTATTGATGTTGGCCCTGCCTCTTCACTGTACACACGCTTAATGTCATCCCATTTTGCAATCTTACCATCGAATTTAATATCTTTATCTAAGAAATTGTTTCTGAAACATTTTAGTAAATGAGGAGGGTCGAAAAGATGGACAATTTCATAACCATTTATTTTATAAACAAATTTGTCAGATAATTTTCCATCTTTTCCCGAAATGTCTCTTATGGCAGCAACATTCCACGGACCAGCGTCACTGACCGATGCACGGATAATTAATTCAGTTTGCTCATGGATTGCCTTTATAACATCGCTGATCAGATCAACTAATATATATCTATCCGCTGCATTGTGAGTAAAATAAAATATATAACATTTGAAATAAAATGAGTTTTTTCATATAAAATTAAATTCTAAATATATGCGCATATAAAAAATAATTCATAATTAAATAATAAAATAATTTAAATAATAAAAAATTTGCTTACCTTTAATACCATGTTTGCTGGGTTTGTTTTGAATATTATGTGTACGGATGGTATGTGGTTGTCGAGTCTGATATTCAAATAATTGCAGGAAATTCGGAAGGCCTGTGGGAGGGGGTGATCTTCGGCCATTTTTTTTTTTGCGGTGCCATCTATTGGACGCCTGAAGAGTCGACTTTTTACATGTAACGCCATCTGGTGTTCGAGTTACGCCTGTCCCATTGATTTGATACCCCCCTGCCCTGGATTTCCCCATAGTAAGATCCAACCCCCCGACACGCAATGCTAAATTCGTGAAACAGCGTTTAGCGCTGCTGCTAAAAAGTGACCCCTATATGAACTATGATGTGAAAAAACCGGCCTGGCACCATTTTTAAAATCCATTTTGAATCATTTGAATGAGGGGAGCGGGAGGAATGAAAAAATTATGAAATTTTTCAGTTGAGTGAAAAATTATTTATTTAGAGCTAAAACTGACATTTCAGAAATAATTTTTTTTTTTTTCAGAAAATTGCTGAAATGTTGGTCTTATCTCCAAATAAATAATTTTTCACTTAACTGAAATATTTCATAATTTGCATGTCTAGAAGAAAAGATTAATTTTGTATGTGACATATTTATTTGAAAATAGATTATTACAAAATATCATTAACAATAATGATGTGTATCTCATTTGTAAACAAATCTTTTATACATATTTTTCTTTAAACATATTATATTAAATTTCTCACTTAAATAAAAATTACACAATTTTTCAATTATATAATTATATAAATTGCACATCTAAAATGAAAAGAATAATGTTCTATGTAACCTATTTATTTAATAAATAGATTATTATTGTGACATGTTTTTAAACTAAAATTAAAAAAAATTTATAAAATTTATACAACTGAGGTGTATATTCCTCTGTTTTCCCAACCTTGGATATTCCATTATTAAATATCACAAAACCTACCATCTTGATTTATATATATTCAAGGGTTAATTAATTTCTTCTTTTCAGGGGTGTGTAGAAATCATAATCATTAAAATGAAGTTTGCATACACGATATTTTAGCAGACAATTCCTATGAATACAATCTAAAAACTGCAAAATCAAAAATTTATTTATATGTACATATATTATATAACTTTATCAATATCAATAATAGTAAAATTATATTAATTATACTTACTTTATTATTATCCATATTGATCGCAATTGGAGGGTGTCGGATCAGTTAGATAATATAATATTTACAATTGTTTCAAATTGTTTAGGTTAGACAATCAGATGTTCACATGTTTACGACACTTTCACAATATTTAAAATGATTCAAATGGATTTCACGAATTTATAAATGAGCCTGGTGCGGCATCTGTTGGTTGTTTTATGAACAACTTTCGGATTTAAATTAGTGCCAGTAGCGCCTCTTGTGGCCCCTATGTTCTTAACATGTTTTCGAAAGCTCTGGGCCTGTGTCGGGGGGTTGGTAAGATCATCATCATTTGTAATTAAAATTTTATTATTTTAATTAATTTTTAAATAAATATTGTATATTATATAAAACATTATTCGTTTCTTTTAGATATGTAAATTACACAAAACGATTCTAGAAAATTTTCATTTACAGAAAATTTTCTACAATTATTTAATTCCCAACATTCCTAATATTCCTTCTAAAAATACACACAAACAAGCCCGCTTTTCTATAAGGTTTTTTTTTAATTATTACTATAAATGTGGCAAGAGATGTCGCGATGTGCTAAAAACTTTGTTTCAAAAAATAACCTAAAGTAAATCAGTCTTATAGTCTGTGTAACAAACATTTTAACCTCCATATTTATCAATATTTATGTATATATTTATATAATAAACTATTTACAATTTTTTTTATCAATGAATTAAAATCTAATCTTTTGACGTAGTATGTGATGTAGATTTTCTCCCTCTCTATTTCTATTATTATATTATATGCTTTGTAATGTCAAGTAGTTGACATGTATGTATGATGTATGAGTATATGTAAATGTAAATGTAAATATTTTAGAATAAAATAGGTTTTACATAATATTGAAATCATAAAATTCCACATTTATTTTAAGGTAAGATAATTGATAATTAAATGAAAATATTAAGTATATAATATTATTTCTTTTAAATAACATCCTTACTCTATTATTTAATATTAATAATAAGGAAAAATATAAGTTTGTTAAAAAAAAATTAAATTTTTAACTCCTTATTCTTCTAATATAAATTTAATTATATATAGATATATTAATTCTACAAACAAAGAAAGAATTTAAAATAAATATAATTCATATACATAATTATTATCTTTAATAAATCTGTCACATTTTCTAAATTAATTAAAAAAAAATTAAATAAGATATTAATTATATATAAAATTTTAGTTTAGACCACAAATTTTAGAATTCTGAAATTTTATCGAAAGGAAAAATTAGAAAAAGACAAATGGCAAAAGAAATGATAACATCATAATCTCCACACGTAGGAAAAAATTTCAATTAAGAAAACAAACATACACTATTCTTTCTTATTTGGCTCTACATATTTATGCACTAAACCATTTCCAAGTATGAAAATCATCAAAAGTAATTTGAAAAGCTGTTTTGGTTGGAATTTGTAATTTAGCATTGACAAATATATAAACCAGGCTTATCAAAACTTTCCAACGAATTGCAAGTCCATAGTTTACATCAACATGTTTTTTATCAATATATAAGATTATAATTATTATATCTGGTGTATATAATGTTTGAATCGAAATACATATTTAATAACAAGATATAAAAAATAGGAAGGAGACAATTGACAAACAAATTTTAATCCTAGAAGGAAATTTGGGTATTTCAAAAAATAATATTTACTCTTTAAAGAGAAAATAATTTTAAATCTAATTTAAACAATATAAAAGTAAACATACCAATGTTACATGAGATAGAAATGATAATGGGAAAATTTAAAAATAATAAAGCAGCGGCAATAGATGGTTTTTCGGCAGAATTATTCAAATATGGAGGAAAACCTTTAGTAGAGTTTATGCACAAATTAGTTCTTTCGATCTGATATAAGGAATGGCAGGTGGCAGTTATTATCCCACTTTTTAAGAAGGGTAATAGAACCAACTGCAAAAACTACAGGGGAAATTCTCTTTTGACGACATCGTATAAGATTCTCTCGAATATTATTTCAATAAAATTACGACCATATGCAGAAGAAATATTAGAAGAATATCAGTGCTGGTTCAGGCCAAATTGATCAACTGTGGATCAGATATTTTCATTAAGGCAGATATTAGAAAAAAAAACGCGAATTCACTATTTCTGTTCACCAATTTTTTGTAGACTTTAGAAAAGCATATGACTCAATAGACCTGAAAAAACTTTTTCAAATTTTGTTCTTAAAGGGAATTCCCAAAAAACTAGTACGTATGATTCAAATTTGTCTTAAAGATAGTAAAGAAAGAAAGAGTAAGATGTGTGTGGGAATAAACTGTCAGAAACTTTCGAAATTCGGATTGGATTAAAACAAGAAGACGCATTATCAAAAATTCTATTTAATATAGTACTGGAATACGTTATTAAACAAAATTGGAGAAAGATCAAACGAAATCCAATTAATCAAAAAAATTCAGTATTAGGTTACGCAGACGACTTAAATATAATAGGAGATTCGACAATTGCAATAAAAGATCGATTAATCGAAGCAGGAAAAGAGGTGGGGCTAGAAATTAATAGTGCTAAGACAAAGTATTTAGTAACAGAGAGGAATAGTATTAACAAACAAAGACTTAACATACAAAATGTAGAAAAATTGAAATACTTAGGTTCTGTAATCACAAAGGATAATAATATTCGAGAAGAGTTTAAAGCGAGGTTGCAATCGTTATCATGCAGTAAAGGGGCTTATCTCGTCAAAATTATTATCAAAGGGAATTAAAATTAAAATATAAAAAACAATTATTTTGCAAGTTGTATTATATGGGTGTGAGGCATGATCTATGACCTTAGGTGACGAGAGTAGTTAGAGTATTTGAGAATAGGATTCTGGAAAGCATTTATGGGCCAAAGAAAGATGAGGTCACCGGGAAATGGCGGAGACTGCACATCTATGCATCTCCAGACATAGATAGGCTTATAAAATCGAGAAGAATCCGATATGCAAGGCAAGTGGCTAGAATTGGAGAGGAAAGAATGGCGGAAAAATATATTGTTGGGAAGGCCGAGTGGGAAACGTCCGCTTGGAAGACTAAGGAAGCGGTGGTTTGATAATGTAGGAAGGGACGTGAGAGAGATTGAAGAGGGCAAGGATTGGTGGGTTGAGGCTCTGAATAGGGACACTTGGAGAAGTGTGGTTGCTGCAGCCAACAACTTTCTAGTTCCTTAGAGATTATTATTATTAATTATTATTAATATTATTATTATTATTATTATTCCACAGAGATTATTATCCTATTATTTTATAAAAATTTTAAAAAATAAACCATTTTTAAAATGATTAAGTGCCACAGCAAATTCTTATCATTTTAGACAATTTTTATCTTAATTTCTAATTGAATAATCTATCGCTCTTTGAGGCTCTAAGGCAGAGGTTCTTAATCTTATGTACTCTGCGGACCCCCACTTGAAAAAATTTTTTTTGACGGACCCCATTCCAACTTTAGGTACTTTACGTCATTTTATTAGTTAATTTCTGGCTTACGATCTCATAAGAACAAGGATATATGATGAATATTTCTAACAGTGATTGGTGAATAACGATTTTTTTGCATATTGTAGAACAGATTTTATTAGAAAATTCAGCTAAATATGAAGATGGAAACGGTAGCAATAGTTTTCTTGCACATTTCGTTGAATTTGGGTATTTGATCTCTGTTTCCTCACAAAGCCATGCCATCGCTTCTTTTATATTAAATAAAGTTTTAACCGACTCATCATTTTCTCGTGCACCTGTACGATGGCTTTGCGGACCCCCAGTAAAGGCTTCGCGGACCCCCAGGGGTCCGCGGACCACAGTTTAAGAACCTCTGCTCTAAGGAACTCGAAAGTTGTTGGCCGCAGCAACCCCATTTCTCCAACTGTCCCAATCCAGAGCCACAACCCTCCAGTCTCTATCCTCTCCCATCTCTCTCATGTCCCTTGCCACATTATCCACCCACCGCGTCCTTCCTTTTTTAACATTTTTAATTCCCATGAATAGATCCTTACTATTCTTGTAGCGGCTACTTTCCTCTATTTTTAATATTTTATTTTTTAGATTTTCTCTTTTTTTTTTGTTCTTAATGACTTTCGTCACTATTTTTCTGCTATCTAAATGAATAATTAATTATATATTTCTAGTCATGAACTAAAAAGAGAAATAATATCTATATTGAATTTTTCATCGATAAATGGAAACATAATATCACTTAACTTAATATAAATGCTATCTTAATATTAATATATTATATAGATAACCTGACGAACAGATGAATTTTTATTTATTGATTTTACGTAGAATAATGAATGGGTCCAGAGATCAAAATGTAAATTAATTGATTAAGAAATTCTATTTAAATGGTTTTATATAGAAAAATATTTTATTTCCACTGATTAACACTGATATCTTTATGATATTATCTATTAAAAGTTGTTATTTATTTTTGTACATTAAATTTATTGTAAGTATATTGGACTTTCTTTCTATTTAATGAATTATCGATTATTATTGAAGGTCAATATAAAACGAAATTGATTTATTATTTACTTAAATTATATTATCCTGTCAACATATAATTTTACAAAAAATTACATATTTCATTTTTATCATCTACATATATATATATATATATATATATATATATATAAAATTTCAATTACTCATTTGTATTTTACTATATAATTGATATATTTATATATAAAAGAAATATCAAATTTAATTTGATAAACCAAAATTAGGTGATTCAATAAATTATTTTTTTAAATAAAATTCATAATTTTTTTTTTTTTTTAGGATTTCAACAATGAAAAGTTTAAGAATTGATGTAATTCGAAGACATTTGGAAAGATCAAACCTCGATTCGAAAATTATAGTATCCTTTTAAAAAATTTCGTATTTTATAAAATTTGATAAACTTTAAAAATAAAAGGGATTGCAAGAACCGCACATTTCATTTTTGAAATTCATTAATATTTTCCTTAAAATTTAAAGTTAGCAAATCCAACTCAAGCTACCACCTCAAGTACCTGGAATACTTTTGAATACACCCTTGATAATCAGAAATTGACACTGGAACAAAGAGAATTTTATGAAGAAAATGGATATCTTTTAATTCGCAACTTAATTGAAGATGATGTTATCGATATATGCAGGTATTTCCTTTTTTTATATATATATTCTTTGTCATAGAAATAATCTAAACCTATAAGGGAATTTTGTAAATAAAACCATATATTGATATTCTTTATTGTAAATTTATTCAAAAAAAAATACAAAAAATACACAACGTTTCGATTGCAGAAGTAGCAATCGAAACGTTGTGTATTTTTTTTGAATAAATTTACAATAAAGAATATCAATATGTGGATTTATTTACAAAATTCCCTTATAAATAAAAACACAGCCACCAAAGCTTTAATAATTTAAAATCTAAATCAATTTTGACTAAATAATAAGAGATAATTTTTTTGGCAGAAAAAGATTTTTGGACCTAGTCGAAGGGAGAATTGAAAAAGGGAGGATTACTTTAATGAAAGATGTTTCTTTAATGAAGACCAATGCAAAAGGGGAATATTTATATAATAAAGCCCAAGATATTCTTTTTGATGATATTTTTGTCAAATATTTTTTTCACAAAGAGGTTTGCTTTCAATATTCAATATTCACTATTCGAATTTAATATTTTCAATTAATACTTATATTAAGCAATATAATTAACATTTAATTTAATATTATATTATTAACAGTTATTAGATTATGTTGAGTGTTTCACTGGACCAAATATTAAAGGAGTACATTCGATGTTAATTAATAAACCACCTGATTCAGGAAAGGAATCCTCTTTTCATCCTCCCCATCAGGTCGGTTCATTTTTTCATTGACATTCATTTATCAAATTTATTTTATACATATTTCCATTTAAAGGATCTACATTATTTTCCATTTCGACCTGCAAATAGAACCGTCGCTGCATGGACTGCTATGGAGAAAGTTTATAAGGATAATGGTTGTCTGTTTTTACTTCCTGGATCTCATAAAGGATCATTACACCCACATATTTATACTCGTGGAGATGTAATTTTTTTATTTCTTTATTTTTTTTTTTTTGTTTTTTTTTTTTTTATAATTTGAATTTTCAAATCTCACCCATCTTTCGAATGAACAGAAATTAAGCAAAACAATAAAAGGATTATTAAAATGAAGAATTTATAAATAAACGTAATATAATAAAAAATAAATAATTCTAAGTTAATTTTGGAAATATATAAAATAACCTTATGAATTCATTCCAAAACTACAATTTTTTTATATTTTTTATAATAATATACAATCTACCCTTAATTATTGTACTTATTATAATATATGTGTGTGTGTTCTCTACATATTGAATTTGAATCTATTTTTTTTTTTCTTTAGTTAAACAAAGCATATCATGGTATAGATGGTTATGATAATTATCCATTCCAAATATTAGAAATGGAAAAAGGCGATACTGTTTTCTTTCATCCCCTTTTAATACATGGAAGCGGAGTTAATGTAACTAAAGTATGTAATTAATTTTTTTATTTTTTCAAATAAAATGGCAAAATAAAGGGAAAGTTAAATTTAATTTAAAATTATTATTTTAGGGTTTTCGTAAAGCAATATCTTGTCATTATTCTGCTGCCGAGTCTTATTTTATTGATGTTTATGGAACTACACAAGAAAACATTGCTAAGGAAATTGAAGAATTAGCGAAAAAGAAAGGCGCTAACCTTACTTTCCAAGTAAGAATTTATACAATTTATCACATACTTTCTATAGATATCAAATTCATAAACTTGTTTAAATAAAAATATTCTAACATATTATTAGACCGGGTCTAAATTCTAATTTAATTGAAAATATTAACTTTATATTTTTTCTAGAAAATACTTTAAAATTCTCCTTTTTTTTTAGGATACATGGAAATTAAAGTCACGTCTAGTACGAGGAGAAGAGAAAAATCTTTAAAAATAAAATTCTATTTTTTTTTTAGTTTTTATTATTAACTTAACTATCTTTAAAGTTAATTTAGTATTTTTTCTTAAAGTTGTTATTATTTTATGTATTTTTACCGACCGACGATAGTAAGGGAGGTATTGTTATATATATTATAGTATATCAATCATATTATTATATAATTTTATATATGTATTTTATTAATAATTATAATATAAAATTTATAAAAATATACATTTTTTTATTATTATTATTTTTTCTTTAAAAAAAATTGATTGAACACAAGACAAAATTATGTTTTTAATAATCATAACTGTTTTCAAATAAGATATGAACCTAAATTATGAATATCAATATTTTTTAAATTTTTTGTCCATGATATGGATAGGAAAAGGAATAGGAATTTGGGAAGTGACAGGATTAGGGAGGGGTAGGTCCTGATTTCCCCGTGGTGTATGAAATGGGGATAATCAAGGGCTCGCGTGGGGCAAGGTTGCCAGGCCTTGTGGTAGATCTATCCTTGTCAGGACCACAGAGGAGTATCTACCCGCTACCCCAAAATAACTTATCCCCCCCCCCCCCAAAAAAAAAAAATCGTATAGTCAAATAATCGCCCTCTTTAAGATGTCGATCGCCCAGGTTGAGAATCACTACTCTAACACATGCTACAACGAGTGCTTCAGAAA
Organism: Labia minor; assembly: GCA_963082975.1. Taxonomy (NCBI): domain Eukaryota; kingdom Metazoa; phylum Arthropoda; class Insecta; order Dermaptera; family Spongiphoridae; genus Labia; species Labia minor. The sequence goes on from OY720349.1 coordinate 4,058,894, forward strand.
GTTTAAGGATCAAATAAAATAAACTTTTTTACAAACTTATTAAATTGATTCAATACTTGACACTCAGCCTAAGCATGAACCTTAGTAGTTGACACACTTGTGAATGAGTAATTGACACACAGACAGGAAATACCTTTAATTCTTTCGTTCTTTAATCAAATAAACAAATAAACAAAAGACATTTTAATCATTTAATTCTTTGACCACAATAATTATTGCAAGTTTGGCTCACTCGTTTTGCTGGCTCGTAAATTTGAAACAGTAATAATTCCAGGATATTTAGCTTTCTCGTAGGAGAACACAACGTATTATCCGCGTTCCCCACGTATAAAACCAACATTTCTTAAATTCATATGCCAGAATGCTAATCTTGTGCAACCTCACATATTCCACATATGCTTCCTTTGTGAGTAACTTTTAAAGTTATTTTTCCACTTTGAAGGAGACATCTACAAAATGAAAAAATTAGAAATCAAAAAACAATTAGTAGTTGATAGTCATAGATTTCATTATATGACATCCTGTGTCAACTACTGAATAGCTTCAATAGTTAACACCCACGCTCACAAACCTCTTTTGCATATTATTGCGCTCATTTCAATAAATAACATCTCTAGTGCCAACTACTTGGCATTTAATAGTTTGAGAATTTTATAATAATATTGTAAAAATCCTATCCCGGGCCCTAAAGTTTGCATATATACAATTTTTGCTAGTACAATAAGATAAGATTAGATATCGATGTTCCACAATGCAACATTTCGAACGAAGGACAAATATACGAAGAGAAAAGTCGCATAACAATTTCAGCTTTTCTTTTCTACCTCATCTTTTTACATTTTACTTGTATCTTTGAAGGAAAAAAAATAAGTTTTTTCTTGATAATAAAACCAAACAAAAACGTATAAAATAAAATAATTAGCTGGAGTGTCTCCACTCGGCTATCTCGCAATTTGAATTAGATTAATTAACATAATATATTATATTTTAATTAAATTGAATTTATTATAAATTATAAATTAAAATTAATAAATAATATTTATTAAACCAGGGTGTGCTTGGCTCTTTGTTGATGGCAACCACGCCACGTACTGGCGGGTGAGATTTGCAGTGTTAAAAAATGAATTCTGATACTTTCAACGATTCAATCAAGCTGAAATTCTATATATAGCAGTTTTATACAATTTTTAATCATGTGAAAAACTATCAAACCTATATCTTTATTTTTACGGTCACTTTAGAGGAAAAAAATCAAAACGTTGTAGGTAGTGACCCTCTTCCGGTGGAGCTACATTTCTCAAAAGTTGATAGAAAACTACGAATTTTGAATAATTCCCGTATACCAAATTTCATTATTCTAGCTCAATCTTGTCTAAAGAGAGACATTCTTATCAACCTTAGTGAAAATGATTCAGGAAACTTCAAAACGTATAAAAACATCAAAATCTCAACATCGAAAATTTTCGTGATCGCAATACTAAACTAATAGTAAAAAAGAAAAAAAAATTGATAACAATTTTATTCTGGCTAATGTTTTTGAAGTTTCTTGGAATTAAAAAAGAAATCTTCAGGTTCATTTTCATCGATATCTAGTGTCTCACGCACAATTGTACATTAACCGAAATATATTATTATATATTATTTTTACGGGTACAAGTATCCTATAATAAATAATTATTTTTTAAAATTAATTTTGTTAAAGAGAAAAGACAAAATGATAATATCAAATATCCAAGTTTTAAATACTCTTCAAACTGTTTAACTGGATATATTGTATTAACTAAATATCTATATTATTATATTATGTCATATGATGTAGAATATAGACGATATAGACAAAATTTTTGTAATAAATAATATTCTAGTTTTCTAATTTGAATTTATTTTATATAGTAAATATTCATATTTGTTTTCACAAGCGCCATCTCTGAATGAATGATAAAGTATCGTGATGTATGAATAGAACAGAGATGGCGGAGTAGTAAAGAACTTGTAATAAATTACATAATAAATATTTATTAAAATTAAACGAAATGTTAACTTATATTAAATAAAATAAACAATATATTTTAATTATTTTTCTTATCTGTATTTAAAGAATATTTTTTGTTCTAATTAATGTATATTATTAATTATATAAACTTTATTATTTTCAAATGATCTTTTCAAAAATTTAATAACATAAAAAGAATATTAATGAATAAACTGAAAAAAACTAAAATAACAAGTCTTTATTATATATATTTGTATAATTATATTTAATAAACTATGGAGTTTATTTTAAATACATAAATAAAAAAATAATAGTTTTGAATGTGTAGTTATTAAATTATTTAGTTTAAATCTTAAGTTTCAGTATTATTATTATTATTATTAAACTTTTATAAGAAATATTTTATCACAAATTGTTGCTAGTATTGTATTTAATATTTTTGAGCATTCGATATTCATAGATAATTAATACCTTTAATAAATATTAATATTAAAATTAAATTTTATAATGATTACTCATTTTAATAATGACTAATAAAATGTGATAAATTCTTAATCAATAACATCATTACTTTAATATACAAGAATATCTAATATAAACAAAAATTCTGAGCAATAATGAGGAGAGAATAAAAAACAATTTATTTCGAAAGCCCTGACAAGGCCTGTACACCTGCCACTTGGATTATTAGCACACTTCATCAATAAAAAAAATATTGAAATATAAATAATACATTTGTTGAAAAAAATGAACACAGCAAAATGACTTTTTATATATAGAGTAAAACTGAGAGATATAACGCGGTCGGGGATATGACGCGTTGAAAATTAGGCCTTTTAGCGTTGGGAAATGATCCACACCATCAGGTATATCGTACTTAAGCAGTTTACAATTGAACCGTCGAATAAGGGGAATTTGTTTTATTCACCATTTAAAATTTAGAAGTGAAATTTTATCATTTTTATTTCAAAGGTTCACAATTTGATTTCTTTTGCAATTTTTTGTTGGTTTAGTATTTTCAGTAGTTTATTTTACGTTATTCTACATTCTTTAAAATGAATATTAAGCCTTATTTATCCAAATAGCTCTCTTTTGAAATTTTTTGCAGTGAAATTACACAGGTAATATTATACAATATATATTTTTATTGGTATATGTATATACACATAAATACTTTTTATGAGTGTTTTGGGGAATAAATGAACCACTCAAACAAACCTCCTCAAGTAAGATGAGGGAAATTTTCATAGTCCCAGACATGTAGAAATATGTTATTTAAATTATGTAATCTTTTAATACTTAAAACTTACCTAATTAAATATTCAAACATTCCACCTTTCTAAGTTTTTATTTTTGTTTTACTTAAAAGTATATAGTTTCCCTAAACCTGCGTCATAAAACCCCCATCTCTGTGAGGGATATGACGCCAAAAATGACTTTTTTTTTATTTTTATAAATTTTAGTAGTTCATATTTTAAGATTATAATTTATGCTATAAATACTTAATAATTCTAGGTACCATTAACACCAATCGTCATGACATAATAGGTATTAGAGTCGGTAAAAAAAATAAAATTGAATTGTGCGTCATATCCCAAGATTTTACTTATATATATATATATACATTAATTCAATTAATGTTCTTGATAATCGATGATAATTTTTGAAAAAAAAGAATGATATAAAAATGTACCAATAAAATAATATTTTTTTCTTTCTATTTGCGTGGATATGTGTATGAAACGTACTCGTAAATACTTTATATTTAAAAACAATATCATTTTTTATATTAAAAAAATTAATGTTTCATTTAAAAAATATAGATTATTTTAAAATTATTTATATTAAAATTAAGTTGTAACTTATTTTTTTTTTTTATTGTAATATTAATTATTTTATCTTATCATCTTAATACAGCGTTTTTCAACCTGTGGAGCGCGCTCCCCTTGGGGGCCCGAGACTGTTGTAAGGGGGGCGCGAAGAATTAGAACCAATTCCTAGTGCCCGCGAAGGCAATTCAAGTGTCTGCAAAATTTTGAAAATTTTCGATTTTTTTTTCAATATGGTTCTAAAAAAAGGTAAGTTGATTTTGTGGCCAAACTTTTGAATATTTTTGATTTTTTTCATTATGGTTCAAAAAAAAAAAAATGATCAGATGATTTTGCGATGCTCTGAACCATGGCCTGTTGTTATATTATTTCAAAAATGTGCCCGCCTATTGAAAAAGAAAATTAGATTATTACAAAAATTAAGGGGGGCGCAAGAATTTTTTGTAACAACGGTACAGAAAGGTTGGAAACCACCGTCTTAATAGAGTGATAGATAGTTTGTTGAAATAGTTAATAATTTTACTTCTGTTTTGGCAATTAATTAAAAATGTTATAACTTCACACACAATCAACAAAATAAAAATATTGAATAATATAATTTCAAACCTGCAATATATATTTCTTTTGAAAATTATAATATAGGACTTGAATAAAAACGATAGTTCCAATTATTTCTTAATATCACAATTAAATAGGAAAAATGGGTGAAATTAAAATATGAGATAATCAAGTTTAAAGTTTTTTCTCATCATTATCTTCAAGAGTGATTATAGCATCAAAATCTTTAAATTCATTTATAGTTTGGTCTCTTGTTATGAATTTTGGTCCATTTGGAAAATGCTCGGTATAAATTTCAAGCATATTAATCTGAAAAAAAACAATAAAAATGAAATGATTTGGAATGAGATGAAAAAAAGAAAACATAAACAAAACAAATTGGATTAAAAAAATACTTTTTTGGTGCGAACATCGGACATTGAGAAATCCTTAAAAAATGCTATGCTCTGGAGAGCAAGAAGCGAATGAAGTCGTACAGCCGGATCAGGTTGAAGTAGTCGACGAAGTAAATCACGAGCTGATGAGGAGGCCGGAATTTCATTTGTCCATTCAGGTAACACTGCGTTCTCCGGCAAATACTGCATACAATAGAAATATCATTAGAAAAATTTCATTTAAAAGAATACAATTTAAAAAAAAAATAAATAATTTAGAATATATACTTAAGTAGATAATTTTTTTTTTTATTTATTTATTAAAGTAACAAACACATATATATATATATACACACATATAAACCCAGTATTGGGAGGGGAACGCGGGGGATCGACGTTCCCTTACCTTTTTTTAGAACCGGAACGCGTTCCAGTACTTTCCCGACAACTCCCACTTAAATCAACTGTTAGATTTTTTTTTTTTTTTTGTGTTCGTTAATATTTTGCATAGTAAGAATAAGAAAAAATAAAAACTTGTATGGAAAAAATAGTTTGATGAAAATAGGACTTTTTTTGCTCCGACGATGCGTTCCCTTACTTCTTATATTTTAAATTGCATATATTGTTTGAAAGTGTTGTAAAAATATATTGTTTATTTTGTTTTTCTTCAATTTTATAATGAATTGATTTGGACTCCTTTAAATTTCATAATGAATCTTGAAATTAGTTTAACTATAATTCTTGGTAAAAAAAAAATAGAAATTATTTTATTAATAATATCCATTATTTTAATATGAAATATAAATTTACTATTTTTAGATACATTTAAGCAGTATTTCTAATTAATATCATGTAATTATCTATATATTTAAAAGACAGTTCTATCCCCTACTCCTCCTAAACGACTTTTGCGATTTGGGCCATTTCAATGCCATTGGATAGCCCTCAAGCTAATCTATTAATAGCGTGAAATGCATTGGAAAACAATAAATACTTTTGGAGAAAAGTGAAAAAATAATTTTTTTCTTACTTTTTATTATTTTTATATGTGACGTCACAGCCACCGCTTATTATATCTTATATATCATAAATAAAATAAAATTAAAAATATTTATGTTATATCCAAATTTGTTTTTTATTGCATTAATAGATACATTTAAATTAAGAAAAAACTAATGAAGATGATTTTTCCCAGCGATGTGATCAATAAAACTCGATTTTTCTTTATAATTACTATCTCTAGTGTGAATTTCAAAAAAATATACCACTCGGGGGTTCAGGGGACGGAGCCCTAGGTGTGAAGAGCGCCGAAGGCTAGTATTTTTAATTGCATTGAAACACAAAAACTTAATTATCTCACAATCAGTTTAAGTATAAATGGTCTTGGGCCACTTTCAAAATAAACGGCTCAGATGTGATTTTATTTTTTTATTGTATTTGAATTGAGGAATAAGAAGTTTATAAGGAATTAATTAACCACAAAGAAAAATCTTTTAGCTTTGCTTGATAGAAAGTATAAATCGAAAAATGTATTTTTATTGTATTCTTATTTATGTTTTGTTTTTTTTTCTTTTTGTTTAAATCAATTTGCAAATCACTTTGAAATCAAAAAAAAAAAATAAATAAATAAATAAATATAATTGTGCAGGTGTCTGGAAGCTGGAGAGAGAGAGAGAGAGAGAGAGAGGATCTATATCTAAATATATGTATAGAAATGGTAAAGTTAGTGAACATGTTGCCTATATTTGTCTATCCGCTTAGGTACGAGGTATTCCATTAGAATTTTTCAGTTCAAGAAGGCTCGGCCACTTAAGACCCGGTCACTGTTAGCGGGGGGGCATTACAAGAGGGGCAAGCCCCGGTGGCCACTGCAGCCGATGATTAATGGTCGCCTCAGCTTCAAGTCAACAACCTTGGTTCACCATATAAAGCCTAAAGGAAGAGGAGGCTGCAGACGGACGGTTACGGCTGCTTCCTGCATTTGAAACCAACAGACAGCCTGCCTTTGGCTTCATCATCATCATCATCATCATCAGACATCAGACATCATGATAACAAAATTCATTGAACCTATTAAAGAGATTAGATAGAGCTATTTTGTTCATACCCCCCCCCCCCCCCCACACACATACACCACTTTCTTCCTCCTCCGCCACCTCCACTGTTTATTCTTTATTTCCATATCCTTTAGAGTTTAGAGTTTAGAGCAATGGATAGATTCCTTAACAAAACATACAAGGAAATTATATCCAATCAGTAAGTAGTAAAAACAAAAATTAGCTGGATTGTCTCCACTCGACTATCTCGCAATTTGAATTGGATTAAATAACATAATATATTATATTTATATTAAATTTAAATAATTATAAATTATAAATTAAAATTAATAAATAATATTTATTTGCAGTGTTAAAAAATTAATCTGATACTTTCAGCGATTCAATTAAGCTGAAATTCTATATATAGCAGTTTTGTACAATCTTTAATCATGTGGAAAAACTATCAAACATATATCTTTATTTTTACGGTCACTTTAGGGAAAAAAAATCAAAACGTTGTAGGTAATGACCCTCTTCCGGTTGAGCTGCACTTCTCAAAAGTTGATAGAAAACTACGAATTTTGAATAATTCCCGTAAACCAAATTTCATGATTCTAGCTCAAACCATTTTTGCGTAATCTTGTCTACATAGATACACACATACACACACACATACAGAGACAGACAGACATTTTTTTCAACCTTAATGATAATAATTAAGGAACCTTCAAAACGTATAAAAACATCAAAATCTCAACATCGAAAATTTTCGTGATAATAAAAATTTATATTAATTTATTAATTAATATTAAGAGTTTCAAAATGATGAAGCATTTGAAGTTCTGGTATCAATGAAAAAAGATAAACTATAAGAAATTTTAACACTAATTTTTTTTTATTAAATGATAGAATATGAACCGTCCTTTTTGAAAGATTATATTATAGTAAATTAGTAAATGTTTTTATTTGTTAAAAAAATTGTATAAATAAAATAAATATTCTATAGTTAAAAGTAAAAATATATTCGTATATTAAAATGAAATTATTTCTAATAGAATTCTATGACATAGACATACAATTTTTAGAATAAAGTAGAAAACAGTTGTCTCTCTTATAAATGAGTTGTTAGGACATGGTTAAAAAATGTAGAATTTTACATAGATATATTGTTTCAAAAATAATATGTATGTGTTTGTCCAATAAATAGTACATAAAATAAATAAATAATACCTATCGCTCGACCCTTTAATCAATATTGATATACAATTCTTTAATAATTTATTAAATTATTAAATCAATCTGATTAAATGAATGATATTTGGGGTCTTCAATAATAAATAATAATAATAAATAAATATCAATTAATAAAAATTTATAAGAATTAACAAAAAATTAAAGGTCAATACAGATTAAAAAATTTCAAATATTTTAGAGAAAAAAAAAAATAATTAAAAAGTATAATAACTAATTAATAAAATAAATATTAACTAATAATTAAAAAAATAAATGAAAAAAATTTCAAATATTTTAAAGAAACAGGCATTAAAAAAATTCTTTATTTATGCTTTTCTATTTGTAATTAATATTATTAGATCCTATTTATTTAATAATTTATTTTGAAAAAGATATTATTTAATTATCATTTTAAATGAATATTAATTAAAGTAAGAATTTGTTGTTAAAATATCATAAATAATATGTAACAATTTTCAAGTTAGAAACACTATAAATAATTTATCCTTACAATGTTGACAAAAATAAAATAAATTTGAAATTTTTTTTTAATTAATAAATATATTTCGTTATTTGATTTTAAAATACCTAGAATACCGAGCTATCGCTCGACCCTTTAAAAGATATTGATATACAATTCTTTAATTATTTATTACCACTATTAAATGTTACATCATTGCATCAATATGATTAATATGAATGGAACTTGGGGTCTTCAATAATAATAAATAATAATAATATTAATAAATATTAAATAATATTTAAAAAATAAAATTGGCAAGAGACAAATTTCAAAATGGTTGTCATTTGTGACGTCATCCATATATAAATTTAAATTAAGAAAAAACTAATGAAGATGATTATTCTCCAGGTTGAACCAATACAGATCGATTTGTATTTATAAATATTATCTATAGTGTGAATTTCAAAAAATCCTTCGAGCGGTTAATTAATAAATTACAATATAATATACAAATATATATATATACAATTTTTGCTAGTATAATAAGATAAGATAAGATAAAGTGGCTAGTCCACTTATTATTGAATATTCTATTATAATTATCTATTTTTTTTTCTACATATTCAAATAACCACAAATAGTTTAAAAATCATCAATCAATTTATATATCAGGTAAACAAAAGGAATATGACGCACAATTCAGGTAAACAATGATATGGCAGGGATATGTCAATAAGTAAGTCTTAATATTAATTTTCAAGAATGGGCAAAAACGTAGAATATACTATATTCGAAAGAATATTGCAAAAGAAAACAAATTAAGGGCCTTTGAAATCAATTTGATGAAATTTCACATATTTCACGTTGATTTTCAAGATGGCAGATAAAACAAATCGACAATGAATATAAAAATGTTAATTCTAGTAATTCTCCAAATGATTATAATTATTATTATTTATTATTATCGTTATATATATAATATAATTCTTAACTTATATATAATATTATATAATTATATGAATATAAAAATGTTAATTCTAGCAATTCTTCAAATTATTATTATTATTATTTATTATTATCGTTATATATAATACATATATAGTATATATAATATAATTCTTAACTTTTATATATTATTATATAATTATATTGCTCACTTCATTTAAGTTAGACAATCAATGAATATATGTCATATATTTTCTAACCTCAAAAATATAATATCGAATAGATTATGACGATAAATGGGTTACTATTTGACATTATTTAATAAATAATTTCATAATAATTTTATAAATAAAGATGTAAGATAATATCTTTATTTTTATTTTATTTTTTTAAATATATATTTAAATCTATTAATCAAGTTAAAAAATATTTAGATTAAAATATCATTACTATTTAAGTGATGATTTCCTTCTAGAATAAAGCTGTTAACTGGCAACTTTATATATAATTACCCAACGATTTGGGAAAATGATTTAATGGAACTGGAAGTTAGGCTATAAATCAAAATATATAATCGGAAGGAAATTAATTTTTTTTTAAATAATATTAATATACTAGTGAGCGTTCAAATCAAAATCTAATTTAAGAACATTTTTTTTAAATTATAATTTAGTTATAAGAGAAAAAATTGTTTTTATTTTTTTCGATTAAAGGTTTGATAAAAATGATTTACTTATTTTAATTTAATAGGGTTAGTACCTGGAACACCCCGAGCTATCTCTCGACCCTTTAAAGAATATTGATATACAATTCTTTAATTATTTATTACAAATTATTACAAATATTACACCATTGCATCAATCTGATTAAAATGAATGGAACTTGGGGTCCTCAATAATAATAAATAATAATATTAATAAATATTAAATAATATTTTAGTGAAAAAATATTAAAAATTATAAAACTATCTAAAAATTAATTAATAAAGGAACAAAAAATAAATAAATATAAATTAGTAATTTAATAAAAAATAAACAGGAAAATATATATATATATAAAAACATAAAAAATTAGCTAATAAAAATTTATAAGAATTAACAAAAATTTAAACGACACAACTGATTAAAAAAATTCAAATATTTTGAAGGAACTCAAATCAAAAAAATATCTTAAAAAACTATGGAATTATACATCCCTTAAATGTCCTAATGCTGCTGAATTTAACGCACTTCGCCGGTTTCAGTAAAGATGCCCTGATCGTTAGCGAAATTCTTTTAAACGTTCTAATAATTATTATGAAAAATTAACTTTTGATTTATGGATCACATCCCATCCTTAACAGACTCGGACACTCAATGTTAATTTTCGAAACACTGTTTAGCGTCCTAAAAAGAACTAAAGAAAAAAAAGCGGAATTGGCAGGTTTTTTAAATTTATTTTTATTTAGAAGGAATATTGTGTGGGAATTAAAAAAATATTTATTAGAGATAAAACTGACATTTCAACTATGCTGCTATTATGCTTTTCTATTTCTATTTAATATTATTAGATCATATTTATTCCACAATTTATTTTGAATAAGATATTCTTTAATTATCATTTTAAATGAATATTAATTAAAGAAAGAAATTGTTTTTAAAATATCCCAAATAATTGTTAACAATTTTCAAGATAGAAACACAGAAAGATAATTTATACTTACAATGATTGCAAAACAAATAAGATAAATTTTAGATTTTTTTTTGTGAGAGATTAATAAATATATTTCGTAATTTGATTCTAAAATATTATTAAAATAAATATTTTTAATTTTATTTCGAAATTAAATAAAAAAATTTAAAATATTTTAAATATAATAAAAATATTAATATAATATCAATTAGATAAAGAATGACAAGAGGAAAATTTCAATGTGTATGACGTAATTTGTAACGTCATAAAATTTACTATTTTAAATTTAGAAAATACTAATTAAGTTGATTTTTCTCGAGGCTGAAACCAATACACATCGATTTGAAACTTAAATCTTGTTAAATAATTGTAAATTATCTTAAATTATAAATAAATAAATAAATAAAAAAAAAGATTTAAATATATTTAATTCATCAATATATTCTTGTCTTGTATTTATGTTTATATATATGATGATTTTTTTTTTTTTGTCAACAGAGATATGTTCAATCGAAATTCTATCTTTAAAAGTTCATAAAAGTACATTCACCAATTAGAAATAATGTTTGCAAGTTATAAGCGGAATTTTATAACTTATTTAAAGCTTATTAAAATAATGATTTTTCCTTCATCATCAATTAATTTAATTTAAAACTCATGTCAATTAAGGAGCTTTTGAGGGAAAAAAAAGCAAATTCAAAGCGAATTTCATTTTTCAGGTTTTTATTTTAGTACGACTAGTAATTCTGGAATGTTGTTTTCTGATGGAGCATTTCAAAGAACTCCCATTGAGTTTGATGATCTTGAAAAAACATACCTTATAAATATGTCTAAGCAATTCAACAAAACAAAATTTAATCTTATTTCTAATTATTTATTATTATTTTTTTAACTATTCCAATGGCTTGCATATTTAACACCCTGTTCAATTTTTTTTTGTCAAGTAACATCTAGTTGTTGTTGTTTTTTAAACGAATGAAACAATCAGTTAAATATAGTCTTGTGTAAAAGATAATTTAACGAAAACAAGACAACGACCCCATGGATAAAATATCATCCAATTTAAGTGTCAATTAACACGTAAGTTTCTTTTCGTTTAATTATTTATAAAAAAGAAAAAATTAAGAGTTTTTTTTTAATTAATGATAATAAAAAAATATATGAATGTGTTAAACAGAAAATTAATGATCAATTATAAGATAAAAGTAAAATGTTTGAATAATAATTTGTTCTCTTAAACTTTTACCTAAATCTAAATTTAATCTGAATATAGAAATATTAGGAAGTTACTTCGTTCAACCTTTAAACCTTGTCAAATTGTGTGATTTATCACTTCTTATAGCAGATGCATCGCAAAACTACACAATTTTATAATTAAATAATATATATATAAACACATAAAGATGTTTTTTTTTTAAAATAAACCTTTATAAAAAAATATCTCTTTTATTTAATATTATAAGAAGCCACAGGGTGAAGCGCAGCTGCGTCACATTCTCGTGGTTCCGAGTTTAAGTCCTGGGCCTGGCAAGGGAATTTCTTTATCTGGGGTCTATATGACGGAGTCAACCCAGCCTCCGGGATCAACATTGGGAAAGCTACTTGATAGCGTCCCCGATCAAGAAAATCAAGGTAAAGGTTGATAGGACTCGATCTACTAATCAAAGGACACCTCAACATTTATATAATCGACTTGATAGGCGTTGTCCTTATGTAGGACATACAAAAGTCAAGGGATTTTTTATTTAATATTATTAATTTACTTAAAATTTGAAGAGTATCTATTTAGATCCCTTAAAATAATCATTTAAAAAAATTATTATCTCGTATATATAATTATATTATACAAAATGAATTAAAATCTAACACACTAAAATGGTTAATATTTTTAAATAAATAGAATTCAATTAGATTATAATTATTATTTTTATTTTTGATGATGAAATGAAGAGATTAAGGTTAGAGAATTTAAAGACATTAATTTCGCCAATCAGTTTCAACCATTTATGGTGAATATTATCCCATCTATTATTTTCAAATTATAGTTTGTTTTTTTTTAATAACCACAATGAATAATTATTTATATTTGTGCACTTTCTCATCAAATCAAGGACACCTTTCTTTTTGGGTGCAATTTCTGTTCAGATGAGGTTCAAAGGCCAGAGATCTTTCATCTTGAAAAACATACCTAGGAACAAAGATGATGTTCTTTCAAGCATTGAATTAAATTAAAAAACAACTAAAATTATTTAACAGTTAATAACTTATCTAAATGAGTTTATAATTAAAGAAAATCAGGTCGGATATGTTAAAATTTTTTTAAAAAATACAGTTCATAAATAAAATATTTGTCAAACTATTAAATAACTGGAAATGCAAAAGAATAAATTTTAGATCAATAGAAATAGAACTCTGTTTCAATAAGAAAAGCATATATTGCAGTTAAAATTTTATATTAATTTTTAATTAAGCTTAGGTATTATAGAAAATATTTAAGAAAATAAAAAATAAATGGTCACATCTTTCTATGTGGCTCTGTGGTTTTACAGAACTCGAAAGTTCTTGGTAGGAGTAACCACATTTCTCCAAATTTACTTATCTTGAGCTACACTCATCCAACCCCTACTCTCTCCCATCTCTCTCACACATCCTTTCCTATATTGTCCATCCAACGAGAGTACTTGGTTCCCCCACAAAAAATACACCGCATGCGGCCCGCCGTAAACATCTTTGCGGACCGAGAGATTCATCACACTTTTATATTCTGCGCCCTCATGAAACAAATATCGCACTAGTGAAATAAATATGATTTCATTTTTTTTATTTCGTTGTTTCTTTTTTTATTTTTAGTATTATATATTTTTTACAAGGTGCATTCAGTATCATTATTATTATATTATATATGTTTATATGTAAAAATAATAGTAAACATAATAAAAATTCATTATTTTTCAATTTGTCACACCAAACAATATTTATAATGGGTCTAAATCTAATATGGGTATGTATAATTTTATATGCGGCCCGCGAAGTTATGATGCATTTCCAAAGTGGCCCGCAAGATCATTTGGATTGGCCACCTCTGATCTACGCATTACCCACAACGGTTTTAGTCCATTTACAAAATGATAGTTACAAAAAAAAGCTAGATTTTTGGGTTTCCCAAGATTTTAACATGCAAAGGATTTTAGATCGAATCAATATTTGCGATGCAATGAAAAAATGGAATGAAATCTAGCATTTTCTGAAATGTATCATAACGGCTGATGAAACGTGGGTCATGTACGATATAATAATCGAAAGTAACAGGAAATTAAGGGATGGTTTTCAGATCAACAGTTTGCAAAACATGGATTGACATCAAAAAAGGTGATGCTATATGTATGGTGGGACTGAAAGAGAATAGTTCACCAAAAGATACTTCTAGCTAATCAGACGATTACTTTACAACTCTACGTTAATAGTTGGAGAGATTATGCCAGGACGGAATTAAATAATAGGAAAGACGTTGTTTTCCATCATAGCAACAACACCCCCCCCCCCCACCTCCCAGCTACACACTTCTTTAAAATGACCAATCAAAAGTTCCAAGTGTTTAGTTTGCAAATTTTAATATACCTTATCATATACCATAACACCCACTGAGTATCAGCTATATTGATCTTTTCAGAACTCTCTTAAACTGAATTCAAAAGAAGCCTCTGAAAAGTACTTGATTCAATTTTTCAAGAGGAAGTTGCAGAAATTTTTTTCTACCGATTGCATCATATAATAGTTCTGAAGGAAAAATGAGGAAATATTGGCAATAGTAATATTGCGCATATTTAATTTAAATAAATGCATTATCATATATTTAAAAAAAAAGAATTAGAAATATATAACTTTTGGTTGTGTAATTACTATCTCGCCAGAGATACACCTAGTATTGCGATCACAAAATTTTTCGATGTTGAGATTTTGATGTTTTTATACGTTTTGAAGGTTCCTGAATCATTTTCACTAAGGTTGAGAAAAATGTCTGTGTGTATGTGTGTGTAGACAAGATTACGTAAAAACGGTTTGAGCTAGAAATATGAAATTTGGTATATGGGCATTATTCCAAATTCGTAGTTTTCTATCAACTTTTGAGAAATGTAGCTCAACTGGAAGAGGATCATTACCTACCACTTTTTCATTTTTTTTCCTCTAAAGTGACCGTAAAAATAAAGATATAGGTTTGATAGTTTTTCACATGATTAAAAATTGTATAAAACTGCTATATATAGAATTTCAGCTTGATTGAATCGCTGAAAATACCAGGATTAATTTTTTAACACTGAAATCTCACGCGCCAGCACGTGACATGGCGTCATCAACAAAGAGTTGGCCAAACATGCGCTGATTTAATAAATATTGTTCATTAATTTGAATTTATAATTTATAATTAATTAAATTTAATTTAAATATAATCTATTATGTTATTTAATCCAATTCTAATTGCGAGATAGTCGAGTGGAGACACTCCAACTAATTTTTTAAGAGGTTTCGAAACAGTTATTGTCTGAAAATGGATAATATCACGAGGAAGGTTATATAACGAGGAATTGTGTATGATCTCTATGTATCTCCAAATAAAGGAAGATATCGATTGGTTCAAATTGGGCAGTGAAGATTATTATGATGAAATTATTTTACAGAGAAATCAATTGGAAAATTACTAATTAATATAGGAATATTGTAGATATTCATTCATACTTAGACACGTTTTAATGATATGCCAATTCTTAAAAGCAAAACTTCTTCCTTTCTGTTTTTTTTCTTTTTTTTCTTTAGAAAGTCACCTTTGAACTAACTTTTAAACTTTTCCTTAGTAGCAAAATGTAGTTATTTATTAATTTTACTAAATACTAATACTAATAATAAATTATTTATGAATAAATTAAAAAAATAAAAATCTTTTTAATGTAAGATTATTTTATAATTTAGTCAAAATGTGGGGGTTTATGAAAATTTACGCGAATATCATATTAAAATTGAAAAAAAAATTACCTGGAGTGTCTCCACTCGACTATCTCGCATTTTGAATTGGAATAAATAACATAATATATTATATTTCAATTAAATGTAATTAATTATAAATTATAAATTAAAATTAATAAACAATATTTATTAAATCAGCGCATGTTTGGCCAACTCTTTGTTGATGACACCATGTCACGTGCTGGCGCGTGAGATTTCAGTGTTAAAAAATTAATCCTGGTACTTTCAGCGATTTAATCAAGCTGAAATTATATATATAGCAGTTTTATACAATTTTTAATCATGTGAAAAGTTATCAAACATATATCTTGATTTTTACGGTCACTTTAGAGGAAAAAAATCAAAACGTTGTGGTTGAGCTACATTTCTCAAAAGTTGATAGAAAACTACGAATTTTGAATAATGCCTATGTACCAAATCTCATGATTCTAGCTCAAACCTTTTTTTAGTAATCTTGTCTACATACACACAGACATTTTTCTCAACCTTAGTGAAAATGATTCAGGAACCTTCAAAACATATAAAATCATCAAAATCTCAACATCGAAAATTTTCGTGATCGCATCTGGCGAGATAGTAAAAAAAATAGTAAAAATATATTAATTATATGATTAATTGAAAGATTAAATTAAGATAATAATCGATTTATATTCCGAAATTACCAACCTTATAATCTATTATATTTATTTTTCTTAGAACAAATGAAAATTAATTTGTTTCTTTGAAATGATGGGCATGTCATTAAATAAATAATCATGTTAGACCAAAATTGAGATGGGAATGTTCTTTTTTTGTTTTTGGTTATCATCTGATTATTCTGTTCGTCCCGAGTTACGAATTGAATGAATCTCGTTCCTTTTAATGGCAAGTGGTCTCATTTAGCGAGTCATCCAAAGAAAGTGATTGAAGATGAACCCGGCCCTCCGAGGAGCAATGAATGTCGGCCCGACGGGGTGCAGACGAGCGTCCTCAACCGGTTCTTCAGTTCGGTTTATAAATAACTTGACCCCGGGACGAGATGCGTACCGAATGCGAAGAAGCTTCAGCAAGAAAACAAGGCGAGCCACAAACCCACGAGAAACACCGCAGGCAATCGCTTCTCGGGCAGTTAATTGTTCAGAGGCGGGCAACCAGTGCCCGTCGCCCTCTTTGGAGCTCCGAGGCCCACAACGCTTTCGCTCCCCCCTGCCCCTTTACCACTGTGCACTGTTCTCCGATATTATTAAGAGCATCCAAACATTAAAAAGTATATTTATAATTTTCAACTACCAAGTAGAAAAAAGTTTGTTTTTTTTTAAATATCACTAAAAAAAATTCATTCTATTATTAGAAATTTTTCTTTCTCATTACCCTTTCATTGATTTTATTTATATAGTAGATTATATTGTTAATTATTTTATTAAAATTTATAATATATATAATATTAAAAAATGAACTGTGACCAGATACAGAACCGACCGACAATTTGAAATCAATTAATTTCCAAACAACATTATATATATATATATATATATATAAAGTATAAAAAAAATATTTTTAAAACTTGAATTAAAATGACTAAATTATAATATTATCTTAGTTTTTATTTTTAGTTTAATTACTCAATAATTAATTACAATTATATTTCAAGGGAAAAATTTCCGACAATGAATATAAAATTAACTTGAAAACTTCCACTTTCCCACCGACATGTACCACCGGTGGCTCATCCCGCCACATAAATTATATAGACAAATTATGGAGCCGGCGGGAACGTGTTAAACTTACTTAATAATAAGTTGACCTGTGGCCAGGTCCGAACCGACCGACGGTTTGAAATAAATTAATTTCCAGCTACAGAAACAATTTCAAATAATTTTAATATATCTATTAATGTAATAAAAACAGATAGGCATAGAACATAAATATTTTTAATTTTATTTTATTTATAATATATAGCTGAAGTAGCCGGCGTTGCCCGTGATCATAATAAGGAGGCTGAGACGTCATGAAGGGCTGGGTGACGTCATATAATTTTTAATTAAGAAAAACATAATGAAGATGATTTTTCCCGAGGATAAAACCAATACATTCGTGGTGATATGTAAAAAATCTCCTCATGTGAAATTTGGTGTTGAAAATAACCCTTCCCTTCCTATCGTCGATCGCTAATACTACCACTTCCGGTTTCCGGATTTGCACCAAAAGTTGATCAATTCATCCCACTGATGCATTAAGTAAATATACCAAATTTCATCAAAATCCGTTTAGCCGTTCAGGCTGTACACATCTATACGGACAGACGGACGGACGGACGGACGGACGGACATCATGCTAAAAATACTTTTTTCTGTTAAGAAAATGCATGATTCGTGGAGATATGTAAAAATCTCCACATGTGAAATTTGGTGTGAAAACAATACCTCCCTTACTATCGTCGGTCGGTAAAAATGAACTGTGACCAGGCACAGACGATTCGAAATCAATTAATTTCCAAACAACATTATATAAAGTATAAAGTATCAGAAAAAAAAATAAAAATATTTTTAAAACTTGACCCTTATTTACCCCCGAAATTTATACAATTTATTATTATATACTTTAAAAATTTTACAATTTTCAACCAACTCTTAGTTCGTTTATAAAATCTATATATCTGTGTGTCTGTGCGCGTCTGTATATATATATACAAACAAACAATTTTACCTAGCATAATAAGATAAAATACAAAATAACATTCTACCAAATAACAGCTCAGAGTTGTAAAGTTTACGGAACAGTTTGATAGAAAAAGGATCCCCCATGCTCGTTGCCTTTTAATTTATTCAAATAGTAGCTAGGAGGCTTTATTAAAAAAACTACTTTAAATTCTTTGAAAATAATATCATAACTAGAGAGCAATTAACATTTTTATAATAAATTTAAATATAGCTCGATTGAAATTTCAAAATTAAAATAATATAGTAGATAATACCTATATAAGTTATATATATACATTTATTCAATTAATTAATATATAAGATATATCTTAAAATTTGTTTAAAAAGATTTAAAAAAAAAAAAAATTATTAAAAGTAAATTTATAAAAAATAAAATATATTATATTTTCTGATGTAAATAAAACATTTAATAAAAGTATATTTTGAAAGATATAAAAGTGTTTGTTAATCACAAGTTTAATAAAAATTTTATTTTATAATGATGAAAAATTGGTTGTTTTTCTTTTTTTATATATTGAAAGAGTAATTGCATTATGCCATTATTTCCATGTTGCACTCTCCCAAGGTTAAGAAAAAAAATGATATTTATGTAGTATAGTCATCGCTAATACTCGTATTTTAATATTATATGAATAAACAAATAATAAATTTATTAAATTAATCCTTTATCCTTTAATATTTAAATTTTTTTTTATTAATTTATTATTGACAATATAGGAATCTATAATATATAATATAATATAATATAATATCACATCATAAGAGGGTACGGTGAAAAGTTTCCGGCCTGGCCAAGAAAAACGATGATTTTAGATTTTTTGTTTTTTGTTTTAATTTTCAACATTCAATCGTTCTATTCTTCTTTAATTAATTACATTCAATTGAACTTACAGAGATGCAGAGGGCGCTTGCTTGGTGGGATAAATATTGTTTAGGGTCTTTTGCGCCGTAAGTTTATGCAACCATGCCAACTGCGTTGTATTCACATGTTTAACTTATCTACTACCTTTAACAATCCTATTATTTTAAGTTTTATTTTATTTTATTAATTTAATCGAGTGTTCAAAGACATATTATATTAATGGAAGTTATACATCAATTATTTATTTATACCATCTTTCATATTCATTCATATTCTTCAGAATTCATCCGTAAAGCGGATAGAACTGTCCTCGATGAGTTAAAGCAACGCAAATTATAAATTTCTTCCTGGTTCAATTTTATATTTGTAGTTAATCATAAATTAAAAAAAATATTAATTTTTGAAATAAAAAATAAAATATGGTTGAAAAAATATTTTTAATATCTAAAAGAACATTTCATTTAAAAATGAATTAACATCAAATTATAACTTAATTTGTGTAATAAAATGAATACCAGTTGATTATGACTACATTATTATATTATTACAAGAGTTAATAGAATAGTATAACGGTCTTTTTTTTGCTAGATGAGGCGGTTATCCGCAGGGCTCGAAGGACCGGATTGTTCATGTTACATCAATAAGTGATGCTTCCTAGACTCGAGGTCCTAAGTTAGATATAGAAAGACAGACAAAAACAACTTTGAATAATGGTAGCTGGGAGGCATACAAGATTTGGAGTAGATTAAGGGTAAATGATGAGAGAGAATGAGAGAGCAAAAGTACATCTTGAATCACTTTTCTTTAAATAGTCGAGCCTTAAATGAATATTATATAAAAATAGAATTAATCACAAGATTATTTAAATGAAATCTTTTTTAAATTTGCATTCGATGTTTAATAAGTGAAACAAGTTGCCAATTCTGACCTTAATATGTTGGCCAAAAAGCCTACTAAAGCAAAAACAGGTTTGACATGGCACTATGCTGAAATATCGTTTTAATGAATGAAGAATACGTCAATCAACTGGCATTGGGGAAGAAGCGAAGTGACGAAGCATTATGAAGGAATAGAACGGCCAACGAGAAAAACAGATCCACTTAACTGATACGCGCGTATTTTTGTTCCTTCTTCATTCGTTCTTTTTTTTAACCTAAAATATATATATATGATCTATTCGGTGGAGTGTCTCCACTCGACTATCTCGCAATTTGAATTGGATTAAATAACATAATATATTATATTTAAATTAAATTTAATTAATTATAAATTATAGATTCAAATTAATAAATAATATTTATTAAACCAGTGCATGTTTGTTGATGACACCACGTCACGTGTTGGTTCGTGAGATTAATTCTGGTACTTTCAGCGATTCAATCAACCTGAAATTCTATATTTAACAGTTTTATACAATTTTTAATCATGTGAAAAATTATCAAACATATATCTTTATTTTTTCAGTCAGTTTAGAGGGAAAAAAAATAAATGAAAAAGTGGTAGGTAATGATCCTCTTCCAGTTGAGCTACATTTCTCAAAAGTTGATAGAAAACTACGAATTTGGATTAATGCCCATGTACTAAATTTCATCATTCTTGCTCAAACCGTTTTTGCCTAATCTTGCGTACATACATACACACATACACACACACAGACATTTTTCTCAACCTTAGTGAAAATGATTCAGGAACCTTCAAAACGTATAAAAACATCCAAATCTCAACATCGAAAATTTTCGTGATCGCATCTGGCGAGATAGTAAAAAAAATAGTAAAAATATATTAATTATATGATTAATTGAAAGATTAAATTAAGATAATAATCGATTTATATAATAAGTTATTCAGAAATTTAACATAAATTGTTTTTGATTTAATATATATAAATTATTCAGAAAAATTATTTTTATTTAATTTAACTGAAATTTTAATATTTGAAATATATAGTTCGTATTTTATTTATATTATTATTATTATTATTACTTTACAAAGAAATTTTGGATTAGTAGTTTGTTTTTGACAACTGAAAAAGTTAGTCACGTTTTGTGTGTTCTTTTATTTTTTACTTCAAAAAATAAAAATAAGAAATACTACAAGGAATTTATGCAAAATTTGTATGAAGCAATACGGCTTAAACGATCGAAATTGTGGAAAAACAAATCACGATAATGTATCAACTCACACATCATTGCTTTTTCGAGATTTTTTGGCCAACAACACTGTAAGCATGCCTAAACCCCCGTATTCACCAGATTTGGCTCCCTTTTTCCTATTCCCAAAAACTGAAGAGACCAATGAAAGAAAAGCCTTTTGCCACAATTGATGAGATAAGTAAAAATTCTGGAGTGTCTCTACTCGACCATCTCTCAATTTGAATTGGAATAAATAACATATATTATATTTAAATTAAATTTAAATTATAAATTAAATTTAATAAATTATATTTATAAAAGCATTCATTATTATTTTATTTCTCATACGGTTTGTTATTTATTTAAATAAACAGATTGATTCATATTAATTATTAATGTGGTTTTTATTAAAATTTTTAGGAAATGCAAAGTAGGTTAAAATAAAAATAAAGATTTTTAAATTCTCAAAGAGTTATATAAAAATATAAAATAATTATGCATTCATATAAAAATATAAAATATTTAAAAACAATTTGTTTAGTGAGGTTATTAAAGAAAAATATTACAGATAAAAAAGGTCTAGAATGTGGATCCGAGTGCACCTGCACCCTTGTGATGTTATAAGAATATCTTCATTTAAAAAAATACCAAAGGAATTTACTCAGGTAAATTGGAATAAGGGTGGCAAGAATACGGATGAGGATCCAGATGGTAGGAAAAGAGGTATTTTAATTAATAAAAATTGAAAATTATAAAAATTCAGAGATGTAAAAAAAAGAAATATAAAAACAAAATAAGTTGACCTGTGGCCAGGCGCAGAACCGACCGACAGTTTGAAATAAATTAATTTCCAGCTACAGAAACAATTTCAAATAATTTTAATATACTTATCTATTAATGGAATAAAAAAGCAGATTTGGATATAACATAAATATTTTTAATTTTATTTTATTTATAATATATAAGGAGGCGCTGGCTGTGACGTCATGAAGGACTGGGTGACGTCATATAATTTTAAATTAAGAAAAAACTATTGAAGATGATTTTTCAGACGGACAGACGTTATGCTAAGAAAATGCATGATTCGTGGAGATCTATAAAAATCTCAACATGTAAAATTTGGTGTGAAAACAATATCTCCCTTACTATCGTCGGTCGTTGAAAACAAACGATAATAAATTATAGAATCTATATAGAGATCTTACATATTAAATAAATAAAAATTTGTATTTGTTTTTTCTTTTTCTCTTTTTAGATGTATAGGTTTTTGAAAAAATTTAATTTAATTCCTATTACGTTGCATTTTGTTTGTTTTTGTTTTGTTTTTTTCTGTTGTTTTCTTTTTCTGTAAATCCTCTACCCCAAATAGGGGGAGGATAGAGATACACTTGGTTTTGTATATAATCTCTTGAATTAAATAAATAAATATAATAATATCATCATTAATAATAATGCCCATGATAAGGAAAAACTTGATATTCTAGTAAAATACCAATAATTGAGAGTAATTCCAAAACTCCATTCTTGGATATTCGCAATCATCCTTCAATATCTTTGTTAATACAATTGGCTTAGACCTTGACAAAGGCCATTGACAAAGCAAGGTCCTCGTAATCTTAGATAATGGCATTGAAATCAATTTATATTGATTTTTACACGTGAAAGAGAGAAAGAAAAAATTGCAATTCAAAATCCATGTAAATATTTCAAATAAATAAATAAATAAATAATCATCATGTACTTATATATAAAATAAGCTGGAGTGTCTCCACTCGACTATTTCGCAAATTTGAAGTGGATTAATTAACAAAATATATTATATTTTAATTAAATTTAATTAATTATAAATTATAAATTAAAATTAATAAATAATATTTATTAAATCAGCGCATGTTTGGTTGTTTTGTTGGTGGCGAGTAATTTGCAGTGTTAAAAAATTAATTCCGGTACTTTCAGCGATTCCATCAAGCTGAAATTCTATATATAGCAGTTTTATACAATTTTTAATCATGCGAAAAACTATCAAACATATATCTTTATTTTTACGGTCACTTTAGAGGAAAAAAAATTAAAACGTTGTAGGTAATGATCCTCTTCCGGTCGAGCTACATTTTTCTAAAGTTTATAGAAAACTACGAATTTGGAATAATGTCCATGTACCAAATTTCATGATTCTAGCTCAAACCTTTTTTTAGTAAGCTTGTCTACATACACACAGACATATTTCTCAACCTTATAGAAAATGATTCAGGAACCTTCAAAACGTATAAAAACATCAAAATCTCGACATCGAAAATATTCGTGATCGCAATACTATAGTAAAAAGAATTAAAATAGAAAAATTGAAAAATTTAACAAGTAAAATATAATTTTTATCTTTCAAAATTTGCTTCAATTTTGATTATTTTTTATTTTTATTAACATTTGATTTTGATTAAGTATATCATTACATACCTAGCTATGTTCTTACTTTGTATCATGTATTTTTTTTTAAAGAAATAAAATAAAATTAACTTTAAAATATATAGAAAAAACATAAAATAAAATAAAAATAAAAAGAAGATAATGCAAAATATTGTAACTTTATTCAACAAATACAAAAAATATACATAACGTTTTGATTGCTACTTCTTCTTCTTCTGTAACTTTATTCAACAAATACAAAAAATATACATAACGTTTCGATTGCTACTTTTGATTCTTCTGCAATCGAAACGTTGTGTATATTTTTTGTATTTTTTGAATAAAGTTACAATAACAATTATCAATATTTGGTTTTATTTACAAAATTCCCTTATAAGATTATTATTATTTTATTATTATTATTATCATTTTTTAGCCTATTAGAGGTGGTGTTTGGTTTTTGACTAAATATGTTAAGGGAGATTATTATTATTATTATCTGCGAGTGGAACATCGTTAAGTGTGTATGCTTGTTCAGTTAAGGGTGGGTATCGTGAAGAGGATGGCCCGGGGCCTCCGAAGGTGATTGAACCACGTAGGGCCGGCAAGGCCACGAGGACGTCGGCGTCCTGGCGCCTTAGGGTTTGCACACCCAGCAACTCGCATTCCGGGCTGGCGCCGGGGCAGCCGCCGATGACCGCCTTATCGATGCAAGACCACACATCCTGGCTGATCGGGAGTGTAAATGACACTTCTTGGCAAACAACCCCTAAACTTTCAACCACAACATACATAAGAATTTTATAATTTTCAAAACAATTAATAATAAATTAATTTGTTAAAATTGATAGGCAAATTAGAATGATTATAAAATTTTTCAATGTCCGATCATATTAAGTATAATAAAAATTTCAAGTAAATATTTAATATAAGTAATTCATAAATAAGACATTTATACGAGATATTAAGATTTTTTAAAAATGTAATTTTTTTTTTGGAAATTTTATTAAACTTTACTAGAATTAAAAAAAATTAGCTGGAGTGTCTCCACTCGACTATCTCGCAATTTGAATTCGATAAATAACATAATATATTATATTTTAATTAAATTTAGTTAATTAAAAATTATAAAATGAAATTAATAAATAATATTTCACGTGTTTGCTGTGTTAAAAAATTAATTCCGGTACTTTCAGCGATTCAATCAAGCTGAAATTCTATATATAGCAGTTTTATACAATTTTTAATCATATGAAAAATTATCAAACCTATATCTTTATTTTTACTGTCACTTTAGAGGAAAAAAATCAAAACGTAAGTAATGACCCTTTTCCGGTTGAGCTACATTTCTCAAAAGTTGATAGAAAACTACGAATTTTGAATAATTCCCGTATACCAAATTTCATGATTCTAGCTCAAACAGTTTTTGCGTAATCTTGTCTACACATACACACATATACACAGAGACATTTTTCTCAACCTTAGTGAAAATGATTCAGGAACCTTCAAAACGTATAAAAACATCAAAATCTCAACATCGAAAATTTTCTGGCAAGATAGTAAAAAAGATAATTGCAAATTTTTTTTTTATTCTTTACCTAATTTGATTATTTAAAAAAATGTTGTCACTTCCTTATGTTACTCTTTGATTGATTATCTAATAAACAAAATTCTTTCTTAAAAAATACATCTACTCGATCCTTTTTGCTATCACGTGTGTGTGTGTGTGTGTGTGTGTTTAGACAAGATTACGCAAAAACGGTTTAAGCTAGAATCATGAAATTTGGTATACGGGAATTATTTAAAATTCGTAGTTTTCTATCAACTTTTGAGAAATGTAACTCAACCGGAAGAGGGTCAGTACCTACAACGTTTTGATTTTTTTTCCTCTAAAGTGACCGTAAAAATAAAGATATATGTTTGATAGTTTTTCATATGATTAAAGATTGGATAAAACTGCTATATATAGAATTTCAGCTTGATTGAATCGCTGAAAGTACCGGAAAGCAAATCACGTGCCAACACGTGACGTAGTGCCATCGCATCGACAAAGAGCCAAACATGCGCTGATTTAATAAATATTATTTATTGATTATAATTTATAATCTATTTATAATTAAATTTAATCTAAATATAATATATCTTAATTAATCCAATTCAAATTTGCGAGATATTCGAATGGAGACACTCCAGCTTATTTAACTTGTCCTTTATAATTTAAAATATTTAGTATATTTACATGGTAAATTTTAGTTTGGTAATTAACCAATTAAGAAAACATTTTGAAAAAGATTATTCAAAATTACTGTTACCTTAATTATATTTTGTTTAGAAAAAAAAAAATAAACAATGGATTAATTTCACGGTGTTTCTAAGATGTAGTCTGTCTATTAAATTAAAAAAAAAAGAAGAAGAAGAAGATTTTGATTATGAACAGTTAGTTAATATCAAAGGAGCTTTTAAAGGATAGTTTTTAACTCGTCTTGCAAGTCATAAACGAGATCGAGTTTTTATAAACATCGAGATTGTCTTGGATGCCCTTCGTTCAATTTTCTTCTAAAGTAGTTTTTAATAGCAGTGATATTGAAATAAAATATAGTTTTTTTTTTGTTTTGAATATATCTTGTCAGAAGAAATAGTTTGCACACAAACTTGAAGTGTTGTTCTTGTGAAACTTGTTTCTAGTATGTTTTGTGTAGTTTGCTTGTGCTTGTGGTACTTGTGTGACCGTTAACATGTCTGTTAACACTTTAACAGAGCTGCTTCACCACAAGTCAAGCAATCACTGTTATATCTTGAACAAGGATAACATTTGTATATATATATATATATGTAAAATAATAATTATATTATTTTAATATTCCTAAGTTAGTATCACAATTTATTATTATTATAAATATGAATTATTTATATATAATTAATATTATTAATTAATATTGATAAATAAATAATATTAATTATATCAAGTTAATATTAATAAATAAATAATATTAATTATATTGATTTTAATATTTCTAAGTGTATCACAACAAAGAGTCGGAATTGTTGTGTTAAGGTTAGGTAAATTAGATTTTATATAAATTGGAAAACCATTAGATATACTCTTAAGTTATTTAGTTATTAATAAGATAGGATAAGAATTGACTATAAAAAACAATTTGTTTTTAGGTAAGAATATATTATTGTATTTATTATAAATATTTAAAAAATTTTCTAATGTAATAAAATGTTAGCAAACAAATCTGTAGTCCATTTGATTAAACCTACCATCTTATATATATATATATATATATATATATATATATATATATTATAATTATATAAGGTTAGGTTTTGTATAAATTAGGAAACCGATTTATACTCTAAAATGCTGAGAATTTTATTAATTTAATTTTATAATATACAAAAATGTATCTACATAAAATGTATAATAAAATAGGCCTACCTAAAATGCAGAGAAATCGATTTTAAAGTCCTTATTCGATGCAAACCAATTTCATAGTTTTTCTAATTAATTTATTTTAATAATGAAGGTAATCAAAGTCCTGCATCTTAGATAAGTCATAATTAATATATTTTCTTAGTTCAATGTTTCGCCATCAGAAGCGCTGTTACATATATATTATAAATATATTATCTTTTCAGAACATATACTATAACAAAAAAAAAATCACCTTAAGACAATGAAATTCTTTAGCTTTAGCATTTCATTAAAATAATATTTACTTAAATAAATAAAAAAAAAACGATTAATTGTAATTAAATAAAAAATAAATAAATAAAATTTATCTATAATAAATACGATTTTTTATTTAAAAATATATCTATTATTATTTTTTTAATATTTTAATCTTAAATTGTTAATTTAATGTCTGTGATCTTCAAGAGATAAAAAAAACTAATATGGTATATATAATTAATATATTATTATAATTATATATTATTATATCATTCTATATATTTATTCGTTTAGATTTCCAAAATTTTTATTAAAATGAGAAATTATTTCCGTGTTATTTTCACGTTTAATTGTAATATTTCAGTCTCGACGTTTCGGTGCCTATTTTGTCACCATTTAAAAAAAAAATTATTTAAGAGGGAATTTTTTTGAAATGATAAATCGTAGTGTGTGTGACCAAGAGTCGATTTTGGAATTTTGAGTTGAATGAATGGAAGAATTTGGTCTTGCTGTAAAGAATCCTTGGCACTAACACTAACACTGACAAATGTCTGCTCTCAATCACAGCCATAGGCCGACTGGCGAAACATCGAGACTCAAATCTCATAATTAAACGTGAAAATAACCCAGAAATAATAAAGTATTTATAGAAAATATTTTTTTTTTTTATTAAAAATCCAACAAGTGATATATTCTTTCAATCATTATTAAATAATTAAATAAATAAAAATTTTAAATTATTGAAATTTTACTTATTAAAAAACTATATTTGTATTTTCTTCTAAAAAAATTAGAAATAACTACATTTTTTTCCTATTTAAGTATATTTATGAGGATTTTACAAAAAGATTTCTTAACGAGATTTATACTAAGCAAGATTAATACATTTTCAAAATGTCTTAATAAATCATTCGAAGTAATAACCCTTCCTAGAAAATATATAAATGTCAATCATTGAATTATATCTATGTATTTTTTATGTTGAATTTTATTTTTAAGTGTCTTCTCCTTTTCGGCCTTTTCTATCTTTAATGACTGAATATTATCATGCGATTTGGAAAGGTATTAAAACAATAAAGTTTTAGACTAGAAAATATTTCAGATTCATACAGATAAAATATTATATATATAATGATTTTTGTAAAATTCTATTCCCCGTTTCCATTTTAAGAAAAAAATACTTAAAACCATTTCCGTCAAACCAATTTGATAATTTCTATGTAAATTTAAGAGAATTTTCTTTTCGCGTTTTGCAAAAAAAAAAATAAATAATTTTTTTTTGCTTGTATATTTATATATGAATAATATAAAAGGACATCCTTATGGATGAAATTTGAATGTAAAATGAATGAAGGTGATATTTTTGAAAATTTATGTTTGTAAAAAAAACTAGCCTTCTTGTTTTGAAGACAATAAAATGCTTAGTTGATTATATTAAAGGTAGAAAGAAGTAAGTATAGATTAGTAGAGGAACAAAAGAAAATTTATACTTTCTGTATTTTATCGCTCAACGCCAAAATAATCTATTAAAAAAAATGATGAAGCATTTAAAAGAAATTTATATTAAATATTTTTGTCATTTTTATTTATTTCTTTACTTTTACTTTCACTAATAAAAATAAAAAGTAATAAAAAAAGGAACTAAGAATCTGAGATTGTATTGTGATTCAGCTCTCTTTACTATCTTGCGATCACGAAAATTTTCGATGTCGAGATTTTGATGTTTTTATACGTTTTGAAGGTTCCTGAATCATTTTCACTAAGGTTGAGAAAAATGTCTGTATATATATATATATATATATATGTGTGTGTGTGTGTGTGTGTGTGTGTGTGTG
The DNA here is from genome assembly GCA_963082975.1 of Labia minor. Lineage (NCBI taxonomy): Eukaryota > Metazoa > Arthropoda > Insecta > Dermaptera > Spongiphoridae > Labia > Labia minor. Next base: position 4,088,628 of record OY720349.1, read on the forward strand.
TGTGTGTGTGTGTGTAGACAAGATTACGCAAAAACGGTTTGAGCTAGAATCATGAAATTTGGTACATGGGCATTATTCAAAATTCGTAGTTTTCTATCAACTTTTGAGAAATGTAGCTCAACCGGAAGAGGGTCATTACCTACAACGTTTGGATTTTTTTTTCTCTACAGCATAGGTTCTTAAACTTATGTACTCCACGGACCCCCACTTGAAAAAATTTTTTTTGACGGACCCCCATCACAACTTTAGGTACTTTTCGTCATTTTATTAATTAATTTCTGGCTTACGATCTCATAAGGACAAGGATATATGATGAATATTTCTAACAGTGATTGGTGAATAACGATTTTTTTGCATATTGTAGAACACATTTTATTAGAAATTATAATATTGAAGAAAGAAAATACAAACATTGTCATAGCAACAAATCTCACAAATTATAATGGGTACTTACATTAAATTCATATAAATATTTTATAATATTTTTCAGAAAATATTAAATAAGAAATATTTTAAAAAATAACTGCATCTATCTCATTAAATATAACTTACATATTTAATGAGATGTATGCAGTTGTTTTCTTGAAACAAGAATCTCAATATCTGGCTTAATATTGGAAACTTTTAATCTAAGATCCGGCTCTACATTTAATTTGTTTCTATATTTAGACTTAATATAAAATAGTACCGAAAAAGCTTGTTCGCATAAATATGTTGTGCAGAATGGAATCAAGTGTTGAAGTGCTTTATTTGCAAGCGCAGGATAATCTGACCTGAGAAGTAACCAAAAGTTGCTCAATTCAGTTTTGTTAAATTTTAGTTTATAAGTTGTATCACATGATAATTCCACGAGAATATCTTGTTCAGGTGCAGATAAATGTTTAGCATTTGTAATTTCCATATTAAATGGATCTCTGATCCAGTTATTGCAAGGATCAGGAGTAGAAAAATACTTCCTGAAGTTGCTTTTCAAAGTAATTAAATGTTCAACAAATAATTGACGCGTTTGATTAAGCAATTTTTCACTGGAGCTTTCTATGAAATCATTGAGAGTTGGAAAAGACTCATATACACCGTTCTGGATGCGTTTCGACCACAAGTCGATTTTTTTAATCATTGCTTCTATTTTATCTTCAACTTTAAATATATTTACAACAGTACCTTGCAGGCTCAAATTAAGTTCGTTCAATTTTGTAAAAATATCAGTCAAGTAAGCCACCTTAGCTAACCAGATAAAATCATTGAAACATTCGGTCAGTTCAAAATGCGCATCTATTAAAAACAATCGTATTTCATCTCGAAGCTCAAAAAGGCGAATGAGTACTTTCCCGCGGGACAACCAACGTACATCTGTATGTAATAATAAATGTGTATGTTGACTACCCATTTCCTCACACAAAATTTTAAAAACTCTGGAATTAAGTGGACGAGCCTTAATGAAATTGACAATTTTAACTACTTCGTCTAATGTTCTTTTCAAATCTGGTGACATATTTTTGGCTGCTAATGATTCTCTGTGAATGCAGCAATGATTCCAAACAACCTGAGGCGCAACATTTTTAATAAGAGCAATCAATCCAGTTCTTGTACCTGACATTGCACGAGCACCATCAGTGCAAATTCCAACACATTTTGGCCACTCTATTTCATTTTCGGTTATAAAATTATTCAAACTGTTAAATATGTCATTAGCTGTCGTTCGTGAAGGTAGTGAATCACAAAACAATACATCTTCTTGTATTTGATTTTCAAACTCATATCTAATGAAAGCTAACAAATTGGCATTATTAGTGACATCAGTACTTTCATCCAATTGTAATGAGTAATAGTGACTTTTGCGCACTCTCGATATTAATTCTTCTTTTATATTACATGACATGTCTTCAATCCTATTCTTAACCGTATCATTTGATAATGAAATCAAATTTATATCGTTTGCTGCTTTAGTTCCTAACATTATATTTGTAATTACTTTTGTAGCAGGAAGAATTAATTGCTCTGCTATATTATGCGGCTTTCCTGCTTTAGCAATAAGTAGAGCTACTTCATATGATGCCATTACTGCTTTCTTACTCATACCACCAGATCCCGTCTTTACCATCAATTTCTGACTTGAATTAAGTTCTTCTTTTTTCATTTTAAAAAATTCGATAGACTTACTAACATGCTCGCTGTGCTTTGTTTGTAAATGACGTCTGAGATTAGCAGGTTTCATACTTTCATTGGATAAACTTTCCTGATATAGAACGCAGACTGGTCTTTCCACATCATTGTTGCAAATATAAGTAAATCCAAATGATAAATAATCATCCGAATATTTTCTAGTTTTGCGTTTCTTGGTAGAGTTTGCTGTTGATGCCTCATCATCTGATTCTTTCCGTTTCTGTGTTGAACCAGTTTGTAGCCAACGATCCATTTTATGGAGTAATTTATTAACATTGAACTACAATAATATAAATATAATATAAATATAACGAATTATTATTTACTAGCTATGTTTTAATATGATTTTAAATGAATGTTTTAATATCATTTTAAATGAATGTTTTAAATCATTTTAATAAATGTGTTAAATAATTTTAAATAAATGTTTTAATATCATTTTAAATGAATATTAATTTATATAATAAATATATTTCGTAATTTGATTCTAAAATATTATTAATTTCGTAATTTGATTCTAAAATATTATTAATTTCGTAATTTGATTCTAAAATATTATTAAAATAAATATTTTTTATTCATAAAACTAACTTATACTTACTCTCAAAAACAGCCTTTCTGGGAAATTGCAAAATGTGTTTAGTGTTTTTATAAAATAATGATCATGCAAATTACACTAAAAATTAAAAAAAATTATTAGCTATAATAAACTATTATTAGCTATAATTTAATTATAATTAATTAAATTAATAAAAATAATTTAAAGATACAACTCGTTGAGAAATGAACTTATAATTAACATTAATAAAAATAATTTAAAGATACAACTCGTTGAGAAATGAACTTATAATTAACATTTGCTTTAAAACTGTTTAAAACCCCAGAGTGGACGCTGACAATTTGGGTTTTTCCGGGTAAGACTGTCCCCTCCCCTGGTTTTCCCCAATAACAAAGTGAAAGAAAATTCCCTTATATGCCTCCCCTTCCGAGCCCCTAAGAGGGGTTATTTTAAAGGAACAATCGAAAAATGATTTTAAATGAATGAATGGATGAAAATTCAAATTTTATATATAGTTTTTTATATATGTTTATTTATTCACAAAAAATTAATTGACATAATTATCAATTTAATAAAATAAAATAGTATTATTAATAGTATTAAATTATAGCCGTAATTCTCTAGGAGGATATAGTTAAACAATGAACTTTAAATATTTAGTACCGGGACCCCGAGCCTCGGCTCGGTACTTAAGTTAAAAAAAATGATTCATTATTATTGGATTTGGCTGGTAATATTAATACCTGGGACACCGAGCTCTCGCTCTACCCTTTAAAAAATATTGATACACAATTCTTTAATTATTTATTACAATTATTAAATGTTACACATTTGCATCAATCTGATTAAAATTAATGAACTTGTGCTCCTCAATAATACATAAATATATAATATATAGGTACATATATTTTTTTTCTATAGTGTTTTTTTGAAAAACTGTTTAGCGCCCCAAGTGGTTATAAAACAAACTAAAGACAAAAAAACGTGCTTTGCAGCTTTTCGGAATTAAAAAAGCAAAATTGGCAGTCGTGGGACTGGCCGACAGAAGTGAAAACTTCTGCGTAAGAAATTTTAAAACAGACGAAATTCGCGCTATTTCACGAGAAAGATGAATTTCATATGCATGTATATATATATATAACTTATATATTATTTTAAACATATATTTTAAACAAATTTGTAACTTATATTTATATATATATAAATACACAACTTTGTTTAAAATATTGCAATACGAACTGTTTTATAATTCTTATCTCTAACATAAAATATATATTTATTATGTGAAGTTCATTTCGTATAATTTTGATTATATATGTATATATGAAATGAACTTTACATAATAAATATATATTTATATGTTAGAGATAAGAATTATAAAACAGTTCTAATGACAATTCAAATTTCGCGCTCTGTTATAAGAAATTTGAAAGCAGACGTAATGAGCTAGCTTCATGGTGTTGGTCACGATCACGCGAGTTCTATACTTTTTCCCCATCCCGCAAAAGTGCTCATCGCCGCTAAAGAAGTTTTCACTTCAAAAATTATTTAATATTTGGAAATATATCTGACTTATAGAAAAAATGAATATTAATTAAAGAAAGAAATTGTTTTTAAAATATCCTGAATAATATGTAACAATTTTCAAGATAGAAATTTATTACAATATTACAATTATTAACTGTTGCATCATTGCATCAATCTGATTAAAATGAATGGAACTTCGGGTACTCAATAATAATAAATAAAATAATATTAATAAATATATTAAATAATATTTTATTGAAAAAATATTAAAAATTATAAAACTATCTAAAACTTAATTAATAAAAGAACAATGAATAAATAAATATAGAATAGTAATTTATTAAGAAGTAAACAATAGATAAAAAGAAAAAAAAATAACAAAATCATTATTTTCATTTTTAAATAACGATTCACCCGGCGAGTTTCGAACCGACGAAATCCACTCGTTAAAACATCTCTCTAGCCACTGTACTATATATGTTTAGATAAAAAATTGTCATTTTTTTACTGTCTTAGCAGGCAGATTTGATGTTTTTTATTTTATTTTTTTTTTTTGAGAGAGATTAATAAATATCTATATATATTTTATTAAAAATAAATATTTTTAATTTTATTTCGAAATTAAATAATAAATTTTAAAATATTTTAAATAAAAAAAAATATTAATACAAATAAAAATGGAGGCCAATTTTGACGTTTTCCATATATAATTTTCAATTAAGAAATTAATAATGAAGCTGAATGTTTCAAGAGATATCATCAATAAAACTTAATTTTTCTTTATAAATACTATATCTAGTGTGAATTTGAAAAAAATCGTTAGAGCGGTTTTTGAGAACCAATATATATAGATAGATAGATATATACAATTTTAGCTAGCATAATAAGATAAGATATATGTATATATTTTTACGATGATTTTTTTCTGAGGACCGCGGACCCCCAGTAAAGGCTTCGCGGACCCCCAGGGGTCCGCGGACCACAGTTTAAGAACCACTGCTCTACAGTGACCCTAAATATATATCTTTATTTTTATAAAGATATATATTTCATGGTTTTTCACATGATTAAAAATTGTATAAAACTGCTATATATAGAATTTCAGCTTGATTGAATCGCTGAAAGTACCAGAATTAATTTTTTAACACTGCAAATCTCACGCGCCAGTACGTGACGTGGTACCATCAACAAATACCCAAACATGCACTGGTTTAATAAATATTATTTATTAATTTTAATTTATAATTTATAATTAATTAAATTTAATTTAATTATAATATATTATGTTATTTAATCTAATAAAATTGCGAGATAGTCGAGCGGAGACACTCCAGCTAATTATTATTACTATTATTAAATTATTATTGAGGCTAAATTATTATAAGTGAATGTTTTTATTAAATAATTTTCATTTTATCATGATCGTCTTAAGCTAAACTTAAGGTCGAGAAATTCAAACCTCTTCAAGTTTAAAAAATTTAATAATTATATATTAAAAGAAAAATAAATACATAAAAACAAATTTATTTTAACGTTACGATGAGAAGATGTAATTTCAAATGGCGTAATTAAAAATACATAAAATTAATTAATAGTATTATAAAGTAAAATAGAAAATAAATATTATAAATTAATTATAGAAAAATATTTAAATAATTATTTTTTACCAATAGAGTAGTTCACGAAGCAGTTTCGCGTGTTGTTCTATTCACTGTGTAATGTAAACTAAAGAAAAATATTTTATTTTTATTTTTTCAATTTTTTATTTTTTTATTTTTTTATCTATTTCAAGTGAATTGGCCGAGTGGCTTATCGCTTTTCCATTGAAAATAAAAGAACCAAGAATTGTTCTGGTGAAACCATTTATTTATATTTTAGATATTCTCAATAACTATTAATACAATTTTTATAAAAATTTATTTAAAATAATTATATAATCAAATACTTAAAATATTAGAATATAATTAAAAGAATAAACAAATATGATATTAATATGAATTTGATAGAGTTAACCATAAGCACTCATTGCGATAATTTCATAAGAATAATTTTATAAATTATAAAAATACACTTAGAAAACTTAATATGAATACTGTTTAATTAAAAAAAATTAGTTTTAAATTTTAAATTTTAAAATATATACATTTTATTCGTATTCAAGTTCATTTTAATAACCGCGTGGATAATTTTAAATTTAATAATATAAATATACAATTTTTTTATAAAATAATGTTTTTTCAATAGACTAAAAAGAATAAAATAATTTTTCTATAAGCCTGACAAAGTTTATGGATGAATTGCTTCATATTCAACGAAAAACGTTGGGCTTAATTAGTTTTATTTATTTATATGAATAATCAAGTCAAATTTTTGTAATAATAAAAATTTTATTAAACACATAAACTGACAAATTTTTTTATCATGCAATAAAATTGATAGTTTAAGAGCTAAGAAATTAATCTTTTATTATTTTTCACTGTAAAATACTTATATCAAAGTATGTATCAAAATTTAAAAGAATTTTTATTAAATTTACATATTATCAATCAAATCCAAAATGTTTGATTTTATTAGAAGAAATAGTGTTACTTGTTAAATAAGTGTTTTAGTGTAGTATATATATATATATATATATATATATATATATATATATAAATTATAGCTCTATAAAGAAAGTTAATCGCATAGAAATCAAATGAAAACTAAAATCGCCAACGTTTTTAGTTGAATATGAAGCAATTCATCCATAAACTTTGTCAGGCTTTATAGAAAAATTATTTTATTCTTTTTAGTCCATTGGAAAAACGTTATTTTGTAAAAAAATTGTATAGTTCTTGGCCTCAACGACCATACTTCTCCAAGTATCCCTATTTTGAACCACAGCCCTCTAACCTCTACCCTCTCCCATCTCTCTCGCGTTAGGCAGTCTCAGCCATTACCTGGTGACCACATCTTTCTTTGCTACGAAGAATTCTATTCTTTTCAAATAGTCTAAATCTACTCTCGTCTCCTAAGGTCATAGACCATGCCTCACACCCATATAATACAACCGGCAAAATATTTGTTTTAAATATTTTAATTTTGACATGATAAGCTCCTTTACTGCATGATAACAGGCGCTTCCCGATTGCAACCTCGCTTTAAACTCTTCTCGAATATTATTATCCTTCGTTATTACAGAACCTATGTATTTAAATTTTTTTACATTTTCAAATTCTATAAAAAATATATTGTAATAAGAATTAGTTTATCAATAAAAAAAAACATTAGATGACCTAAATCTATTAATCGCAATGAAATTCGTTTGAATGATTGACCAGATGGGAGTTTTAACTTCCTGAAAAAGTCCAGTTGTATGTGATTCTTATCATTATATTTTTTCCTTGTGTATCGGCTTCCATCTAAGTCGTTCATCATTTTGACATAGAATCCATTTGATATTGATCGGAATCGTTAGGATATTTATTGCGTTCTAACTTTTATATATCCTTTTAAACTTATAGATTTTTTTTATCTACTATACATTTAATTTTGTTTATAACTATAAAATTAATACACTTAGGAAAGCATTATTATTATTTTTAATTTTTTTATTTATTTATTGTTATTTTAAAAATATTCTTAAAAATTTTAAAAATAATTTAATTTAATAATTTACATTTAAATAGAAAAAGATAAAGGCGCCATTGGGTGTGTGGGTAGCGAACCTGGCTCACATTCACATGGTCCCGGGTTCAAGTCCCGGGCCTGGCAAGGGAATTTCCCTAGCTGGGGTCTATGGGACATAGTCAACCCAGCCTCCGGGAACAACCTTGGGGGAAAAGCTACTTGATAGCGCCTCCGATCAAGAAAATCAAGGTAAAGGTTGAGAGGACCCGTTCTACCGATCATAGGACACCTTATTGATATAACTGACTTGATAGGCGTTGTCGTACAAAGTCAGAGGTTGTTTTTTTTATAGAAATATATATTTTTTATAGAAAATAATGATGATAACATTTAATATCAATCAATAATTTCGTAGAATAAGTAATAATAATAATAATTATTATTTATATTACTATTATTAAATTTATTAATTATTATTAATATATTATTAATATAATATTATAATATTATTATTATTATTATTATATAAAAGCTATAGAATTAGGATTGATTGATAAATAACATATAATACAAAAATTACAATAGATTACAATTTTCAGATTTAATAAGAGAATTTGAAATAATTTTTTTTTCTTTTTGTATTATTTTGTAAATTGTGAATATATAAAATTAAATAATGAAGGAATCAATTCCAAAAATAACGGATGGATTGATTTATGTATAAAAAAATATAAGAATATCTTCAAGAATAATCCATAAAAATACAAGTTATATTATTTGAATTCTCAATGAAAATATTATAAGGAAATGTCTATCGATAAGGTAGAATAATCCAAGAGAAGAAAAATCATTGAAAAAAGCCCAGGTTTAAAAGTCAAGGTGAATGAACACCGATGTTTATAACGGCGAGATTATTTCATCATTGTTTTTAAATTTCTGAAATTGAACTATGTAAAATGAAATTATAAAAATTTTATATATCTTATAATAAATCTTGCAATAAATATCTTCATTGCCATTAAATTAAAATGAAGGTGAAAAAAAAACGATCAAAATATTAAAAATTATATTTTTATGAAATATTTGAAATGATCTGCAAATTTATTTGTTGATAATTTATTAATAAAAGAAATTAGCTGGAGTGTCTTCACTCGACTATCTCGCAATTTGAATTGGATTAAATAACATAATATATTATATTTAAATTAAATTTAATTAATTATAAATTATAAATTAAAATTAATAAATAATATTTATTAAACCAGTGCATGATTTGGCTCTTTGGTGATGGCACCACGTCACGTGTTGGCGCGTGAGATTTCAGTGTTAAAAAATTAATTCTGGTACTTTCAGTGATTCAATCAAGCTGAAATTCTATATATAGAAGTTTTATACAATTTTTAATCATGTGAAAAACTATCAAACATATATCTTTATTTTTACGGTCACTTTAGAGGAAAACAAATCAAAACGTTGTAGGTAATGACCCTTTTCCGGTTGAGCTGCACTTCTCAAAAGTTGATAGAAAATTACAAATTTTGAATAATGCCCGTATGCCAAATTTCATTATTCTAGCTCAGACCGTTTTTTGCGTAATCTCTGGCGAGATAGTAAAACCATCATCATAAAGTGTATAGATCGCCTGAATATTATGCAACAAGTAAAACACAACCACATAATGTTGTACACCAGTGATTAGATTCTCAACCTATGTGCCGCGGCACTTTTGTGTGCCACCAAATTATTACAAATGTAAAGAGGATCTTAAACATTTCCGACTTTTTTTTCTAAGGTTTTTCAATGTGGTTCTAAAAAAAAGGTAAACCGTTTTGGGACCACTTTTTTTCAATATGGTAAACTTTTACACTTATCTTTTTCTTTGTGTGCCAAATTTTTAAACCGTTAAAAGTGTGCCGCGGTAAAAAAAAAAGATTGAGAATCACTGTTTTACACAAACAATCAAAATCCATAGGAATAAATCAATTTAGTTACACAATAACCAGGTGTATTTCTAATCTGATTTATTTATGTTCTATAATCCTTCATATTATATATATATATATGTTGTAGGCAAATGGCAATTTTAGAAAAAAAGCATTTGCCTGGTCAAAAGCCATTTGGATATATCTTTGTTGTGCAAGAAATATCTTTCTTTAACTATTAAAGAAGCCAATTACAAAATTATTCAAAAAATGTTTGGTTCTTTATTATATATTTTCCAAGTTCTGCTTGCCATAACTTCAGTGCAGTTTTGTGTTCTAAATCTATCTATTTAAAAGACAGTTCTATCCCCTACTCCTCCTAAACGAATTATGAGATTTGGGCCATTTCAATGCCATTGGATAGCCCTCGGGCTAATCTATTAATAGCGTGAAATGCATTGGAAAACAAGAAATACTTTTGGAGAAAAGTGAAAAAATAATTGTTTTATTTACTCATTTTAGACAAACATTAAATTTCAATTTTGGTCAGAATATTAATAAAACAAAGTAAATTTCTTTTCTATTAATAATAAATATTAAATATTTACATTTTAAAAATTGTATAGATTCAATAAAAATATATAAATAGAATATGAAAATAACCATGGAGGTATATGGAGGTAACATTCCGTAGGGAGAAATTCTTGTCGTCCATTTTGGATGTACCAAAACATTGAATTTTCCATAAGACATAATACATTTTTGTTTCCAATTTTCTCGCATGTTTGAAAGTTTTTCTTAGTTATTTCTTCTTTATTTTATAGTTTAGTTAATATATTTAATAATTATAAATAGCTTTTAATCATTTAATTTGTATTTAATATTAAATTAGTTTTTATTAGATTCTAAGGTCAGGTTAGGTTTACACCTGGGTTTAGGTTATAGACAGATAATAAATAGTTGTTATTTTATTTTAGTTTTTAAAAATAATTATCATGGCATGTTCTGCATATGGATGCACGAACCGACGTGGAAATAAAAGTAAAAGACAGCTAGGTGAAGAAGGTCGGCTCTACGTGTAAGCACTGGATGCATCATACATTAATAAATATATTTTTTGTTTATATTTTATTTTTTGTAATCATTTTTCCATTAAACTAATGATAATTTCTTTTTTTAATTGACTAATCATCATAATGAAGAGAATGATTGCCGCAACATTTAATTGTTTTTATACATATCTATATGCATATCAAAACTGCGTGCAGTTCAAATAAAATAAAATTTAAAGAGTTTTTTCTTCATGAGGAAATTTTTCCTCACATAATTTTCCACAATAAAAGCCCGAAATTTGATGATATATTAACAATAAGCTCAATGGGAAATATAATGTTTTGGTACATCCAAAATGGCGACAAATTTTGTTCTCTATGTTCCTTCCCTACCTCCCTGAAAATAACAAACAATATATATGTATTATAATATAAGTTAGAAAAATTGAATTTTTTGGTTTTTGTCCAAAACAATTGATTAAATTAAAATATAATTTAAATAAGAACACAAAAAGAAATGAATGTTTTATGTAATATACTGATTGAAACAAAATGGTTGAAAACCTTTTACTACTTTCAACCAAATACTATGTACCACTCGGGGGTACAGAGGGCGGAGCCTTAGGCGCTCTTCACGGCTAGTTAATGTAAATATATACAATTTTTGCTAGTATAATAAGATAAGATAAGCGTGGATCTTTAACTTTTGGCAATTTTTTCTTCTATGATAAAATTATGATAAAAAATATTCAATTAATTAATTATCTAAGAAAGTAGAAGAAACGAGTCATTCATAATTGTCTATTTAATTATTATTCTCTTGAAAAAATTAAGGAGACGGAAAGATGAAGGGTTGTTGACAGCTTCGAAGTCAAGGTTAAAAATGTAATTAACTGGTTAATTTTCAACCGGAAAATATTTAATATAAAATGCTCGCTTGTTGGAATTTCCGTTTCAAGATATTTTGTACTGAAATACAAGTTTTAAGATTCTCCCTTATTAATATATACGATATATATATTTTTTGTTTGTTATTTATATAAAGAATGAAGGGATTTCAAACCTAATAATTATTTCTTCTAAACTACAAAAGATAGAAATCAAACAATAATTCCAACATTCATCTAAAAAGAAATCTGTTTTTTTTATGTATTTAATTTGAACGCCATGTATTATTAGAAATACATGACAAATATCAAAATGGTGGTTCATTACCAGGGCCCCCCAACTCCTTAGAAATCGGTGAAACCATTTTTTTTTAATATGATGTCTCTATGTGACACCGCTAAGAGGCGTTGTAGGCGCATAACAGATAAATCGGCATGCAAAAACCAGGCAAAAACACACACACTCACAAAAGCCCGATTTTTTTTCAATTAGTGACTGCCTGCACTCGCATGGTGGCACCAAAAACTTTGTTTCAGCAAAGACAATAGAGTTTACTAGTCTTAGAGATAACCTGTGTTCATTACTTACTTACACATCAATGGTCTTTAGTTACAATAATAACAGCTTCAACAATTCATTGTCATAGATTTACAAGATAGTCTAGCTTAGAAGGTATGAAATTTTACCATTCAACTATCCTCTACGAATTTTCAATGCCACTAATAAATCTGCTTATAACGAAGCGGTTAACTATACCACTGACTTTGAAAAGAACGTTGAACATAAAAAATGCACTCTAGTTTTGCTAATTGCAACACACACATAAAATGGTTTTTCCGTTCCTGGAATTATGGTTTCAAACTATTGATGATTTTTTTTATTGGATTATAATCTATCGATCTATCCCTGTAGCTTTACGGAACTCGTAAAATTAATGGCAGTAACAACTATATTTCTCCAAATGTATCGATACTGAGCTCCACCCACCCAACCCCTACCCTCTTCCATCTCTCTCACATCCCTTCCTAAATTGTCGACCCACTGTGTTCTTGATCTCGCCACAAAACATACCCTTCGCCATTCTTTTTTCTCCCATTCTAGCCACGTTGCTAGAGTGTCTATATTGGAAATGACCTACGGATTACCCACAAAATGATTTTAAACCATTTATATAAAGCTGATTATAAAAAAAGCTAGATATTTGGGTTTCCGATGATTTGAACATGAAAAACACTTTGGATCGAATCAATTTTTGCGATGCACTGCTAAAACGGAATGAAATCTAGCATTTTTTGATATGTATCATGTCCCTTCCTAGATCGTTCAGCCACCGCGATTTTGTTCTTCCAATCGGTCTCCTAACAAATATTGTATAGTTTTCACCATTCTGGGTTATAGTGAAAAAAGAATTAACAACAAAAATTGGAAAAAAAAAATTAAAATATTCAAACTATTTCCCTAAATATTATAATCCAGAGGGAAATTAAAAATTCATTAAAATTTAACTAATAAATTTTAGATTGAGTATAATTTGATTATAAGATTATTATTAATATAATGGAAAGAAATGCGAAATGTTTTTAAATCTGATAGATTTCTAATAGATTATTAAGTAAATATAATAAGAATTAAATAATTGTCTAATCTGGGTAAATTACATTGATTATGAAGGGTGGTCTTTCTTGTTTATTAATCGGTGATACAGGTGAAGAGGAACGTCATGGGTTGTCGACCTCGCGAGGTCATGGCCAGGAGATGAAGATGCGCGCTCGGCTTTGCCAGAAGCGCGAACCTCACCCTACGGCTTTCTTCATTTCTTCTCAATTCACATCCACAAGACAATGCAACATGCCCATATAAAAATGCTAACGAATGTGTTCAAACATTCTTAAACTAGAAACATCTTCAGTTGATATCGCAAATGACCAATCCAAGGATACAAAACAACCAAAGCGTAAAATGTAACAAGAAATCCTTTCATTAAATGATCAAATATTCACGTTTGTTAAATGTAAAACAATTTCCCCCCACGAGAATATCATATAAACTAGTAGTTTAAGATCTTCCATCTCTACTCTTTTTTTGTTTTTTCATTGAACATATTATCTATAATATATTACGATATACGAGTATTTATTTATGACAGAATTAAATAAGCTGGAGTGTCTCCACTCTCGCAAATTTGAATTGGATTAAATAACATATATTATATCTAAATTAAATTTAATTAATTATAAATTATAAATTAAAATTAATAATATTTATTAAACCAGCGCGTGCGTGTTGGCTCTTTGTTGATGGCACCAAGTCACTTGTTGGCGCGTGATTTGCTTTCCGGTATTTTCAAAAAAGATTCAATCAAGCTGAAATTCTATATATAGCCGTTTAATACAATTTTTAATCATGTGAAAAACTATCAAACCTATATCTTTATTTTTATGGTCACTTTAGAGGAAAAAATTGAAAACGTGGTAGGTAATGACCCTCTTCCGGTTGAGCTGCCCTTCTCAAAAGTTGATACAAAACTACGAATTTTGAATAATGTCGGTATACCAAATTTCATCATTTTAGCTCAAACCGTTTTTGCGTAATCTGGTCTACATACATACATACATACACACACACACACACAGACAGACATTTTTCTCAACCTTAGTGAAAATGATTCAGGAACCTTCAAAACGTATAATAACATCAAAATCTCGACATCGAAAATTATCGTTATGTCAATTTTCTGGCGAGATAGTAAAAAAAAATATTTAAAATATTTCTTTAAATATTAATTACCTTCTCTTTATAAAAAATCTATTGACATGAGTTTAATAAAATAAGTAAAGTATAATAATTGTAGAATCAAATTTAAATAATAATCCTTATTAATTTTTTTTTTTTTTTTTTTATTAGAAAAATATAGAATTATAAAATTTTTATTTATATTATATGATTTAAGGGAAAATATTGATATAATTTTTATAAATAAATAAATATAGGTAGAAATGAATAAGTATATATATATATATATATATATATTAATAAACAGAGTAGTATGCTTGCTTGAATATTTTTTTCTTATTTTTTAAGACTATTTATAGATGAACGATATCTTTATCCTAACGGTATCCTAACCTGGAACTTTTTAATTATAGAATAAAATATATATTTTTAGAATCTAAATATTTGCCATTTTTTTATTTATTTATTTATTTATTTATTTTTAAATAAGCAAAAATAAATGACTAATTAGAACATTAAATATTTAAATAGATTTTTTAATTAAACTAAATTATTTTAAAATTATTTAATTAAGCTTCTTCTAGATTCTAGACTATTTTTAGTATTATTATTTAAATTTAAAAATCGCATAATTAATGGTATGAAAGATTAATATCTTATCTTATTATACTAGCAAAAATCGTATATATATATATATATATATATATGTGTGTATTTTTGAAATATTAAACCGCTCGAAGGATTTTTTTGAAATTTATGCCATAAATAATATTTAAAAATCAATCTGTATAGGTTTCAGCCTCGGGAAAAATCATCTTTGTTAATTCATCTTTTCTTAATTTAAATAAGTTGACCTGTGGCCAGGCACAGAACCGACCGACGGTTTTAAATAAATTAATTTCCAGCTACAGAAAGAAACAATTTCAAATAATTTAAATGTATCTATTAATGTAATAAAAAACAGATACGCATATAACATAAATATTTTTAATTTTATTTTATTTATAATATATAAGGAGGCGCTGGCTGTGACGTCATGAAGGCCTGGGTGACGTCATATAATTTAAAATTAAGAAAAAACTAATGAAGATGATTTTCCTGAGAATAAAACCAATACAACTTGAATGATTTGTGGAGATATTTAAAAAATCTCCTCATGTGAAATTTGGTGTGAAAATAACCCTTCCCTTTCTATCGATCGCTAATACTACCACTTCCGGTTTCCGGATATACACCAAAAGTTGATCAATTCATCATAATGATTCATTAAGTAAATAAACCAAATTTTATCCAAATCCGTTGAACCGTTCAAGCTGCACACATCTATATGGACGGACGGACAGACGAACAGACATGATGCTAAAAATATTTTTTTCTGTTAAAAAAATGCATGATTCGTAGAGATTGTAAAAATCTCCACATGTGAAATTTGGTGTGAAAACAATAATCTTAAATATTCATAGTTCATAAGGAATAATTTTTTTTTTAATATTGAGCCGCGGCTCGGTGAGTCAAGTTCTTATTATAAATACGATATTTATAATATTATATTTTTAAAAAAAATATATCAATTTAAAAAAGGAAAAAAAAACTGATTCTGATTAGAAAAATATCTATATCTATTTTATATATTTATATTTTTATATGCATTTTATATATTAGCATTAATTTATCTATAATAATAATAATAATAATAATAATAATAGCAAAAAAATGATGCAAGATCGGTGATTTAAAGGGGAATAAATAAAATTCAATGAATACCTGGGAACGTTACAATTTAATAAGAATAGGCAAACATGTAAGACTTGTAATTCAATATTTTACATGCATTATTATTTATAAGAAAGTGTAGCAGTGATTGCGTTGAGATATTTTTCTAAATACCGGTTTAAATATATAAAAAAAAATTAATAATTTGTTTTACCTTTACTTTTTAGAATAATAAATTATAGAAAAAATATTAATAATAGAAGTTGTTAAGTAAAAGTAATAAATATCGATTGGTTCAACAAAGAAAGCATCTGTTACTGACATTTGAAAAGATTCATTATTCATATTGTAATTAATTTTTTACATAAATTAAATTTGAATGTATTTAAAAAAAAAACATATTTATAGTAAATAGTATTTATTATTAAATTGTAATGTATTTATTTATTTGAAATCTCCATTAATAAAAAATAAAAATACTTATTGTATTATTTGATTAATACAAAATACATAAAAACTATTACTATTATTATTTGTAGTAGTATTCTTATATCTTAATACGTAATTTTTAAAATTATTAATTTATCAGTAGTCTATTATCCTTATATTATATTGTTCTATTGATGAATTTAACATATATTATTTATTTATTATAATCTATTATCTGTTTATGAAGGCGCCATTGGGTGTGTGGGTAGCGAACCTGGTTCACATTCACATGGTCCCGGGCTGGCAAGGGAATTTCCCTAGCTGGGATCTATGGGACGGAGTCAACCCAGCCTCCGGGAACAACCTTGGGGAAAAGCTACTTGATAGCGCCTCCGATCAAGAAAAACAAGATAAAGGTTGAGAGGACCCGTTTTACTGATCAAAGGACACCTCATTGATATAACCGGCTTGATAGGCGTTGTCTTTGCGTAGGACGTACAAAAGTCAGAGGTTTTTTTTTATTATTTATTTATTTATTTATTGTAATCTATTCTTATCAGTTTTTTTACACTTTAAACATATAGTATTAAAGTCTGGAGAAAAAATAAAACTTTTTATTTTCTTTTGTAATTTCATTTTTATGTATATATATATATGTATAATAATTAACATTGAATATAAATGTAAATGAACAGTTATATAATATTTCAAACAAAATTGATATTAATATGATGCTTAATTAATATAATTAAAAGTTTCATTATCTTAAAGATTCGCATTAAGATTTTCGTAAGATCATTAAATAAAAATCGGGAAATTATAATTGAAAAATTTATATGTATATATATATGGTATATGTTATTATAGAAAAAATAATCATTATAAAATGATAAATGGAAATAGTTATTAATACTATATATTATTATTATTATTATTATTATTATTATTATATAATAGTGACTCTAAACCGATCTATTTGGTATCCAATTAAAATTGTTAATCAATGCAAATCTATAATATGTTTTGATTTGTTTTGTTTTTTTCAACCATTTTTACTATCTCGCTAGAGATAGTATTGCTATCACGAAAATTTTCGATGTCGAGAATTTGATGTTTTTATACGTTTTGGAGGTCCCATTTTCACTAAGGTTGAGAAAATTGGCTGCGTGTGTGTGGGTGTGTATGTAGTCAAGATTACGGAAAAACGGTTTGAGCTAGAATCATGAAATTTGGTTTACGGGAATTAGTCAAAATTCCTAGTTTTCTATCAACTTTTGAGAAATGTAGCTTATTCGGAAGATACCATTACCTATCAGGTTTTCATTTTTTTTTTTTTTAATCTAAACTGACCGTAAAAATAAAGATAGTTAGAAGTTTGATAGTTTTTCACATGATTAAAAATTGTATAAAACTGCTATATATAGAATTTCAGCTGGATTGAATCGCTGAAAGTACCGGAATTAATTTTTTATAATATATTATGTTATTTAATCCAATTCAGATTTGCGAGATACTCGAGTTGAGACACTACAGATTATTTTTGTTTTTTAATTTTACAAATACAATTACAATTAAGTGTATTAATTTCAATTTAATTGTTTTTTTTTCTGAAATTCATTCATTCTAGATTGTGTTATTATGAATGAATGGAAGGAATGGAGGAAATCTTTTGACGCATATAATCTAAGCTAATAATCTAAAACCAATCCAAGTGATGCCTCCCCTATTTTACCTTGATGTTCCGAACCCATAATAATCATGGCTGGACATATGTTAAGTTACTAGAATTAACGTAGTTCCCAGTCCCGCTGATGCAATCCTCTCTCCATTTCCCGTTATTAATATTCAAACGATGCTCGGAAACTTGAGCTGTTCGTTATTCATTATCAAGAGGAGATGGAAACGTGAAACAAAAATATTCATCTTTTTTCAAAATGGATCACAATCATTGATTCAATGGATCAGCTGAAGAATTGCTTTACAGTGAAAGTCGTCGTCGAAGTCGTAGAGAGAATCTTTTGACTTCACACAGATTAGCTTTATTTTTACTTTTAGTATTGCGATCACGAAAATTTGCGATGTTGAGATTTTGATGTTTTTATACGTTTTGAAGGTTCCTGAATTATTTTCACTAAGGTTGAGAAAAATGTCTGTCTGTGTGTGTGTGTGTGTGTGTATGTATGTAGACAAGATTACGAAAAAATGGTTTGAACTAGAATCATGAAATTTGGTACATGGGCATTATTCAAAATTTGTAGTTTTCTATTAACTTTTGAGAAATGTAGCTCAACCGGAAGAGGGTCATTACCTACAACGTTTTGATTTTATTTCCTCTAAAGTGACCTTAAAAATAAATAATATATGTTTGATAATTTGTCACATGATTAAAAATTGTATAAAACTGCTATATATATAATTTCAGCTTGATTGAATAGTTGAAAGTAACAGAATTAATTTTTTAACACTGCAAATCTCACGCACCAACACGTGACGTGGTACCATCAACCACGAGCCAAATATGCGCTGATTTAATAAATATTATTTATTAATTTTAATTTATAATTAATTAAATTTAATTTAAATATAATATATTACGTCCAATCCAAATTTACGAGATAGTTGAGTGGAGACAGTCCAGATTATTTTATTCTTATACTTATTATATTATCTATTTCAACACATAAATTTAAAATAAACATTCACAAAAAAATCCGTTAAGCTGGTTGAATGTGTTCCTGCATAGATAAATTGAAAAAAAGAAGAGTTAAGCGACAGACAGGTACTGTTATTTTGCCAAATGAAACGCAATTTTTCCTTTCGCGCAGCAAAGTCGTCGGACCGGATCATTTGGCGACCTATTAAAATGAAATAATGCTTTATGATATTAAAAGAGTTTCCAAATAAGATGGACCCTTATTTGGACAGAGGATCAGTTCTAGTTCCATACTTATCTTCGAATATCCATTTATTATGGACCTTGGAAAGATAGACAAAGAAATGAGATAATAAAATATAAGTATAGAAGTGTGTGTGTGTGTGTGTGTATGTATAAGAATTCATTGAAAAAATTAACATAAAAATCTGATAATGTTTTGATGAATTTATAAGATTTCGTTGGGAACAACATTCATAGTAAATTAATGATTTTCATAAAAAGAAATTATAATTTAATTTTAAATAAATGATATTTATAAAAAGCCTCAAATTTTTGTACATTGTACGCAAGGACAACGCTTATCAAGTCGGTTATATAAATAATGAGGTATCCTATGATCAGTCTTATCAACCTTTCTTTACCTTGATTTTCTTGATGAGGCGCTACTTTTTACTATCTCGTCAGAGATAGTATTGCGATCACGAAAATTTTCGATGTTGAGATTTTGATGTTTTTATACGTTTTGAAGGTTCCTGAATCATTTTCACTAAAGTTGAGAAAAATGTCTCTCTCTCTCTCTCTCTCTCTCTGTGTGTGTGTGTGTGTGTGTAGACAGGATTACGAAAAAACGGTTTGAGCTAGAATCATGAAATTTGGTACATGGGCATTATTCAAAATTCGTAGTTTTCTATCAACTTTGGAGAAATGTAGCTCAACCGGAAGAGGGTAATTTTTCACATGATTAAAAATTGCTATATATAGAATTTCAGCTTGATTGAATCTCTGAAAGTACCAGATTATTTCATTATTCTAGCTCAAACATTTTTTGCGTAATCTTGTCTACATACATAAACACATACACATACACACACACACACACAGACATTTTTCTCAACCTTAGTGAAAATGATTCAGGAACCTTCAAAACGTATAAAAACATCGAAAATTTTCGTGATCGCAATACTATCTCTGGCGAGATAGTAAAAACATTAAATTTCATTAATTATTGTATTTTCAATTGAATTATATGATTTTTTATTTTTAAAAATTCTATTAAATGCTAATATTCAGATTTTCCTAGGAATTATTGATTTTGATCCCACCTTCGCTTTTTTATTTTAATTTCTCATTTATCTTATTACATATAATTATTTCCAATCACCTGCAATAACTACTATATAACAATTCTCAACTCCATTATTTATTGAACTTGTCTATTTTATTTCTCAATTTAAAACTTGGTGTAGATTTTATCAATATATTTTATAGAGCAATCCAAATACAAATACAAACAACGACAAATCTTTTAGAGAATGAAATTATTTATTCAACACACAAAGAATGTTGTTGTAGAATAGTAAATTATTTATTACTATAGTATTTAACTATAAAAGCTTTTACTCAATCACTCTTTCTGATAAAAAAGAATCATTCAATAAATAAAAATAAAAAAATCAAGGAATATAATCTTTAATTGCTCTCGATTTTGATATTAATGATTGAATTTGATTGATTTGAATTATTCAATAAAATTTCCTATTTATATTTTGTCTATTATAACTTTTATAAAAGAGCAGGATTTTTCATAATTTTTGAACTGTAGAAAAACTTACATGAATGTATAGTGACGGAAAAAAGTAAACGCTATTGAGCATTGAGCCTTCTCAATCGCTTGATTGCCCCGGAAACAGCGCCACCCTTTACGTTTTTCCGTCACTGTATACATATATTAAATTAAATATTAAATTGTTTGTATTATAATTATTATTTGTCATATACATTAATCAAAAAATAAAAAAATAAATCAATCAATTTATAAAATAAAATTAATTTTAATAATTATCTTTCTAAATATCATTTATTTTAAGGCACCACAGGGTGAGAGGTAACGTAGCTGGCTCACATTCTCGTGGTGCCGGGTTCAAGTCCCAGGCCTAGCAAGATAATTTCTCTAACTGGGTTCTATGGTACAGAGTCAACCCAACCTTCGGGATCCAAATTAGGGAAGCTACTTGATAAATTAGCTCGAGTGTCTTCGCTCGACTTTCTCGCAATTTGAATTGGATTAAATATCAAAATATATTATATTTAAATTAAATTTAATTAATTATAAATTATAAATTAAAATTAACAAATAATATTTATTAAACCAGCGCATGTTTGGCTCTTTGTTGATGGCACCATGTCACGTGCTGGCGCGTGAGATTTGCGGTGTTATTCATTTATAATTAATTAAATTTAATTTAAATATAATCTATGTTAATTAATCCAATTCAAATTTGCGAGATAGTCGAGTGGAGACACTACAGCTTATTTATTATTATTATTATTATATTTCTTATAATATTTTATCTTATCTAAACTAATGGATTAAGTGATTGTTCCGAAAGTTTGGAATAGAAAAATTGAGATTGTAAATAAATAAATTATATAGAGGTACTTTATAAAAATAGTACCAAAATTAAAAAAGTAAAATCATGAATGCATCTGAAGGTTTAGATTTAGAATAAATAAAATATTATATAAATGTGTTTATAAGGCAGGTTAAATTTATAAACAATCTAAAAATATTTAGGATTATCCTTTGATCACGATTTTTAAAAATAATTGTTTTTTTATTGGTTAATATTTTTTTTTATTAGATATATAATCCGCTTAGAAAGTATACAAGAGTACAAATTAAAATTAGAATTAAAAGGTCTTGTCCTAATTTTTATTATACAGGGTAAATATTTGACATCTATTATTATATTTATTATTATAGAAAAATGTTTAATAAAAATTAATTTAATGCTATTGAGTTATTAATTTATTGAATATATAAATTACACCGCGATATGGATATAATAATCGTTTGAAGAGGACCAATTTATATTATCTTGTCAATTTGAAAAATTCAATAACGGAAATATTTCAAACTCAGGAGGAAACCACAAATTGAGTACTTTGCTCAGGAAAATCCAGTTAGGTCAAATTTTATCTAATTAGCTAAAATATTCACATTAATTAATTCTATTTTTATTTTTCTTTTTCTATAATACAGAATATATTTGAAAAAAATCAACAAATAATTATTTTTAAATTCAAATTTATAGAATACATTATCGGGAAGTTATAAATAAATAACCAAATTGAATTCTGTTGTTATGTTCATTCATTAATTCCCTCGAAATAGTTTTATTTATATTAATCAATTATTCATGAGATAATTTTATATATCAAAACAAATCCAAACAAAATATATATAATCTGAAAATTCTTTAATTTTGATTTCCCGTTTCCCGGGAAAAAAAAAACAAATTATTTTTCATGCTGATTATGATGCTGATACCGAAATCTTTGTTTGTTAACTGAAATAGTCGTAATAAATATAAAATGCAAGTGTATATACAAACATTTGTCTTTGGTTATAATTTTTTTTTTCCTTTTCTTTCTTTTTCTCCCTCTAATTTTTCCATTTTTTGAGTTTGTTTTTACAGTGAACTCTGGCAGACGGCAGTTGCCATTTCCAAATTATTTTGTATTTAACTTTTTTTTGTATATATATATAGTTATCTATCTGCACGTCTAATAGAAATTGGCATAACTTATAACTGTCAATCAATTTTTTGACTTAAAATTCGATTTCACAAGCTTGGATCTGTTTTAATTCCCATACTTGACCCCTTGGTAAGAGTCTTTATAAAATGGTTCTTGAACAGGCAACAATAATAAAATACACTATTGTACTTGACCATTTGGAAAGAAAGTAATTCTCCTTACACCCCTTTGAAACTAACCCCCTCCATCACCTACCCCTTAACTTAAATTAATATAAATAAGGTGTGAATTTCAAAAAAATCCTTCGAGCGGTTAATTAATAAATTACAATATAATATACAAGTATATATATATATATACACTTTTTGCTAGTATAATAAGATAAGATAGTGTAAAAATTGAATATAATATAAAGATTTAAGAATAGAAGAAGGAAGGAAAGAATACTAATTTTACCGAAAATAAATGAAGAAGTAAGTATTCAAATAATATGTAATTATATATATGAAATAAATAAGGAAATATATATAGTAGATTATAAAAAAAAGTAATTTTAATTAATAAATCACCACCTACTAGAATAGAAATGAGTTAACAAAAGTATAGATGATGTCTAAAACATGAATTTTATGAAGGACTGTTTTTATGTGAAAAAGTCCAGAACCGTATAATTGGATCTGAAGAAGGTAACTTAGTATTGTTCTGACAAATTGATATTCATGAATACGTGAAACATGCGATAACCTTGATGAAAATTATTCAATTGATGAACAAAAACAACATGAAGAGTAAATTTCTTAAAAGACAAAACATCTATGAAGGAAAACTCCGCATCATCTGATTCATTTCCTCTATAAGCCAAAAAAAAAAATAAAAAATAAAATTTTTTAATAAATAAAAATAAATTATGTTTTTTATTTAATGTCTTTTCTCATTAAATTTGTATTTCCTTATAAGGTTCAGAAACAAACATCAGGTTTTAAATGAGTGTGAGAAGAAAATTTTCCAAAAATCGAATATTTTTATTTTTATTTGAATAGTTTGAAGATATGAATACATTATTAAATTATTAAATTGGCAGGTTAGTTAATAATATCAAATAATTATAATTGAATGTATTTATTTAAAAATCTTCTGAATATAAATATGTCTAAGTACCTATAATTTTTCAAAAAGTTTATTCATACAACTAGTATAGTTTTTTATAATTTTAAATTCTGCTAAATTGAGAGATAATTTAAGCATATGATTAACTTTTATCAAATGAATATAAATTAGAATAATGGCTCTCTCAATACAATCTAGAATCTACAGAATATACCTAGAGAATTTGAAGTTTTGATCTAGGTGGTATTTCAAAGTTACGATTAAGTTTTAAAATGTGTGATTTCTTGATTAACTAATTTCATTTTGTGCAATAAGTTTACAAAGTCCAATATATATTTGTATGAAAAAGGTTTAAGCTGTATAAATATATTTTATAATTTATATTATATTTATACCTAGATGATATATTTTATATTTTATATTATATTTATACATAGATGATATATTTTATATTTAAATATGCTGTGAACCTAGAATTTGGCATTCTCAGTTCAAACTGTATATAATTCACAAATATGCCCTGCTAATAAAAAAGGTACTATAAATAAAAATAAGTTGACCTGTGGCCAGGCACAGAATCGACCGACGTTTGAAATAAATTAATTTCCAGCTACATAAACAATTTCAAATAATTTTTATATATCTGTTAATGCAATAAAAACAGATATGGGATATAACATAACATAAATATTTTTAATTTTATTTTATTTATAATATATAAGGAGACGCTGGGCTGGGCGACGTCATATAATTTTAAATTTAAAAAAAAAAATAATGAAGATGATTTTTCCCAAGGATAAAACCAACAAAAAGTGCATGATTCGTGGAGATATGTAAAAAATCTTCTCATGTGAAATTCGGTGTGAAAATAACCCTTCCCTTCCTATCGTCGATCGGTAATACTACTACTTCCGGTTTCCGGATTTGCACCAAAAGTTGATCAATTCATCATACTGATGCATTAAGTAAATACACCAATTTCATCAAAATCCGTTGAGTCGTTCAAGCTGTACACATCTATACGGACGGACGGACAGACGGACAGACATGATGCTAAAAATACTTTTATCAACGCTGGTTTCAACGTTACAAAAGGGGCGAGATTAATGTTATTGACAAAGAAACAAAAATCAACCAAAAAAGTTTGAAGACGACGAATTATACAATATTATACATTATTGAACAAAGAAAACACACAAACAGAACAAATAATGGCAGAGCACGGACTGACGGACGGACACACATGATGCTAAAAATACTTTTTTGTGTTAAGAAAATGCATGATTCGTGGAGATATGTAAAAATCTCCACATGTGAAATCTGATGTGAAAACAATACTTCCCTTACTATCGTCGGTCGGTAATAGATCTAACCAACATTTTGGAAATTAATAATAAATTAAAGTAAATTTATTAACTAAATCAAATTATTTTTTTAAATAGGATGAATGTAATTCAATTTAAAAATGACATACTTTATCACTGCATATTAAAGAAATGATTTTATTGTACAAAATATTCAAGATCAATACATATTGATAGATACATGATGCTTTTTAAAATAATTTCATTATTTAAATGAATTAAATAAATATTAATAAAGTAAATCTCTAGATAAATTAAGTCAGTTTTATTAATTATAGATTTAGTGAATTAAATGTTGAATACTTAAAATTTGAAACTGGAAAAATTCTTTTACTTTTAAAACCTTCCTTTCATTAATCCTTCAAATGATAATGTGATAATGATAGGTTATAAAATAGTCACCCTTTCGTTATAACAAAGAGAAGATCACAACTTTCAATAAATCATGGTTTCTTATAAACTTCACTTCTTAGAAACGTTTTTTTACTAATTTTTTATTTGATGCAGTTTTTGATAGCTAAACATCCAAGTATACGCCTCGATATATAAGCAATTTGCATTGCATAGCAGACTAAACAAATTCCTTTTTTTTTTTGTATCTACACTTACAAGTATGTAGATAGATGATTTATAACTGGAATCTCCCAGTTATAAAATAAACATTAATCTTGTCTATCTTGATTCCATTATGTAGGGTTTTAGAAAAATAAGTATTACTAATATAAAAAAAAAAACAATTTAAGATTTTCGAGAATTAATTAACTTATGTTATAGATTTATTTATATATTGGTTATAAAAATAATTAATCACGATTCAATAAATAACAAATGTTTTGAATATTTAATTTTATTCCTTTACCCCTAATTTATATTTATATATATATATATATAAACCTCTGACTTTGTACGTCCTACGCTAGGACAGCACCTATCAGGCCGGTTATATCAATGAGGTGTCCTATGATCAGTAAAACGGGTCCTCTCAACCTTTACCTTGATTTTCTTGATCGGAGGCGCTATCCAGTAGCTTTTCCCTAATGTTGTTCCCGGAGGCTGGGTTGACTCCGTCCCATAGACCTCAGCTAGATATATATATATATATAGTATATAGTATGCATAAATTTAATTTAACTTAATTATACTAAATATAATTTATTAAAATGAAGTTCTCTCTCGTGTGAAGATTCTTGGCATATGGTAATTTTAGGAAAATAGCATTTGCCTTGCCAAATAGCTTCAACTATTGTTTTATATTCAAAATCAATTAAGTTTTATATTTATTTATTAATTACTATGTAAATTTGATTAATGAAAATTTTGAATCAGAAAGGCACAAATATCAATATTTTATACAAATATTGTGTTTATTAAATATGTATATTTAATATATATATATAATTTATTTTATCATATCATAATGAAATATTCATTTTATTCAATTACTACTAAATTAAATTTTAATTAAAAGACAATTCAAACAAATGATTTTCCAGGGATTCCAACGAAATGATCAACTTCAACATTATAATTCTAATGTGCAAATATGTAGTATAATAGTTCGATTGAAGCAAATAATTAATTAAAAACAAACTTGTTATACGTTTATCTACAATATCGTTTATTTATGTTGGCAAAAAAATTGAAAATTAAAAAAAAAATAAGTTGACCTGTGGCCAGGCACAGAACCGACCGACGGTTTGAAATAAATTAATTTCCAGCTACAGAAAGAAACAATTTCAAATAATTTAAATGTATCTATTAATGCAATAAAAACAGATATGGATATAACATAAATATTTTTAATTTTATTTTATTTATAATATATAAGGAGGCGCTGGCTGTGACGTCATGAAGGGCTGGGTGACGACATATAATTTTAAATTAAGAAAAAACTAATAAAGATGATTTTTTCCCGAGGATAAAATCAATACAAAGTTCATGATTTGTGTGGAGATATGTAAAAAAAAACTCCTCATGTGTAATTTGGTGTGAAAACAATACCTCCCTTACTATCGTCGGTCGGTAAAAATAATAATTTCATTAATATTTTTTTTTTTCATTATTTAAACGAAAAAAAAATATTATAGTTATTGAATAATTAAAATATACAAAATTCTTTAGAGATATAAATAATAAGATAGTTTTAAAAATATGTTAAAAGATTTATGTTATTATCAAATAAGTATAAAACAAAAAAAAAACAAAAAAATCCAAAAATTATACAAATATTAATTTATTGAAGATTTCATCCATTGTATTTCATTAAAGAAAAATTGCAAATTTATGCATCATATAAGATAATTTCATAAAACAATACCCACCCGGTTTATAAAGAGATAACTAGAGTGCCAAGGTTAAGTGGAGGAACAACAACATCGTCGGATGGGCAACTATTACAAGGTATTTTTTTACATTGATGAGAAAAAAAAATGTCTTGAATAGTTTTGACAATAGCAGTACTCGATTAAAAACAAGAAGTTAAGTTTAATGATTTTTTTTTTATAATTTATGTAAAGAAATATCTATAAAATTTTTAAAATTATTAATTTAATTTAATTAATTATAATTTTACAGTTATTTACGAAATTATTAACCCACCTCATCATTTAAGAAGTTTTATGTATAGTAAGTATATTATTTTCATAAATTTGTCTTTTATTTTAATATAATTCTTCTATTATATAATTTATAATCATGTGTTTTAGAGGAAATAAATTTAAGTATCTCTTGAATTTAGAAATTGAAATATTAACTATCAACAAGTAAAAAAGAAAACTGAGGAAATGTCAATAAATAAATATATATATATATATATATTAATAAGCTATCTCTTTTTATTAAAGCTTTGGTGGCTGTTTTTATTTACAAGGGAATTTTGTAAATAAAACCACATATTGATATTTTTTTTTGTAAATTTATTCAAAAAAATACAAAAAATACACTCTCTCTTGAGAGAGTATATAAATCTATCTCAGCTTGTGTATTTTTTGAATTTTTTGAATAAATTTACAATAAAAAATATCAGTACGTGGTTTTATTTACAAAATTCCCTTATAAGATATCTTTTTGTTTATAATAATTTGAATATTTACTATCTCGCCAGGAAAATTTTCGCTGTTGAGATTTTGATGTTTTTATACGTTTTGAAGGTTCCTGAATCATTTTCATTAAGGTTGAGAAAAATGTCTTTGTGTTTGTGTGTGTGTATATGGGTGTATGTATGTAAACAAGATTACGCAAAAACGGATTGAGCTAGAATCATGAAATTTGGTATACGGGCATTATTCAAAATTCGTAGTTTTCTATCAACTTTTGAGAAATGTAGCTCAACCGGAAGAGGGTCATTACCTACAACGTTTTGGTTTTTTTTCCTCTAAAGTGACTGTAAAAATAAACATATATGTTTTATAATTTTTCACATGATTAAAAATTGTATAAAACTGCTATATATAGAATTTCAGCTTGATTGAATAGTTGAAAGTACCAGAATTAATTTTTTAACACTGCAAATCTCACGCAGCAACACGTGACGTGGTGCCATCAACAAAGAGCCAAACATGCGCTGGTTTAATAAATATTATTTATTAATTTTAATTTATAATTTATAATTTATAATTAGTTAAATTTAATTTAAATATAATTTGTTTGTTAATTAATCCAATTCAAATTGCGAGATAGTCGAGTGGAGACACTCCAGCTTATTTATATTTACAATAATAAAAAGAATATTTGATAGTAATCGGCCTCATTTAAATATTTTCATTATCTAAATTAATTATTTTTTATTTATGATTAATTTATTATTAATAATAAAACTGTTAAAAATAATTTATTAAATTAATAATTAAATACGGAAAGAAATGTTTGTTTATATTTAAGTTTCCGGTAGGATAGCATATATCGTATCTTTCTATTGAAATTAAATACTTTTATTTATTATAAACGAAAAATTATATTAATTATCATTAAAAATTAATAATTAATTAATATTAAATAGATAATAATAATTTTCGATTGCCTGTTGGAAAGTGTAAGTGTAAGTAATAATAAATTCAAGTAAGTTATTTCATGCTTAAATAAAATATGTAATTATTGTAATTTTTTAATATTAAAAACTTTCCATTTAATATTTTATTCATAGATAATAATTTGATTATAATTATAAATGATAAATATTACGAGAAAATAAATATTTAATGTATAATAAATATTAAAAGGAAAATAAGCCTACGAGTAAATTTCAATGATTTATCCTTTAGTTTAAGCTTGAAACATTTTCAAACCATTTAAAGATGTTTCTCCTTATAAATATATACATATTTATACACGAGGGCTGTATAATAAGTACCTGTGTTAGGAAAGAAAACGCATTTTTATTTATTTATTTAATTAATTATTTTATTTAATTGCATAGAAATAAAATAGTTGAAGGAAAACGAAATGCGCCCAACTTTTTTCGTCGTATATGAAGAATTCATCCAGAAACTTTGTCAGGCTTATAGAAAAATTATTTTAATCTTTTTAGTCCATTAGAAAAACATTATTTTATAAAAAAAATTTTATATTTATATTATTTTATTCTTGATGGCTGAGTGGGAAGAGTATGAGATTTCTACACAGGAAGCCTGAGTTCGAATCCCAGCATAGAAGTCAAGATTATATATTTATTTAATAAAAATAAAAATTTAATTCAATTTAACCTCGGCTGCCCGAGCTCCAGGAACTGACAAGCCCTGGTTCTACAAAGCCTGCTCCGGCAGGATAACCTCAAAACAAGCAACCATGAATCGTGATAGAATATCCAGATAATTGCTCTTCAAGAGACAAGATTCACGGATGAAAAATACAATGGACTATAAGAACTATCGCATATTCAAGAGCAAGACGGCCAAGCGAATTGGAAGAGGTTTACCACTTCTGGGCGTGGCGTTCATTGTGAACAAGAAGATCATCGATTCAATATTAGAAGTCAATGCCATCAGCAATCGCATCATGACCATGAGGATGCGATGCGCTTCTAAAAATTTATGGGAGGTTTGCGTGATCCAAGACGGTCCATACGCAATTAATAATAATAATATTTTATTCTTTTTAGTGCAATTTTAATTCGATACATTTATTTATTATAATAAAATGAATAGAAAAAAGGTGATGTTATACTATTCAAAAATTTGCAAATTGAATAAAACAAAAAGAAAATATTAATTTTTTAAAACTGATTTTATGTATTTATATTAAATAAATGTTATTATTGTGAAGTAATATTTCTAAAAAATATTAATTATATTAATTAAAAATTCATCTTTTAATGTTATAAATTAATTTTGAAGTTTTTCAAAATGAAAACCAACTCAATACTTATCCGAAAGATGGCGTGAATGAAAATTCAAATTTTATATATATTTTTTTATGCACAAAAAATTAATTGACATAATTATTAGTTTAATTTGCCTTTTAAAATAATAAAAATTAATAAATTTTTAAAAAAAAAAATATATGGCTTGAATTTTCATTCAAATTCTAGACAATTATTTGCTAATTGCATTAAAATTATAATTAAATTATATTCCATTCCTTCTAAGGATCAATTGAAATATCTATAAGAATTTTCAAAAGTCTAGCTAAGTTGAAAGCTGATATAAAATCGATTTCAATTTATTATAAGAGCGAATAGACAGACGGACAGAGAGACAGACGCCAAGTGAAGTTGAGCAAAACGTTATAATAAAAAAACGTTATAAAAATAGTTTAGTTATATAAAATTAATAATCTTCCTTAATGTTTTGGTAGTGTTTGTTTTTCCTATACGATCTCTTAAAAAAAATTGAATTATTATATTCTTATATTCTTCCTAAAGAGATTACAAGACATTAAACGAAAAACTAACCCTGCAAATGAGTCACTTTTCTTTTAGAAACGATAACAAACAACCCCTTTATAAATATAAAAAGGAAAATTAATTTTTATTATTCAAGAGGTGGTGAATAGCATCCTGTAGTTGATAAAATTAGCAATTGCGAATCAACAACAAAGGATGTACAAGAATCACGTAGTGAAGAATGACAGGAACTGGTGCCAATCAAGAATTAGGGAATTAATCTTGCAACGACACACTGCATTAGAGATTTAGAGAGAATGAGATAAGTGCTGGCTCTAACCGTCGATTATTTAATAATCTCCTTTTATCAATGCGTTCTGATCTAAAAGATGCAGAGACATGCCTAGACGTTAGATGCCTGCAACTGTAAATTTTCTAAGATGGTCCATCAAATAGAAATTTTAAGAATACAAAATTATGCCTATTAGGTCTATTCATTTATTCATAATAGCACATATATGTATATATATATATTTACTATTTTTCATCCAAAAATTGATTTAATTATATAAAAATAAAATATAAACATAAACATTTTTGCTTACTAAAATAATATATGCACATATATATAATAATTTACTAATGTTTTATTTATTCCTTATTTTAATAAAATATTTACTCTAAAAATTGTATTATTTTTTAGAGTTTTTTTTATTTTTATTGATTGTATGTATGTAGGTCCAAAGAAAATATAAGAAAAATAAAATTATAGAGCACTTACTAAAGAAATATTAATAAAAACAATTTATCCACTCAAAATATTTTTTTGATTCAGGCTTATAATAACACAGATATACACAGTTTTGTACCTAAGTAACCAAATGTTCATATGATAATTTTAGAAATTAATTCAAAATTATGATTTCATTTTTTCCATCGTTATCAGTTTTTTGTAAATTAGCTGGAGTGTCTCCATTCGACTATCTCGCAATTTGAATTGGATTAAATAACATAACATATTATATTTAAATTAAAATTTAATTAATTATAAATTATAAATTAAAATTAATAATTAATATTTATTAAACCAGCGCATGTTTGGCTCTTTGTTGATGGAACCACGTCACGTGTTGGCGCGTGAGATTTGCAGTGTTAAAAAATTAATTCTGGTACTTTCAACGATTCAATCAAGCTGAAATTCTATATATAGCAGTTTTATACAATTTTTAATCATGGGAAAAATTATCATACATATAACTTTATTTTTACGGTCACTTTAGAGGAAAAAAACTCAAAACGTTGTGAGTAATGACCCTCTTCCAGTTGAGCTACATTTCTCAAAAGTTGATAGAAAACTACGAATTTTGAATAATGTCCATGTACCAAAATTCATGATTCTAGCTCAAACCGTTTTTGCGTAATCTTGTCTACATACATACACACATACACACAGAGACATTTTTCTCAACCTTAGTGAAAATGATTCAGGAACCTTCAAAACGTATAAAAACATCAAAATCTCAACATCGAAATTTTCGTGTTCGAAATACTATCTCTGGTGAGATAGTAAAAATGTTTTGCAAATTTATTTATAAAATTTAATAAAAAGTAAAAATTTAAATGAAAATTAATTTTTAACGATATAAGCATTAATTCTTTTGTAATTAAAGAATAGTTGCTTGTAGATGACAATATTTAGTTTGCCCATGAATCAGCGTTGTTCTCCAAAGATGATATGCAGCTACCTTATTTATACTCAAATCGGTGCGTTGTTGATTATGATCATATATGTAAGTAAAAAATGAGGTACTTATTTTGAAGCAAAGAAAAATCATTCAAAAAAGTGTTCAGAATTTTGATTCATGTCGCTAGAACAAAAATGCATAACTTATACCTAAAATTTATACCCCATAATTTATTGGTTTATAGCCGAAACTTTAAAAAATACTTTGTAATTATATATATATATATAAATATATATATATAGTTAAAATAATTTAATAGAAATCAATCAAGTAGGAATGAATGTAATGGATGAAATGATTTATTTAATGAATCTTCGCAGAAGTTTCTAGAAGCCCATCTGATCGAAAGACTGCAAGAGTGAGAGGCAGCAGAGCATAGTGATTATCCAATTCAGTTTGTTAATAAACAGTTGGTCCCTTCAAACACATTGAAAGAGAGAGTGCGGGGGAGGCTAACAAAGAGAGGGGCTAATCAGAATAAATGGGAATAAGCGAGATAAAAACGCCACTTGATATAATATTTTTTTATTATTTATTCTTGTTGTTAGTATTTTTTTATTAATTCTCAATATCGTACAATTAACGGTCATATTCATTCTAAAACAAATTTAACTAACAATAACATATTTAACATTATTTTCATTATGGATCCTTGGGTTACTAGTTTTCCCTCTACGAGCAAAATTTTGGGTTACGAGTCGTATGAACGCTTTTGGCAGGAATCTTTTCCATTGCACTACCTATTCTGCTCATCTTACACTGAGTTTGCCTTAGATCAGCAACATTGTACGTTGTTTAAAACTCACATACACAGTGTGACAGAATGTCATAAAAAAAACAACACTCAACTCTGCGTGGTTAAATTTGGGCCTTTGGTGGTTTTAGAAAGAAACTTAGAGAACGTTGGTAGTGAAAAAGAGAATGTCGAAGAAATTGTGTCACAAGGAAAATCTCTTGATATATATGTGTGGTGCCCCACACCACAAATAGATGGCGCCACACCTACCCAGGACGATAATAACATAATTGAGATATTGAATATAGTGTAGATATTGTGTAACAATAAATTGAGTTATGACTCCACGTCTTCGGCAATGATTTACTAGTCCTTTTCCAACATCCTACATCCACCACACCTATATACATGTATATACATGGATGTAATCATTGCCGAAGACGTGGAGTCATAACTCAATTTATTGTTACACAATATCTAAACTATATCTATACAATATTTCCATTATGATATTATCGTCCTGGGTAGGTACATGTTGGCGCGGCGCCATCTATTTGTGGTGTGGGGCACCACAGATGAAATTGACATTGAAGAACATAGCGTCACCCTCACTGTGGACGAGTTAAAGCATTTAGTTGATGAGCAACACGATGATCTAAAAAAGTTTCTGTCGAGTGGAGGAAAATAAAAGAAATAAAAGTAACGTGAGGACATCAGAAATTTAAGAACACACTTGTAATTATTTATTATTTGTCTACATTGGCAGCACTGCTATTTAAACCAGATATTCCCAAAGGGGTCCATGTGGACCTCCTGGGGGTCAATGGGACTTCATGGGGGTCTATGATCTCCAAGGGGTCTATTGGGGGTCTATGGATGTCTCTTTAGTAAAAAATAAATTAAAAGGGGGGATTTAAGAATAAAACTTAGTAATTTTAGGCCAAACATAAAAGAAATCGTACAAAAACGTGAAGTCCATCCATCACACTAATATTATAATTTTGTAAAATATTAATGTTTTTTTTTTTATTATGTGTTAAATTTAATCATTAAAAATATAGATATAATTGTTTGATATTTCAGTTTCTTTCTTCTATACAATTTCCCCTCATTTTCCTATTACTATGTGTTTTAAAATGAGTCGTCTGTGGTAGCCTTTTGCACACACACAATTAGATGTATATGTATATATATATATATATATATATATATATTCCTTAGGTAGGGGGTTTATGAAATAAATAAAATTCCTACAGGGGGTCTATGGAAGAAAAAGTTTGAGAATCCCTGATTTAAACAGCTGCAAAATTCAATAGACGTCAGTTGGGGAGAAGAAAGCTTCTTATGATTATTTAACAAGCAAATTCCTCAAAGAATATAACAATGAACTTGAAATCTTTCTGAGTGTCTTAAATAAAACATTTTTCCTAATAAGATTGATTTTTTTAAAAAAATTTTAATTTATATAATATATATTTTCTAATGTAATTTTGTTCATTTTACAAAACGCCTACAACAACAAAAGAACATTAATATAATTTAACATTCAGATATATTTGAATATCTATAATTTATTTATTAATGTAGAACGAGTTTAATAAATATATATATATATATAAATTCACTTAGAGAATTAAATAGAATTATTCAATGCTTTTATACGAATTACTTTCTGTATATTTCAAGCTAAATAAATATTTTAGCTTAATGAATTAAATCAATTTTTTAATTACAATTATAACAAAAAGTATGTGATTAAATCTTTCATTTCACTTTAGTATAACATAATATTATATTTTGTATTTTTAATAATTATTAAATTTTATTTAAAGCTTCTTATGAAGCGTATGACGTTGGAAATCCCTGGGTTAGGGAATAATTTATTTCCTAATAAAAACTAACAAAAAGTCTATGCCCTATATGGTTATAGGTTGCACATAATTGAATAAAAGTAATTCTTGTAATATTCATTCCTAACATTAAAATTTTCTATGAATTTTATTTTTCAACTATTATATATATTGTATTCTTTATATTTTTATTATTTATTATAAATTAAATAGAAAAATGAATAGAATTTGTTTTCTTTTATATTTTTTTTATTGATTACTAAATGATTCATCAAATAGTATAATTCTTATACATATATTATTATTATTATTAACTATAAAGGTAAATAAGATAATGAAAATAAAAAACATTTAACTAAATAGAGTAATAGAGGATAAATAAAAAAGAAAGAATGAATATACTTAAAAAAATCTTGAAAAGATAATATTTTTATATTTTAATAAACAATGCATACAATCTTCATTCGCTTAGATCAGTAATTTCTAACGTGGGGCATACGCTCCACAGGGAAGAAATGGAAAAAATATAAATATAAAAATTTTTTATAAAATAATGTTTTTCCAATGGACTAAAAAAGAATAAAATAATTTTTCTATAAGCCTGGCAAAGTTTATGGATGAATTGTTCCATATTCAACGAAAAACTTTGGACGCATTTAGTTTTATTTATTCATATGAAAAATCAAGTCAAATTTTTGTAATAATAAACATTTTATTAAACATAAACTGACAAATTTTTTATCTTGCAATAAAAAAGATAGGTTAAGAGCTAAGACTCACTGTAATAAACTTATATCAAAGTATGTATCAAAATTTAAAAGAATTTTTAATAAATTTACATATTATCAATCAAATCCAAAATGGTAGATTATATTAGAAGAAATATATTATTATATCATATATATACATAGATACCACACTAAAACACTTCATTAACGAGTAATACTTCGTAATAATAGCTTTATAAAGGAAGTCAATTGCATAGAAATCAAATGAAAACTAAAAGCGCCCAACGTTTTTAATTGATAATGAAGCAATTCATCCATACTTTGTCAGGCTTATAGAAAAATTATTTTATTCTTTTTAGTCCATTGGAAAAACGTTATTTTATAAAAAATTTTTATATTTATATTATTTTATTCTTTTTAGTGCAATGATATATAACATTTTTAATTACATTCAAAATAAAAATCTATCCTGAAATCAATATTTACGCTTCAGAAACCGTTGAAAAAAAATTAATCGGAGAAATACATAAGGAGTTAGTTACTAAAAGTAATTAATCGCTAATTATATTAAAATTAATTATAATTCAATTATATTTATTCTATACCTTCTAGGGATCGATTGAAATATCGATAAAAATTTTCAAACGTCAATCTCAATCTAAAGATGATGAAATATCGATTTCAATTTGTCAAAAGAGTGAACAGACAGACAGACAGACGCCAATTGAAGTTGAGAAAAACGTTATAAAAATTGATAAACGGTCAGAAGTTAGTTCATCATTTAAGTTTATTAGTGGGCAATTAAAAATTTTTAATATTATAAATTATGCATATATAAGTATAACATGAGGGGGAGTTGTCAGTTTTTATTGAATCTTTGGTGGGACATTGCATAAAAAAGGTTGGGAAACACTGGCTTAGATCCATCCAAATGCTGATATGATATACTCATATATTTTGAAGATTTAGATATCTTCTCTTTTATTTATAATATAAATAAATATCTTTTTTAAATTTGAAAATTTAACCTGATTTTTTTTTAACAATTTTCAATTTATAAATGATATTGAAAAATGAATTATATATATAATATATAAAGATATCAAACGAAATTCTAATTTTATTTTTTTAGGTATGCTTTAGAATTAATTTACGTTTATATTGTATTTTATATTATATATTATATATTAAAAGTTAGATGGAGTAGCTCAGGTAAGGGACGTTTGTGGTTGCTTTGGCAAAGAACTTTTGTGTTTTATAGATGTGTAGAGCAACATATATATATATATATATATATATATATATATATATAATAATTGGTTTGCATAGAATAAGGACTTTAAAATCGATTTATAATGATGTTTATTATAATTATTTAAGGTTAGGTTTTGTATAAATTAGGAATCCAAATTATACTCTAAAATGCTGAGAATTTTATTAATTTAATTTTATAATATACAAAAATGTATCTACATAAAATGTATAATAAAATATGCCTACCTAAAATGCAGAGAAAACGATTTTAAAGTCCTTATTCGATGCAAACCAATTTCATAGTTTTCCTAATTAATCTTATCTTCTTATACGAGTAAAAATTGTTTCTCTGTTTCTCTGTTTCATTGTTCTCAAAAACCGCTCTAACGATTTTTTTGAAATTCACAACAGAGATAGTATTTATAAAGAAAAATTGAGTTTTATTGATCACATCTCACGAAACTTTATTAGTTCTTCTTAATTTAAATTTATAATATATTGATGACGTCACAACCACCGCCTGTGAGATATATATATCTATTCTTAAAATAAAATTAAAAATATTTATATTATATTCATATATTTGATTTTTTAATTTCATTAATAGTTTTACATTTAAATTATTTGAAATTGTTTCACACAACGTTTTGAAGATTTATCTTTATATTCGATTCGATATATAGTAGGAGAATTAAATGACATCATCAATTTATTATAGAACGAATCCGTAAATATATTTTTAATATTATATATTAGCTATTGATTATATTGTAATTCCACTCTTAATTATATACTTACATGAAAAAGGAAATCCAATTATGAGATCAAAATTAAAATTAAAATATGATTTTTTAGACATCCTCTAGGCATTTTTATTATTAGATTTATTGATTAAAAGAAAACAAAAACAAAATTAAATTATAAATATAAATAAAACATAAAAATTATAAATATTATATACATATTCTTTGACCAATTATATGTTGCATGTTGTGAGTATGTGATTACACAAATTGGGAAAAAATCACTCAAGTTAGGCTAAGCAGACGTCTTAAATATTATAAGAGATTCGGCAATTGCAATTACAGATAGCGAGGAAAAATTAATGGAGGTTTGAAATTAATAGTGATAAGAAAAAATATTTAGTGAGACAAAGAGGAACAGTATTAACATACAAAATCTTAATATACAATTTAAATCGAGGTATCAATCGGGAAACGCCTGTTATCATGCAGTAAAGAGGCTTATCTCATCAAAATTATTATCAAAGGGAATCAAGACCATGGACGCATAGGAAGGACGTAAGAGAGATAGGACAAGGGCTCAGGATAGGGACATTTGGAGAAATGTGGCCAAGAACTTTCGACTATCTTTGAGCTATATAAATAGAAGAATACTACTTTTAACCAAATACGATGTACCACTCGGGGGTACAGGGGGCGGAGCCCCCGTCCAGCTGTGAAGAGCGCCGAAGGCGCTCGGACCAGCTGGTTTATTTTAATACTGAAGGTGATCAAAGTCCTGCATCTTAGATAAGTCATAATTAATATATTTTCTTAGTTCAATGTTTCGCCATCAGAAGCGCTGTTACATATATATAATATTATTTTATTGATAGATAAATTTGTTAATTCATTGCGTGTAAAAAATATTTTTTAATTTGATTAACTGAATATTTCGATTGTATAAAAAATCCTTGTGTGACGTTGAATTTGCAAGGCTCTCTCTCTCTATTGCTAGAATTGGTTAATTGTTTTTAAGATTACGGATAAAACAATTATATGAGATAATATGGTAGTGTGAATTCCTTGTATAGGCCACATCAATTAGCCTATCCTTCAAAATGATATCCTTGATTTACTGTCACTCTACCAATCATTTCATCATGGAACAATTCAATTAATCCATTGAATAATTTTTATATTGACGACTTTTACTAATAATTAATCCACCGAGGGATTCCTTCAAACCTACTTAATTTATCTCCTCATGAGATCATAATAGATTGTTAACAGAATGTCTAATTATTATTATAAATAGGTTGAGGCATGCATTAGGGGCGGTTTCCTATTAAAGCCCAAACCACTCCCCCTTTTACCTGATAAGACTTCTAACCGCAGCGAGAATTGGGGGAGGAAATGGATGCGTAAATAAATTAATTAAAAGTCATAGAGGCATCTGATGAAATTAATAAAATTAATGAATTTTTCAAATAAACCTAGAATTAATTATATTAAATATTAAATAAATGAAAATTATAATTATTTCTACAAATCGAAATAAAGAAAGCAAACATATAACTTGACCATAAACCAGTGGTGTATTGGGAGGGGAACGCGGGGGAACGACGTTCCCTTACCTTTTTTCAGAACAGGAACGCGTTCCAGTACTCCCACTTAAATCGACTGTCCGAATTTATTTTTTTTGTGTTCGTTAATAGTTTGTATAGTAAGAATAAGAAAAAATAAAAACTTATATCGAAAAAAAAAAAATAGTTTGATGAAAATAGGACTTTTTTTGCTCCCACTAAGCGTTCCCTTACTTCTTATTTTACCAATACATCACTGCCAAAAACCCTCTCATTTACATGTAATTATCGAAAATTAAAATAGTAAATCGTCCAAATACGTGTGAGAGAGAAATTTTATATGAAGAAGCTATTTATTTCTTGTGAAAATAGTATTTTGTTTTATTAACAACAAAAGTTGGCATTCTCATAAATTTTAAAGGGAACATACAACTTAAAGATAATCCATCTAAGCAAGTTGTACTGCAACCAGAAATTAACTACTAGCTCTTGTTGTTTTCGCAAGAGGTAATTCAAAATATAAAAAAAAATATAAATAAATAAGTTAAAACAGGTTATACCCAGAATAATTTTATGTATTTTCGAATTCAGATCATTAACGCTAGCTTATCAATTAATTGACTGATTACTTGACAAAAATATATTATTAAAAACAATAATAAAATAATAAACCTAGTATTAATGTTTTGAAGAATACAACAAACAATACCTTCCTTCCTATCGTCGGTCGGTAAAAAAATTAATGAAAAATTTTTTATATTCTATTATATATTTTTGTAAATCTTATAATTTATAGATAATTTCCTACAAATCCATTGAATAGGAATTTATTTATAGCTTATGAGGTGTAATAAACATTACACTATTATCTGATTACTATGTGTTTTACATTAATAGAGGAAATTGAGAGGTGTTCGTATTGTTGAGTTCAAACAAATTGCTTACTTGCAGTGTTTTCCAACCTGTGGGGCGCGCCCACCCTGGGGGGCGCGAGACTGTTGTAAGGGGGTGCGAATGTATTAGAACCAATTTTTTTTTCTAAAATCTATAATAATCTATAATATATTTTTGCTTAATTGAGTGTCTGTGGGTGTGTAATGTGTATTTGTTATTTTGTAGCTCATTAAATAAATTACTATATTATGTGAGTATATATGAAATTAGATTATTACAAAAATTAAGGGGGGGGCGAGAGAATTTTTTTTAATAAAAGGAGGGCGCCGGTACAGAAAGGTTGGAATACACTGCTTACATGGTTTAAAGTAGACGCTACCGCCCCCTCGTGGGTCCTGTAACGATCCAGGGGGGCGGTGATGGCCACAGGTGCATTTAGGAAAAATTACTTGTATATTACTTTTCTATTCTGAGTTCAATAAATAGATACATAATTTCAATGTTATTATAATTTACACCTTTATTTATAATATTTTGCGAAGAGGTGCATTTATCTGTCTGTTTAATTGTTATTAAAATTAAAAAAAGTAAATTTCCAAGGGGCGTTGAGTAAATAGGATTGGAAACCACTGGTTTAAAAAGAAGACCTGAGTCCAACCCAAACTACATTATAACAAATTATTATAATCAATATTTTCTAAATCCGCTTCAATTTTGTTATATCCTCGCTTCATTGAATATAGATCATGGAAATTCGTTTATTTAATGGTGATGTAAAAATTATCTAATTTTTTGAAAAAAGTTTTTTAAAAAATTTATAATTAAAGATTTGACTTACAGTTCTCGTTCAAACATTGTAACTTTTTGGAAATTTAATCTAAGTTTTTTTTTTTTAACAATTTTCATAATCTTATCTTATCTTATTATACTAACAAAAATTGTATATATATATATATATATATATATATATTTGTCTATTTTTGAGATATTAAACCGCTCGATGGATTTTTTTTAAATTCACACCATAAATAATATTTATATAGACAAATTGATCTGTATTAGTTTCAGCATCGAGAAAAATAAACATTATTAGTATTTTCTAAATTTAAAATTATATGGCGTCACAAATTACGTCATCCATAATGAAATTTTACTCTTTCCATTCTTTTTTAATTGATATTTAATTTAATAATAAACAATTTTATTATAATTTTAAAAATATATATTAAATGTATTAAGAAGTAAATCAGAAAATATCATAAATAAATTCTTTTAGAAATGTAGAATGTAGATAATAAATGAATATTGATAATTAATAATATATTTTTAATCTGAAGATAAAATTATTTTTTAAACAATTTTTCTTCAAAAATCTTCGAAAAAAGTAAAATATTTTTCCAGATAGGATACATATTGATACCTTTGTATATAAATATTCGAACGAAGACGGAAAAAGTTGATTTGCTTTTATTTGCTGAAAATTATTTTATTAATGTATAAATAATACATAATTTGACCTATCATATCAATAATGTAGATTCATTATGGAAAAGGCACAAGATATTTAACTTTAAAAATAGAGTTCAAGAAAGATGATGATTAAAAGAAAAAAGGAATATTAAAAAATCTTTGAATATTGATAATAAATTTATGCTTTCTTAATTTTAAGGATATGAAGGATTAAATTTATTCCCAAATCTATTTCAAAAGTATTTTTTTTTTTTCAAATTCTCATGAACATAATATTTTAGAATAATATATTGAATATTATTTGGATT
The DNA here is from genome assembly GCA_963082975.1 of Labia minor. Taxonomy (NCBI): domain Eukaryota; kingdom Metazoa; phylum Arthropoda; class Insecta; order Dermaptera; family Spongiphoridae; genus Labia; species Labia minor. The sequence continues at coordinate 4,131,220 of OY720349.1, forward strand.
CAAAAATGAAATTTAATTGAAAAGTAATATTTTAAAATAAAAATTAATTAAATGAAATGATTGATTAAATATAATTTAAGAATCATTCTTTTTCTTTATAATGAAACAGTAACTAAATCTAAAAAAACTTTTTCTGATTGAATTTCTAAAAATAATTATGTTCCTTTTAATTTGGAGAAGAGACACTCTTTTTAATATATATTTCATTTAAATAATATTAATTTTACTTAAAATTAAACTATATTTTTATTTTATTTTATTTATATTTTTATTATTTAAGTAAATAAAATTGAAAATATTATTATTTTGAAAATATTTCTTGGTAGACAATAAATTTAAACAATAAATAAAAGGAAGCATATTATTCCAAGAGGGTGGATTTTTTTTTAGAATATTTCAAAATTATATAAGGACGGTAGAAAGATAAAATACATTAAGAGATATATTCACCCCCTTTGGAAAATGGGAGACAAACATTTTCTATGGGAATGTAGATGGAACCGTGGTTGTTTTTTAGCGGACAAGGGAAAGCTCTTAAGGTAGCAGGATAGTGGGTTGTGTGTGAAGATAGCCTTTCTTAACTTTCCGCAAACAAATAACTATCTATCTATCTATCTATCTATCTATATATATATATATATATATATATATATATATATATATATTCAACATTTATAAATACCTGAGCATTACTTAAAATATAATTTGTAATTTTTTATTATTTTTTTTTTAAATTAAACAATCATATTGAAAAAGCTGGAGTGTCTCCACTCGACTATCTCGCAAATTTGAAATGGATTAATTAACATATATTATATTTCAATTAAATTTAAATAAATTATAAATTAAAATTAATAAATAATATTTATTAAATCAGCGCATGTTTGGACCTTTGTTGATGGCACCACGTCACGTGCTGGCGCGTGATTTGCAGCCGTGTTATAAAAATAATTCCGGTACTTTCAGCGATTCAATCAAAGGAGTTTTATAGAATTTTCAAAGAACTTTTAGTTCCTTTATAAAATCTATATGTCTGTGTGTCTGTCGCCAAAAATTTTCGAATTTTTAAATTTCAATTTTGGATTCGAGTAGAGCTGAAAAAAGTGTAATTGTAAAGTGGTCTTGGTTTTTTAAAATTCGGTTGGGAACATGGTCAAATCAGCAGTCCAAGTTGAAAATTCCCCATATATTATAACTACTGTAATTAGTGTTATTATTATAATGTAAAATTATAAAGAAAAAATGTTTAGACATTATTGTAAACATTAAAAAAATGCCCGGGAACATTAGAAAAATTTCCGGGAATATTAAGAAAGTAAATTAAAGATATTAATTAATAATTAATAACAAAATATTAATAAACAATTAAATTTATAAATGTTGCGTCAAAAGTTCGTTGATAGTAATGCTTCCTAGCATTCCCAGATGTTTAATCATGTGATAAACTATGAAAAATATATATATCTTTATTTTTACGGTGTAGGTTGAGCTACATTTCTCAAAATTTGATAGAAAATTACAAATTTTGAATAATTCCCGTATACCAAATTTCATTATTCTTGCTCAAACCGTTTTGGTGTAATCTTGTCTACATACATACACACATACATACACACACACAGACATTTTTCTCAACCTTAGTTAAAATGATTCAGGAACCTTCAAAACGTATAAAAACATCAAAATCTCGACATCGAAAATTTTCGTCATCGCATCTGGCTAGATAGCAAAAAATCGATTAATTTCATCTTTACTAAGATTGTTAATGTTTATGTAGGTTATTACCTTCTCTATTGATACTAAGATACAAATCAGGATTAAACAAAAGTGATAGTGGTGGTAGTAGGAAAAAAATTCCAAGTAAAAAAGGCATGAGTCAAGGTTAATTGATTAGTAATAATAAATTGATGTTTCATTAAATGGAAGAAATGTCGAAACATATATATATATTATATATTAGTATTATTAATAATAATATTACATATTTTACATACAATAAAAAACTTATGAATAGAAATATAAGAATAAATATATTATACTATATATTGTATATATATATATATATATATATATATATATATGTATATTTATTAGTTTTAATAGAATAAGTAGATGATTGTGTATATATAAATTGATAAAATTCTTTTAAAAAAATGATAAAAATGAATAAAAAGAAATATGAAAAAATAGAATTTTCAAATAATAAATACATATATATAAAGTAATATCTTTTTAAAAATCATTTAATTTATATTAATATTGGAAGTTTAAGAATAAACTTGTATTTTATTAGCACTACTTATGAATAATCCATCATATTTTATGTTGATCATCCTTCTTCAGATTTAATTCATACTTAACCCTGATAATTGCTGAGGACACTAATATTAATACCAATACTAATACTTACACTGAGGAATTGTATACCCCATGTGGAGTAAAAAACATTTTAATTAAGTTTTTTATTTATCTTTAATTAATAATGACATTTAAATACAATATTGACTATTATATTGATAGGTTTTTTTTTAAAAAAACTATGATTTTCATTTGCATTTTGGACATAAACTAATTTTATGTGTGATGCAAATAAATTCTTTACATCTCGCACACTTTACTGTAGTTTTTCTTTTTTAGTTAGTAAAAGACCAATATTTGAATATAAGATAATACTATAAAACTTCCAATGAACATAAATAATGTATAAACTTTCAGTTATGGGTGATAAAACGCTGAAAAATATACTATATTATACTAAAGTGAATACTACACTGGGGAATAAAGTGCCCCTTGACCGTGATTATTCAGAAACACAATAATTCTAAAAGTTAGAGTTGGAGGAATCCCTGCAACCACAATCAGACAAGTGTTAACATCTCCTGTAAATCAGAAAAACTAAATGACCTGGGGAATCTACTACCCTGGTATAGTATTCCAGGGTTAATAAAAGAAATGTTTGATGATTGTATTTCTTTAAAAAAAATTCAAAAATTTTATTTTAATATAAGATGTGAAATTGGATGTATCCAAACAAGCGATTTTCTTTAATATTTTATTCACATATTTAATTTCTAATACTTTATCTAAAATTGATCTTATACTTAGATAACTAAATAGATTTATCTTTAAATTTATTTATCATTTATAGTTCTTGTCTCTTAAAAAATCATAAAGTTGATAATTTATTATTTTATTATATTATATCATTCAAGCAATTCTAATAAAATATAAAAGTATATTATTTTGGAATTGGGATATAAAATTAGTTTCAAAGTAAATATTATATAATTAAAACAATTTATAAAATAAATACATAACAATATTGAAATAAATATAATATTGTTATTTAAAATTTATATCAAAATTAAATGTTTTCTTTTTGTGTCTCAACAACAAGAAAATTATTTTGAATTTAAAATAACAATTATATAATTGTTAAAAAATTTAAAAAAATAAATATGTATATTTAAAATGCACTATGAGATATTTCCTCTGATAGTTCACTTCATTTGTTTTGTTTTGTTTTCCTAATTAAAACAATGTGAATTGTTTTTCTTAGAAAATGTATGTTTAGTGAAACATAAATTAGTAGATAACGAATAACTTATGAAGAAATGTAAAGAGAACGCTGGGAGAAGAATTAAAAGCTTAAATTAAATGCCTAATAATGGATGATTAATGGAAATGCTATCTTTTAACAAAAGTATTAAGTGGAAACGAATGACATGATAATAATAATTTAAATAAAATGTATCAATTGTTATTTTATATTTAATTTTTTTTTTCTTTTTTTTTAAGGTTAGGTGTTAATAAATTATCGAAAAAATGAATAATAGAAAAATATAAATACATAATGATAAATTTGGGAACTAGTTAGTTAATTATTGTGTTCTAAAATACTTACATATAATTAAAAAATTCTAATATAAAAAAAAACTTGTATATATATACATAACATAGTATAATAATTTATTCATTTCTAATTCTTCCATCACTTTTAGAGATTAACCAAACTGATTCATTTGTTTTTTTTTTTATAATATTTTGTTTTTTGTAAAAAAAAACTTTTAATAAAAAAATAATCATTATTTGTCTTGTTATTTATAATATGTGACTATTTTATAAATATTATTTTAAAAAATATTATTGAATAGTAAATCATTTTAAAATAAGTAGGAGTGTCTGGAGTGAATTGGATTAAATAACTTAATATATTATATTTAAATTTAATTTAATTAATTATAAATTATAAATTAAAATTAATAAAAAATATATTTATTAAACCAGCGCATGTTTCGCTCTTTGTTGATGGATATTTGTAATGAATTAATTAATATATTCCAAAGATGATGATGAGGGCATTAAAAAATGAAAAATGAAATAAATCATCAAAAAGTAGATAACGTTTAGTCGGAAAAATCAAATAATTTAATTAAAATATTCATTTTAATATAACGTGTGGATAGAAAACAAATAAATAATATTTCTAATTAAAGAGAATGAATAAAATACTTATTAATGAATGAATTACCTGGCAAGTTGGAGGGACACTCAGCCCAACCGATCATATTCACTTTGCAATGGAAACTAAAATATTTTATTAAAATAAATATATTAAAATAAATAAATTTAAATCTTATTTTTATTTATATTCTGTTTTTTCCATGAAATTTGACCGAATAGCTTATCGCACGATTAGGAAGAAAAATCATTACTGGAATTGTGCTGGTGATGTTCCTTTTTACTTTTTATTTAAAAACAAAATAATATTATCTATATTATAATAATAATTTATTATATTTATTAAAAAAAATAATTTAAAAAAGAATATTCACTGATAATCATTTACTAGGAATCAGATATTTATTAAATAAAATAAATAAATTATAAAATATATTATATTTATAATCTGGCGAGAGAAATAGTAAAAAATGAATAATTTATTTGTTTCTCACAGATTTTAAGTATTTTTTTTTTATTATCTTTTATCAAGTTTATTAAGTTTTATAAAAGTATCCGAATGAAATGACAGGATTAAATCATGAATAATAAATAAACTACAATCTGTTTTAACGAAACATGTCTTCGTTTATTGTTTATTTACTAATAATAAAACATAATAAAAACTTTAAGAATTAAGTACAAGTTAGATTAAATACCAATATGTATATGTGGGTAAATATATTTTTGACGATTAGTTATTAACAAATTTTTAACAATTTGGTTTCCTAATATTAAGGAAAATTCTTCTTAGGAATATTTTTTTTATAACTGTTTAACATCATTCTAAATTAAATTTGTTGAAAAGAAATATAATAAAAATATTATTTGAATAATTATTATTATATTGTTCACCAGTAAATATATTATTTAATAAAATATTATGTTTCAATAGATATATAGATCTTATTGTATAAGATATCAGGAAATTGGAGCTGAACATTTCGCTTTTCTGTATGTTTAAAATAAAAAAAAATAAAATCGCTATGAAAATAATTTCTTTTCTTAGAGATTTTTTTCAATAAATATAACAAAAAGATATTGTGATATTATTTTTGATTTTGTTACTATTGAAAAAAATATTGTCAATTGAAATTAAAGTTTAACCTCCCAGTAGCATTTAATCATTAATTAAGAATTGAAAGAAGCCAATTTTACTTTATAACTTTATAAATGATATATATATATATATATATATTAAAATAATAATTATTTTTTAATAATTTAAATATATTTTTTGTAAATTAATAAATAAGAAATAAATAGGAATTTTTACTATCTCACCAGAGATCAAGAAAATTTTCGATGTTGAGATTTTGAAGTTTTTATACGTTTTGAAGGTTCATGAATCATTTTCACTAAGGTTGAGAAAAATGTCTGTGTGTGTATATATGTGTATGTATGTAGACAAGATTACGCAGAAACGGTTTAAGCTAGAATCATGAAATTTGGTATACGGGCATTATTCAAAATTCGTAGTTATCTATCCACTTTTGAGAAATGTAGCTCAACCGGAAGAGGGTCATTACCTACAACGTTTTGATTTTTTGTCCTCTAAAGTGACTGTAAATATAAAGATATATATTTGACAATTTTTCACATGATTAAAAATTGTATAAAACTGCTATATATAGAATTTCAGCTTGATTGAATCGTTGAAAGTACCAGAATTAATTTTTTAACACTGCAAATCTCACGCGCCAACACGTCAACAAAGAGCCAAACATGCGCTGATTTAATAAATATGATTTATTAATTTTAATTTATAATTACTTAAATTTAATTGAAATATAATATATGTTAATTAATCCAATTTAAATTTGCGAGATAGTCGAGTGGAGACACTCCAGCTTTTTTTTTTTTTTTAAATAAATTAAATATAGTTTTTGTTAAATTAATAAATAAGGAATAAATAGGAATTTTTTTATATAAATAGTTGGATGTGATCTAATCCAAATAATATAAATATAAACCAAACATAATAAAAGAAAGGAATTTTTTAATAAAAATACCTTTTATGTTTGTTTTGTTTTTGTTTTTGATTTTAGTACATTTTCTGTCAAATTGCTTGTTTGAACATATTTCGATTGAGAATAGATATGTTCCATTGGTTCGAATTGGTTTCTAAAATGATCTGTAAGTTGGCTTCTGGAGGGATGAGCAGCAGAGGCAAGGTGCACGGGGGGGCCGAAGGGGGGCAACTGCCCGGCGGCCTCGGCGACGGCGGATCCAGTATAAAACGCGACGTGGCTCAGGGGCCAGGGCACTCTGCAGCCAACTCCCCGACCATCAACACTGTGGATTTTGCACTTCCTAGTGAGAATTTGTGTCACGTCCACAAGAGGATCTCCCAGTGGTGAACCAGTGCGATCAGTGTGAGCCACCTCCAAGGTGAGAGGACCGTTCTCTTTGCCCACCCTTAATAACCGGTTGGAATGTTATTCAAAACCATCTCTTAAGCCCACATACACTCTTCTTAAGCCCCGCTTAGGATTTTTTTTTCTCAAATCGTGTATTCGGTGATATCTTATAATAAAAAGGTGCAAATGGAATTTCTTTTTTTTTTTTTTTAACCCACCAATTTTTTTATTTACCAACACAATTGGATTAAAATATTTTATTTCAACATTTTGGAAATTTTTTCGAAACAGTTTTTTTTTTTTTTTAATTAATGTTAAAATAAATGGTGTAATGACTAACATAAATTACCTCCACTATATATTACATTAAAATAAATCTATTTTATCCATAAAAAGAAAAATCTAAATATTATGTATATTATATAAATAAATTTTCAACACCTGGTTTAACTTTTTAAAAAATTTTTACAAAATATTATATAGTACAACAATCTGGGTTTATATTTTCTTATTTAATTATTTATTATATATACATATTTATAAGGGAATTTTGTAAATAAAACCACATATTGATATTTTTTATTGTAAATTTATTCAAATTTAAATTTATTTATTTATTTTGTATTTTTTTTTTGAATAAATTTACAATAAAAAATATCAAGATTTTAATAAAATATCAATATTGAATACAAAAAATATACAACGTTTCGGTTGCTACTTCTGCAGTCGCTTGATAACGATTGCAGAAGTAGCAATCGAAACGTTGTGTATTTTTTTGAAATAAATTTACAATAAAAAATATCAATATGTGGTTTTCTTTACACACAAAATTCCCTTATAAATAAAAACACCCACCAAAGCTTTAATAATTTATATATAAATATTTGTTTTCGAAATTGTTTATATTTTAAAATAAAAACATTGACATTTTGATCTGTAATAGTATATTAATAATAATTCAATTAATAAACCACATATATATGATTTAAATTCTTTAATATTAACAGATTTTCATTATATTTTTAAAAATTTCAAATGAAAGTTTTTCTTTTTTTTTACTCAATCTGACACATTAATCATAATGTAATTTTGAAAACTAAGATCTATGACATGCACTTTTTTGTTTTGTTTTGTTTTTCTAATGAATAGTATTTATATTTTAAATAAAAATACAAATATCTTAATTAAAAAAGGTGAACTTTCTCATTGTGGCAAATTAGAACTTGAAATCGTCTATATATGGTTGGGTTTCATTCTGAAGAGATTCAATTGAGTGTGTGTTTTTTTTTTCTTTTTGCATTCGATTGCACTTTCCTTTTCTTCGATGCAACGATCACTGGAAATTGTTTCGCTCCATCTATGCAAATGGAGTCATAAACTTTTCAATGAAAGTACTAAATAAATGAAACATGTTTTTCCATTTATTATTAATCAGCTTGTTTAAATGTTTTTTTATTTTATTTTTTTTTAAATGTGTATTATAAATGAAAACACCAATCATTGGAAGAAATAATTTTAGTTAGAAATCATTTTTTAGTTTAAATATTACCTGAAGGGGTTGAGTGGATCGATGTTATTAGAAATCGCATTTTAAACTTCCTTTTCAAGAGAAGTGCATGACATAATTGTTTATATCATACCGATTAAATTTAAAGTCAATGAGAGAGGGAAGTTAAATACAAGTGTATTCCAAGATTAAATATCAATTATTGCTAAAAAAAATTAGCTGGACTATCTCGCAAATTTGTATTGGATTAAATAACATAATATATTATATTTAAATTAAATTTCATTCATTATAAATTATAAATTAAAATTAATAAATAATATTTATTAAATCAGCGCATGTTTGTCTCTTTTTGATGACAGTACGTCACTTACTGGCGCGTGATTGGCAATCAACGTGTTAAAAAATTTAAAAAAATAATTCCCGTAGCCATTCAATTAAGCTGAAATTCTATATATAGCAGTTTTATACAATTATTAATCATGTGAAAAACTATCAAACATATATCTTTATTTTTACGGTCACTTTAGAGGAAAAAAAATCAAAACGTTGTAGGTAATGACCCTCTTCCGGTTGAGCTACATTTCTCAAAAGTTGATAGAAAACTACGAATTTTGAATAATTCCCGTATACCAAATTTCATTATTCTAGCTCAAACCGTTTTTGCGTCATCTTGTCTACATATATACACACATTCATTTTTCTCAACCTTAGTGAAAATGATTCAGGAACCTTCAAAACGTATAAAAACATCAAAATCTCGACATCGAAAATTTTCGTGATCGCAATACTATCTCTGGCGAGATAATAAAAAAATTAATTCATTTATTAGTTTTTATTAAAAATATATATTTATAAATTATAATATATCCATAACAGTTGATATTTAATGTTGGGAATTTTAACGAACATGGAGACTTGATTTATATTTTTTGAAAATTTTCTAGTATTTTTTGAATTGAAAATATTAATGTTTGTCAATATGGAAATCAATTTTACAAGTATGTCTAAATGTTTAGTGATTATGTCCAATAATAACTAGGAGACCAATAACCTCGAGTGTGACCCAATACGTGCATGTCAAACATAAAAGGGTATGAAAAGAAATTTCCACGATCAATAACAGGAACCAAAATATTTACTCATTCGAGAAGGTTAAACGGTAGGAAGTGATGAATCATCCTTGGTTTAATGAATAAATGATCTATTAAGTATCTCGTATTACTTTAGATTGATATAAATTATTAATTAATATATTTAAGATTAACTAAATTCAATTTGAGAAATAAATGTTTTTATTTTTTGTCAAATAAAAAAAAAAAAAATCTTTCATTTTGAATAAAATTATTGGGAAAAATTAAAAAAAATAAATAAATAATTACACTTGATTTACATATTTAAAAGACATAATTAACAAAAGAACTGAATAAATTTTTAACTCGAATGATAAAATAATTATATTGTATTTTTACCGACCGACGATAGTAAGGGAGGTATTGTTTTCACACCAAATTTCACATGTGAAGATTTTTACATATCTTCCACGAATCATGCATTTTATTAACAGAAAAAGATATTTTTAGCATGATGCCTGTCCGTCTGTCTGTATAGATGTGTACAGCTTGAACGGCTCAACGGATTTGGATAAAATTTGGTAGATTTACTTAATGTATCTGTATGATGAATTGATCAACTTTTAGTGCAAATCCGGAAACCGGAAGTGGTAGTATTAGCCATCGACGATAGTAAGGGAAGGGTTATTTTCACACCAAATTTCACATGAGGAGTTTTTTACATATCTCCACAAATCATGAACTTTGTATTGATTTTATCCTCGGGAAAAAATCATCTTCATTAGTTTTTTCTTAATTTTAAATTATATGACGTCACCCAGCCCTTGATGACGTCACAGCCAGCTCCTACTTATATATTATAAATAAAATATAATTAAAAATATTTATGTTATATCCATATCTGTTTTTTATTGCATTAATAGATACATTTAAATTATTTGAAATTGTTTCTGTAGCTGGAAATTAATTGATTTCAAACCGTCGGTCGGTTCTGCCCGTTCTGCGCCTGACCACAGGTCAACTTATTTAAATGAATTTTTAAATGAAGTTCAAATTAGTATTTATATTATTTTTTCATTATTTCTTCTTTAATTTATTTAATTTTAAAATTAGTATAGATTAAAATTTCAAACTATTTAAAATATAGATTTTTTTTTTTAATATTGAGAAGTTTTTTAAAATTAATAAATAATAATCATTATAAGGGATAATTAAATTATTTTTATCTTAAAAATAAAATATAAATATAATTAATTGGATAATTATTGGGAAATGTAGTTAGTGATTTAGCCTGGAAAATATGCAACCGTAAAATACACAATCGACGAATAAATTAATATTCCTGGTTCACTGAGCAGCCAAATGTCTATACGTCTATTCTATTATACGATTATTATTGTGCATTAAAAACTTTATTATATTATGTTTTCGATCCGAGAATATCAATAAATTGGCTGGTTCAATTATTATTAATATTCTACATTCTACATAGAATTTAGATCATCAAACAATATAAATATTGAAAAAAGAATATACCTATGTTATTTTAATTTCGTATAATCCAAAATGTATATATACGTGGCGTAGGAAGAGACGTAAGAGGAATGGGAGAAAATAGGAGTTAGATGAATGAAGCTCAGGATAGGAACACTTGTTGGAGGAATATGGTAGTTGGGGCAAAGAGAACTTTCGAGTTCTGTAGAGCCACAGAGATAGATAGATAGTTAATATAAATATTTAATATTCTTCCTTATTTTATATTGTATTATTTATTTTTTAATTTTTAAATGATCGATGATAATTCTATTTGTTTGTATTCTTACTTATGAATTAATTAATCTGATTAATGTACTATTATTAAACTTAATTGAAATTTGAATTCTAGATAAGTTTAAGAAGTTTCAAAGAGTTGTTTTATAATTATGAAGAAATTAAGAATAATTGTTTATTGATTGTAGTTCAAAATCGATCCCTTTGTATACATTTAGAAACATTCAATAAAAATATAAAAAAAAAATAAATATTCACGATTTATTCTGTTGTTTGGAAAAGCTTCAGAAAATCAATTCGAAAAATTTTCACATCATCTCTTTATTAGATAAACTAAAGTAACTAAACTGTTAAGTAATGAGAAATAAATAGATTAATTTTTTTTATATATTTAAAAAAATTAGAGAAATTGAAAACATTTTCTTTTAATACAAATTTTTATAAAAATATATTTAAATAAATTTTGATTTAATTGACAATTTTTTAATTAGAGAAGTGGGGTATTACCTATTATTTTAATTTTTGGTATGATGTAATTTAATCATTATAATAATATAAAATCATATATAATTAATTGAGAATGAATGAATGGTATTGTCCTCAAATTATTTTCTTCTATATGTTTTGATTTCTATCTCTTAATCTTTAAAAACTTATGTGTATGTGTAAAATAATGAGTTGCAATGAAACAGCATAAAAATAATTCAATACCAGAATAGAAAGTTTTATAAATAATATAAAAAATAAATAAACAAAAAAATAAATTTCCTATTAATTTTGTTTTTAATTTTTGTGAAAAACGTAATTTTCAACTTTACTTCACCTCTTCTTAGCCATTTTATTAAATATTTAAATTTATCATTATTTTATAATTATTTTATTTTGGTATCATTATTAGGGTTCTCCATAGAATTAATGTATCGCAAACAAGAAATTGGAGGTGTATGCATAATGGGGAATAACATGATCTCTATGCATCTTCAAAAATAGTTAGAATCATAAAATTGCATTTCAAGGTTAAATAGGTCTGACCATCTTGTAAAATGAAATAAATTTTATTTTTTAATCCCTACATTTAATATAAAATTATATTTTTACTCATATATTACTCTTTTTAAAAAATTCTAAATAATTTATTAATTTTTTTGTATTTGTTTTTCCAGAAATAACCATCAAAATGAAGGTAGCTTTGATAGTTGCCTGTTTGTGCGCATCGGTGTTATCTATGCCAGTGGGATTAGAAGATGAACCAAGACCAGTTGCTCCTCTCGTAATCACTGATTATTCTTCAGTTGCTAAATCAGAAGCATTACCATCAGCTGAAAGTGTTCCAGAACCAATTCTTAAACCCGAAGTATCTGCCGTTTCTACCCCAGTTGAAGAACCTCTCAAAGAACCAATTAAGACACCAGAAGTGCAAGTAGAATCCGAAAAATCAAGCGAAAAAGTTAAAATTGATCTTCCTTTGCTTAAAGAACCCGTCAAAGAAAATGTTAAAGTAGAAGAACCTTCTCTGGAAACAGTTAAATTAGCTGACCCAGTAGTGCTCAAAAAAGATGAAGTGAGACAAACTGAAGTAAAATTGGAAACTGTATCCAACAAGAAAGAAGAGGTGAAAATTCAACCAGAAGTCAGTCAAGATGTCAAACCTGTAGTTGAAGTAAAATCTAAAGAAGAAGTAAAAGAAACAGTAAAATTGGATGCTGAATTGGAAAAAAAAGAAGAAGAAAAGAAAGTAGAAAAAGTTGAAGAAAAAGTAGAAGAAAAATCAAAAGAACAATTAAATTTGAAAAGTGAAGAACCTTTGAAAGAAGATGTTAAAGTTAATGTAGAAAAAATTGAAGAACCCAAAATTGTAAGTGACAAATCCGAAGAAAAATTAGTTCTTAAAAAAGAAGATGTTAAAGTAGAATTAGTTAAAGAAGACTTGAAAGAAGTAGAGAAAAAAGAAGAAGTTAAAAAAGAAGAGGTAAAAGAATTAAAAGAGGAACCAAAAAAAGAAGAAGTAAAAGAGGAAAAACTTGAAGAAAAGAAAAAGGAAGAAATTAAAGAAGAGAAAAAAGAAGAACTAAAAAAGGAGGAAATTAAAGAAGAAATTAAAGAAGTTAAAAAAGAAGAGGATAAGAAAGAAGCAAAAAAAGAAGAAGAAAAAGAAATTGTGAAATCTGAAGTTAAAAATGAAGAAGTGTTGAAAGAAGAATCTAAAAAAGAAGAAGTAAAAAATGAAGAGATTAAAGAAGAAGAACCTAAAAAAGAAGAGATTAAAGAAGTAAAAGTAGAAGAAAAACTTTCGGAAGAGAAAAAAGAGGAAGAACCAAAAAAAGAGGTTCAAGAATTGCCCGCGATTGCTGCTTCACCTGTAAGCAGAAGACGAAGAGATACAGAAATTAAAAAGAAACCTGCTGATGCTAAAAAGGAGGAAGTAGTTAAAAAAGATGACAAAAAAACGAAATCTGAAATTGTCGATGACAAGAAATTGACAGATGAAGTGAAAGTAGAAAAAGAAGATGAAGCAAAAAAAGAAATTGCACCCCCAGCATTGGTAGAACCAATTGTTGAAAAACAAGTCGATGCTGAAATTAAAACAGGAGAAGTAAAATCATAAATCTTTATATATATATATATATATATATATTATTCTAGACGCACACATTTCTATATCAATTCATATTCATAACCATCAACATTCTCATAAACATAAATATGAAAAAATTAATAAGTGCGTGAAGACTGGTATCGTTATTTTTCTAAACTCATCTAATATCCGGATTTATTTTTTAATTTATTAAACCGGAAAACACCGTGTTATTTCGTTTTGGTATTATGTATGTGTTATTGAAACCCCACTCAGGGTGACTTGAGACCTGAGTAAGAGAGTCCTGCAAGATCATAAGAATCATGAAGAAATGGACCCACATGGTCTCTGGTCTGTGGGACGCTTGCTGGTTTTGATTCACCCATCTCTTCAACTCCCTATTCCCAGTTCCAAACAAATTATCTAGTTCTATTTAATTAAAACTTTAAAATAAAGATATGTGTTTTATATATATATGCATTATTATTTTTATTTTTTTAATAACCTAATCCTAATAATTATAGAAACTAATAAAAACAATAAGTAATTTAAATTCCAAAATTAAAATAAACGAATTTAATAATTATTAAGAAATTATTTGAATGAAAGTAATATATTAATTAGTTCATTATTTATGATAATATATATTTATTTCTTTAATATTATTGATAATATTTATTTTAAATATAAAAATTTATAAAAATGAGGAGAAATGTATTAAAAATAACCTACAACTTTCACAATATGTTTGGATCAATCAAATAGTATATTTTTGTAATTTCTCATATTTCAAACAATAATATAATAATATTAAATAGAATAATATTTAAAATTAAATTAATAAATCAAAAATGTAAAACATTTTGAAAAATCTGATTATATTTATTTTTCTATCAAAAATTTAAAATTTTTAGATTTATAATTTTCTCTTTCTAAATAAAAATTTTAAAAAAAATGAAAATTTTGTCAAATGAATATATATATCTATTATATATTAAATAAATATGATATATGAAATATGATTTTTATAGGTGCTGTCTTCGAGATCACTGACAGAAATTATCCAAAAATCATCAAAATGTTATTGTATCTCTAGATTTTTTAGGTTTTTTTTTATTGATTAAGATAGTTTCGCAAACCAAATATCAACAAAATAAATTAATTTAAAATGAAAGATTTGAATTTTTGAAATAAGTTCAAAAAATCAATAAGTAAATTAAATTTAAATAGAAAGTTGTTTTAAAAAAATCCTACCTGAGAAGTAAGCATAATAGTAGTAACTATTCCCAAGGACCACCAATCGACGCCATGAGAATAAGGTTCATGACAAAGGATTTCAGGAGCTAAAAAAGAAAATATAATTTAGTTGATAAATAAAATAATAATAATATATTAATAAAATTATGCATACCCATATATTGTTTCGTTCCACAAATAGTGGTGGTTCTAGAACCATATTTAAGCCATTTCGCTAATCCGAAATCAATTATTTTAATATGTCTTGAAGAATCCAAAAGAATATTCTCTAATTTGAGATCACGATAGATTACTCCTGCACTATGTAGAAAATCTGAAAATATATTTCAATAATAATTTAAAAATTGTTCTGATAAAAAAAAAGAGGTTGATATCAAAATTCAAAAAATTTCTAATTTGTTTTGCTAAATTTTAAATATTTTAAAATCAATTTAATATATATTTACTTAAAAAAAAGATCAAATATTTAAATAATTATAAATAGAAATTTAGCAAAATGGATTGATTAAAATATTTCTTACCAATAGCCAATGCAATTTCAGCTACATATATTTTTATTATTATTTCTGGTAATGGTCCATAATCTTGACAGATTTTTAATAGTTCACCTCCAGGAAGGTATTCACTGACTATAAAATAAAAATTATTATACCTGTGTTAAGAATTTCTATATTGTTTTGTATGAAAAGACTTATTTTGTTACAATTTATAAAATAAATGTCTTGTTTTAATATATGTAAACGTTTTAAGGTCAAAGTGACATTTTGGATGCATCACAATCCTTATATTATATTAATACTTAGAAATATTGAACAATATAAAATTCTATTCAAAGAAACTCGTTTATTAGCACAATGGGTGATTATTATTATATATATATATATATATATATATATATATATGTTATAACAATTATTATTATTTTTTAATTATAAATAATTTAGTCACTAATTTTATTCATAAGGGATCTATGTAGAGATTTAATTTTAGATATGCTGTAAAATGTATTAAAATATACCTGATTTAAAAGAAACTACCACTATTAAATAGATCTGTATCTATAACTATTTTACTAAATAACTAAATAAAGAACAAAATTTGTTGTCAATTAAATCATTAAATTCTTTAGTTTTATATTGGAAAATAAATATATTAAAATGTTTAATTAATTAATAAATAAGTTTATAGTGAATATATTTATAAGAATACATATTTAAGATTCCTAAACCTGAACGTTCCTTTGACAGGAAAATAATTAACTACTTATTTATTAAATTATTTGAAAATTAAATGCAAAATTTAGACATATTAAATATGTAAAAAATTAAACATACTAGTTCAATGTAACGAATGAATACTATTATTAATCACACATACTTAAAAATATTTGTTTTCTATTTTGCCAATAATAAAAACAGTTTACAATAAATGGATGGTGTCCACAAATTGATTGAATTTTTACTTCATCTTTAACTTGATTAATAGCTTTATCAGCAATAATCTAAAAATAAAATATATTTTTAACATTTTAAGATAAAATTAGCTTTAAAATATTTAAAATAACAAGTAAATGTTTGTATTTTTTTGACCTGTGATTTTGATAAAATTTTCAAAGCAAATATTTCCCTAGAATCTTTTTTTATTACTTTATATACTTGTCCAAATGCTCCTTGAGCAAGAGGTTCTAGAATCTAAGGATAAAATAATTATATAAAATTAGTTAAGATAAAATTTAATTAATAGTTTTATTCAAACCATAAAAAACTTACTTCAAAATCTTTTTCAGATATATCGGGTTTGATTCTAAATTCAGGTAAAAATAATGCTTCAATATAAGGCACAGGCCAAGCAGTCTTGGATGCTTCAAAAGGATTATTAAGGGTAGATTGATTCCATCTTGTAAAATGACATTAAATTAAAAGATAAGAATTATAAATTACTATAATTATTTAAAATAAACCTTTTTCTAGAAATTCTAGACCATGGTCTTGATACACTGTAGGTAGATTGATGACTGTAGCCACTTCCCAAAGATCGCCCACTTAAAGCACTTAGGGTTGATGCAAAATTTGGTAAGCTTATCTTTAAAAGATATTAATAATAATGGTAATAATTTATTATATGATATTATACTTAAATTAAATAACTTACATTATTAAAATAATAAAAAATATTTTCTTGTTTTGGTTCGTATTCTGCATTTTTAGATAATTTATTTTTAGTTTTGGAGTTCCCCATTTGAACATTTTATTATTTGTCATGAATTTTTTAAATGGATAAAATTTTTGAAATTTTCACTTAAATGCATAATGAGCAAAATTAATTTTATTTAGTTTTTCAAATGTCAAAGTCAGCTGTCAAATTCCCTCGTGATTCGTGATCAAATAAGTTGAATTAAGAAGCAGTTAAATATTTAATTTTCATAGATTACCATTTATAAATTTATATTTTTACACATATGATAAATATAGAATAATAATAATAATATTAAAAAGTTTCATATTAATTATTTTAGTTTAAGTTTTTTTTTTTATTTTTAAGTATATGCAATAAATAAAATATATTTTTAATTTTAAAATATATTTTTTAAATTCTAATTTAATATATATTTCATCTATACTTATTTATTTAAATTTATATATAATTAATATATATATATAAAATATATAAATATTTTATATATATTTAGTAGTTTTTATATTTTTGAAACGAAATTTATAATCTTTTTATTGTACTCGTTGAACTGCCATTTCTCTTCTCATTTCTTTAATTCATTAATCCTTTAACTTTATTATAAAAATAATTAAAATGGCATCTAAACTTGCCAATTCAATTAAAAGAACTATTTCAACAAGTTCAAAGTTATTTGCTTCTCATGGAGGACCAACTGCTGGGCATGGTATATATTATGAAATTATATATAATATATATTACATAACTAAATATAAATAAATATTGAATATAAATAAATATTAAATTTAAATAATTAATACTTTTTATTTTACTTTATATTTCACAAATATACTATATATAAATATATATATATTTATATATATTTAATGGATCAATAATCACTTCTTATATATAGATGGTGGAGTCAAAACGTGGAAAATGATAACATTTCTTGTCGCCCTTCCCGGAGTAAGTGTTTGTATGGCCAATGCTTATTTAAAACATGAACATCATGAACAACCTCCATTCATTCCCTACGAACATTTGCGATTACGAGGGAAGGTAATACATAAATAATTAAGTAATGGATATTTTAAAAATATAAATATATCTTTATTTTTTGATTCTAACATTTTTCCAAATTAATTTCAAATTTAAAACAATTTTTTTAAGATTAATTTCTATGATTTAAAAAAAGAAAATTATTAATTTGTAACATTGGAAATATTAAGAAAGAGTATCATATTTCTTATTTATATTAATTACATTAATTAATAAATAAATCGTATTTTATTTAAGATCAAAATAGGCTAATGTAATAAAATAGAATGTTGAAAAAATATATAATAAATTAACAAAATTGTCATAACTTTGACTAAAGAATGTTTTATTAATAAATGTATATTAATGGAAAAATGAGAATATACATGTATATTTTTTTATATATTAATATTAATTACTATTGAATGGTGAATAAACTTAGTAAAATAATTTTATCAATTACTAATTAGAACATTTAGAAAACAAATGTAAAATTACTACTAATTGAATTAATGGATAATTATTAATATTTCAACAAATTAATAATATAATTTCATTTATTTTTAGCGTTTTCCTTGGGGAGAAGGCAACACTTCCTTATTTCATAATCCACATGTAAATGCCCTTCCAGACGGATATGAAAGTCATTAAAAATAATCTAGTATTTTTAAATTAAGTGAATTTTAATGTAGATAATCATTCTAAATAAATTACAATTTAAAATATTAACAATTTATTAAATCTTTCATTGTTGATATGGTTGAATTTTTATATCCTGATCCAAAATGATTCCTTAAATAAAAACAAGAAAATTATAACGAAATTAAATTAAATTTGCTCTTAAAGCTTACCAGTGATTTAAATAATGAAACAATTGGTATAATTTATTTCTTTTTTCAAAACCCTCTGATCTTGGAATAATTTCATGATAGGCTTTGAAAAATGTTTTATTGAATCCTCCAAACATAGTACTTATACCAAACTCATATTCATGATGTCCGTAAAATGATGCAGGATCAAAAATAACTAAAAACGTAAAAATATAGTATATTAAATTTCAATTAGTGATCACTCTAAATTTTTCTTTTAAAAATTAATTTTCTAAAAATTGGAAACAATACATTTTTAAAATGGAGACAAACCCATGATCTAAATTGATATTATCTTTTATTTTTTTATTTATTTCCTAAGTTGTTTCCAGACTATTTAAAATAATTGATTTACTACAGGTCGTCTGTCGATATAATAAAAATAAAAAGTATGCTGGAAATGCTTGTACATAGATTTATTGTACATTTTTCCAATCTTCTGCTATAGCTCTAGTCTCTTCAGTTTTGGAAACAGGAAATGTCGTAGGAAGTCAAATCGGCTGTGGCTTAATAGTGGTGTTGATTTTGACCAAAAATTACTCATAAGCACCAAGTTTATTATCGTTTCACAATTCCATGCATTTTATGGTGCATAACTAAAGTGACCATACGTCCCGTTTGCAGGTAGCTTTTCCCTTATTTTAAATTTATTATTATATTATTATACTAAGTTATTGTTATATTATTTACTATATTTTAAAGCTATTTTCATTGTAATAAACAGAAATAATGAAAAATATACGTTTTCTTCATAGCCTCCCCAAACTATTACCTAAAATTAAAAAATGTCCCGTTTTTAGGAAAATAAATGGTCACGTTATGCATAACTTCATTTCATTTCATTCCTTTAATATTCCTTATTAACCGAATGACCTTTTGGTAAGAACTCATGATGCACTGCACGCCATGCTAATAGAAGAAAACTTTTTGGAAGAACTTCTACCACTTTTAAACATTATTTTTTAGAATAAACTTAAAAAAAATGAAAATCCATTGTAGGTGTTCCGTGAGTCACTTATTTTTTGATCACACGTCGTATATTGAATGATGGATAATATATAAGTGAATAATATACATATAATATATTTTAAGTGAAAGGTCAAAATAAAATTTTATACAATAATTAATAATAAATAACAATAATGGTATTTTTACAGAGAAATTTAGTACAAGTGAAAGATAGATGGTTAAGCTTTTATTCCAAATTCGAAATTATAAGATAATATTAAATGGATTTTATAATTAAAATAAAATAGATAAGATAAAAAAATATTTTGATGAAATACTTGGTGTATCATCTGCTTCAGCTACGTTTCCACTCCATAAATCTCCATGTAGTAAAGAAGGATATATTTCAATATCTTTAAAAAATGTTGGAATAATATTTTGAAGTTGAGACCATAAAGATATTAATTCTCTATCTCCATACTAAATATAAATATTAATATAAAGTGAAATTATATTTAAATTATATTATGAAAAAATGAAATTATTATTTACATTTTGTTCAATCATTGTTATTTGTGGTGCAAGTCGTTGTGAAGTATAAAATTCCTAAAGAATTTAAATAATTGTACACTTTTAATAATAATTTAAGTTCTCATAATAATTTAAATATTAATACTAACAATCCAATTTGAATTCCAATTATTATCTTGAGGCAAATAACCACAACAAGTAGTTACATGGAATCCAAATTTTTTAATAGGTTCTATTTTATGTTTATTTAAAGATTGATCATTTTTATTGATTAAAGTAAAATTATTAAGATGTAATTTCGCTAAATCTTTCCCTAGTTGAGAAGAACTTTTTAAATTTTCCATTTTCTTATATTGCATTATAATCATAGAACCTCCTTTAGGATTATCAATTACTTTAATCGGTTTTGGAATTTGTATAGTATTAGTAATATAAATACTATTTAAACCTTCATATTCGCCTTCAAACATTCTTCTTGCCTATAAATATATAATACTTTAAGGTAATAAAATATTTTAACAGTGTATATTCAAACTGTCAATACCTCTGATTTAGTATTATATTTAACGAAGATGTTTCCTTTATCTGTATTAAATACTTCTCCTTCATTAATACAACCACCTCCTTTAATATTAGTTTTCTTTACAAAAGAATAACCTAATTTTTCTTTAATTAATGTATCCATAATTTTATATTTAAAAAAATAAATGTATTTAGGTTATATATATATATATATATTCATTTATATTATATATTTATTTTGTTATTTATTAATTAATAATTGTTCAGATTTATATTGTTTTATATAATAATTTTCTATTAAATACTGAGTTTAATAAATAAATATTATTTCATGAAATGTTGAAAGTTTCAAAAAAGTAGAATTTAATTGACAGTTTATAAAACTAGTTGATATGTGTTAGTGTATCTTAATATTAACTATATAAATTATAATTTAATCTCTAGAAAAAATTTTCTTTTAGCAAGCAAAAGAATAATTTGAATAAACTAACTTTTCTTTTACCATCAACACTAGAAAAAAAAAGATGGCAAACAAAAAAAAGAAAAATGTTTAATTATCTAAAATAATATTTAGAATGTCTTATGATTTATTTTATAGTCCTTTCTTTTTTCTATGCTTATTTAAAATAAATGAGAAAACAACAAATTGAAAAATGGGAAAATATTATTTTATAATTTTATTTTTCATGTCTACTATAAAAAGTAGATTTCAGAATTTCAATTCCTAATTATATATACGGATGGTCTGTGTTATTTATACCAACGGAGGTCAAACCGTGGCTCTTTTTGAGTTTATTGTGGCTCAATTAAAAAATTTAAAGTTATCACAATATAGAATTTATATATATTAAAATGGAAAAAGGCTACGGCATGACACATATTTATTTACATATCATTATTTAAAGGAAATTTAAAATTTAGTTATTTCTGCAAGTTTTAAAAACTTGTAAAATGTATGTGATCTACCCCAACTCTGTCTACTTTATTACAATAGCAACAGCAAAACTATTTCAAACGACTTTTTAACTTATTATTAATATAATTGGGTATTTTAATCGCGCACGTATTCGTAATTTTTTTGCTTCTGTAACTACCCCTCCCCCCCAAAAAAAAAAAAGTAAAATTTTTTTCCAATTTGGCTCTTAAACATTTACGATTTTTCAATATGGCTCTAAGTATCACCAAGTGTGGCCAGTGTGTTATATACCATGGGCGTAACCAATGCGGTACAGGAGGGTAGAGAACAGGTCAAGAATATCGCATTTGACATTTGATGTAATGCGGATTGATGCGGATGGTCTGTGATGGAATGTCTCTGTATAAACCCCTGATTTTTAGAAAAGGCCTTATTAATTGTCTATTTTGAAAAGATTTGTAAATTAAATAACAATTAAATATTAAGTTGATTTTTATTAAATTAATATTTTTAAATAAATAAAATAAATATTTTTTATTTCATTTATAAGTAAAACTTTATTTATTTAATTGTTAACTAAAAAGGTTAAATGAAATAAAATTAACATATTAATATCATATCTCTTTTGTACGTATGACAACTTTTGTTAGATATTTAAAACAATAAATTCAATTTTTTAAATTTATAAGTGTTTTAATTTTTCTATAGAAACTAAACTAATTGATAAATATTTATTTTTTATAAAATTTGTTATAGATTGTCACTTAATTCTTTTTTTATTTATTTATTTATTATTATATAATAGTTTTATTTTGATTTTTGTTATCTATTTGTTATGGATAAGAAGAAAATTGTTAGAGCCCGTTAGAGCCTCAAGGTGGTAAATAAGATGAAATCTGCCTATTATTATAGTTTGTTTGAGGCGTGATATAACGATTAAAGATAAAATAGAGTCATAACTTATAATTTTTTATCATTTGAAAAATTGTTTTTTTTTTTAAATAAATTTATAATAAATATATTATATATTACAGAAATAAATATAAGTAAACTATAAAAATAAAAAACAAACTATAGTTACTTTTATAATTGTATAACATTTTAAATTAATATTTTTATAATTTAAAAAACGGAGTTAAAAATTTCACACAAAAATCTTTAATAAAATACATATATTTTATCTATTTCTTTGAATTTTAATAGAATTTTTGCTTGAAAGAGAGAGAAATAAACGTTTTGAAATTTATAATAAAATTAATTTTTATTGATGTAATTAATATTTTTAACCTTATAATATTAATCTAAAAAATTATATTTCAAATTCTAAGTTCAAATTTTAAAAAGTCAAAATATAATCAAAGATTTTTTATTTCAAACTCAGATATTCAGATCCATTTATTTAATATTTATAGATAAATATTTCTGGTGTTCTCAGCAAATTTCAATTATTTCTTTATTAGTAACATTAAAATCTATTTACAATAATTCTAAAAAGAAAGATCTTGTCAAAAGAAAGTTACAATTTTTGTTAAATAACTAACAAATAAATTTATTACATAACGGGTCATTGAGCACATATATAAATATAGATTCCAAAACACATTTGTTCAAAGCGGTTCAAAGTTTAATGATTTAACTTATCTACTCAACAAGTATCTATTAAACTACACAATTGTTTAAAAATTAATTTGATATAAGTAAGAAATACAAATATAGAATACAAAATGTCTTTAAAGTTATATTATGATTTGATGTCTCAACCTTCAAGGGCATTATTTATATTTTTAAAAAAAACAAAAATACCTTTTGAGGATATGAAGGTTAAATTGGCAAGTGGTATTTTTATTATTTATATTTTTATTTTAATTTAAATTCATGATTTATAGCTTGATATTTTTTAAGGGGAACATATGTCAGAAGAATATCAAAAAATAAATCGGTTCAAAAGAGTACCTGCAATTGTTGATGGTGATTTTAATTTAACTGAGAGGTGAATATAAATAAAACCAAAATTCAACAATATATTTATATTTAAATAGGTTAACATAAATATTTATTTCTTCATTTAACCTAATTATTTATTTATAATTAAATTCAATTATATAGAGTTTTAAACATCTTAATCGAGAAATAATAGCAGATCATGTAATCTCAACTTTATATTATATAAGTTTGTAGATATTTATAGTTTATAGTAAATATATCGAAATATATAGTTTGTAACTGTAACTGTGTAAAATATTGTGTTTGTAATTCTCTGATATATATAATGATTAATCGAGATTAAACTAAAAAATTGTGAAAAATTGAGAATTATTACTTTCTCAAGATAATATACTAACTACATTATATCTTTTCTAAATACATATCAAAAAAACATAATCTCATTTTTTTTATATAAAATATATATATTAATAAATAATTCTTTTAGTAAATATTATAATTCATTATGTATTCGTACATTTAATTTTTTTACATTTATTTATACTTCAATTATTTTTAATAATATTTAAAAAGAATGAAAGTAACTTGAGAAAAAATTATGTTAAATAATCAAATAATAATAATAAAGATTTATTAACCAAATAAAAATAGGAATTTTGGTACCACATAAATCTTTAAAATGTAATTTTAATTTAATTAACTTATTAACTTCTAAACATTATACAAATTCAAGAAAGATTGAATTTATAATTTATATTTGTTAAGAAATATAATATAAGACATTGTATATTTATAATAAGAATTGTTTATATTGTTCTAAATTAAAAAACTGATTAAAATATCTTTTTTTTAAATACATAATTATATTTTTAAGTGTGGCAATTTTTCGATATTTATGTCGAGAGAAAAATGTTGCTAATCATTGGTATCCAAAAGAAAGCAAAGAAATGGCACGAGTTGATGAATTTTTGGAATATCAACATATTGATTTAAGATTGCATTGTGCAATGTTTTTTCAAATTAAGGTAAAAAATATAAAATAATATGCAAAAAAATAAATAACTTATAGAAATATATTTTTAAATTATTGAATTAATAATTAATTAATTAATTATAATTTTAGTTTCTGCGACCCCTTTTAACTGGAAAACCCGCTAATGAAAAACGTATTGAAGAATTTAAAACTCGAATGGTGGAATCACTTGATAAAATAGAAAATATATGGTTAAAAAATAATACATTTATTGTTGGTAATCAAATATCCATAGCAGATATCCTTGCTGCTTGTGAGATTGAACAAACAAGTAAATTTTTAGAATATATATGAAAAAATAAATAACTTTATAGAAATATATATTTTAAATTATTTAATTAATTATTAATTTCAGAGCTTGCTGGTTATAATCCTTGCGAAGGTAGACCTATACTTGAAGAATGGTTTAATCGAATTAAAAATGATTTAAATCCTCATTATGACGAAGCTCACAAGTTCATTTACAAATTAGCTGCTAAACAACAAAATGCTTCTAAAATATAAAAATCAGCTTTATTTTTTTTGTAACAATCTTGTTTAATAATTTAAATGCCAATTTTAATAAATTGTTATATTTTATTTAAAATATTAATTTATTTCTATTTAGAAAATTGAAAGAGCTCCGATCACACAATATCGTATTTGACAATTCTGCATACCTCTGCAGTCTGTCTTTAAAACTTTAAATGATATAATTAGTCTTTCATATATATAAAAATAAAATAAGACCCATAAATTGAATGGATTTAAAAAAAAAATCGCAATTTTTATGTTAACTTTTTTATAACAAAATATAAATATAAATGATAATAATAAAACTAAATATAATATAAATAATTGAAAGAAATAAAATATATTTAATTTAAATTAGATGATACAAATAATACAAAAAAATATACAGAAAATTAAATATAAAATAAAGATGTTTAATTTTTCATAAATTCTATTTGAAATTGTGAAATATATATAGATATATCTTATTAATGATTAAGTTGATTGTTAAGCTGAAGAAATAGAAACGTTCTTTTTGATAAAGGAATTGAAAAATGTGATTAAACCCTTAGTATCTTGGGTTTCTTTAAAATATCGTGATATTTCCTCTAATTTGGGATGAAGAGGATTAGAATTTAATAATATCCAATCCTCATTTTCTGAAGAAAATTGAAGATAATAATTCTCTTTAGTAAACTTGACAAAATATAATCTAACTTCTTCATTATCTTTAATTTCAATATCTAAATCCAATAATTGATAGAGCTTGAGGGTTTTTATATGAATGTTCAACAAATTTAACATATTTTTTTGAAGATATAGTGATCCTAAAAAAGAAAAAAAAAATGTATTTTTGATTTAAATATTAATTACTTGCTTACTTTTTTCTGCATCTTCTTTTTCTTTTCTTAGAAGTTTTACGGATTGAGATTTTAATCTGAATTTTTCATTTAATTCCTCAATTTTATTATCAAATTGAGTTGTTTGTTTCTTCAAATCTTCATTATTTTTCTTTATAATTATTAAATCTTCTAAGAGTAGAGGCCTAAGATTTTTCTTTTTATCTTGTAACTCAGTAATTTTATCTAAAACAATATTATCTAATAATATAAAGAACTTGAAAATTATATTAAAGCGATTTCTTACCGAAAATATTTCCTTTTCTTTTAATATGAAATTTAACTATTTCACTTGAAATTTCTTCAAATTTATTTAAAGATTTTAGTTGTTCTTCTCGCCATGAATTGAATTCGATATCAGAAATATTAAATAAATCCATATTTATTTGTTAATTTATAGATGAAAAATAAATAATGACTTAACTAAAAAAATTAATTGTCAAGTTAAATTTCTAATAAAGCCGTTAAATTTGTTTAAATTTAGTGACTTCTAAGTTATATAATAAAGACAACAAACTTAATGTTTTTTAATTAAACATTTAAAATTATATAATTATATTTATTTTAAATTAGTAAATAAATAAATTTAATTTTTATTTATTAAATTAAATCTTAAAATATTTGTTTAATAATCGACAAAAAAAAAAATAAAGAAAAAATTTTAATTTGTAAATTTTGAAATTTAAATCAGTAGTGAGAGGGCGCTGTAATTTAATCAAACTTCTAAAATATAATCTACAATGTGTTTAACCTAAAAAATGTTTTATTTATAAATTCGTTTAAATACAATATCTTAATTATTATAATTTCTTTAGTCTAATTAATTTTAATAAACTTGATATATTTTATATTAATTTGGTTACTATTTAGTGAAGATTTTTTTTTATTACAAAATCCTCATGTGAAATTTTTATTATTTTATAAATTCTATAAAAATGACAACTCAAGTTTCATCAATTAAGTCATTTGATTTTTCATCTATTTCATTTTTACAAAATGAAAGTCACTTAGATATCAAAGAATCACCACTTGCTGGAATCACAGAAGGTATTATCTTATGTGTATTTTTAATATATTTATATATATAATCATTTATTAAATGTATATAATAACTATGGTTAATAAACAATTTTTCATTTTTTAGACAATAAATATTCCTGGATTTGTTTTGGACCTCATATTGAAGTAAGATTAATAAATGATGGTTCAAAGATTGCTTCTTGGACCTTTGGCGCCAGGATTGAAGATTATAGTACCGAAATAACATCTGTTCTTGATATTCCTGGTTCTGATATTCTAATTATTGGAGTGGAAAGTCAATTCTCTAGTTTGGTTTGCTTTTTTGATATCCAATCTTCCGTAGTTATTAAAGCGATACGCTTTCCCAACAAGGTAATAATTAATTTGGTATATCAATAAACATAGGAAGGATAATTTAAAAATAAATATTTATGAGATGAAAAAAGCATATAGAGTACCAATCGCTTGTTAATATATAGATATATTAGAATTTATTAATAGAAACCCATAAGCAAAAAATGACTAAAAATTTAAAAAAATTTCCAAGACTTATTTAATTATTTACATATAGAAAATAACATTTAATTTTTAAAGCAAATGTTTTTCTAAGCCTTATTATTATTATTTGTTTTTATTGATTAAAAATGTACAAAATTAATTAAGAGAGCTACGATTATGTATTGAGAATAGAAAAAATAAACAAGTGAATTTTTGATGAAAAATATTTTTATCGCTTTTCAAAATAATCGCCTTTAAGTAAATACACTTTTGCATTCGATTGAACGAATCATCCTTCCCAATCTATATTATTTTTATACTAAATTAAATAATTATTTAGAAAAAACTTAAATATTTTTATCCTTTTCAAATAAGAATTTCTTTTTTTTAGATCATTTCTTTTTCTTTAATAAATTCTAATCCAGAAAATAATATCTTACCAAAATGTTTCACACCGATGGCTGGAATAATTGCTGTTGGTTTATCAGGAGGTCAACTAATTCTTCTCGATTTATCTTTGAATGGTAATTAAATATTATTCAATTGCTTTGTCAATTTGCTTTGCCAACAATTTTAAACTTATTTAGTTATATTTACCTTATAACTTTACACCTTAAATGGTTTGTTGGATGTTCCTATTCTTGTGCTTAAAATAAGATATTTACTAAACGTTAAAAAAAAAAAAAAAAAAACTTAAATTAACTCTAAATTTGTTATTTAATTTTAAATAAATCATAATTTTATTTTTTTAAATATCATTGTTTTAGACATCTTTAATTATGAATTGGAAAATAAAAAAGATGAAAATAACCCTGTAAATCTTTTGTCTTTAACAAATTATGATTTACAAACTGCAGAAAATGCTAAAACATTTGCGAAACAAAATTCTGACCATCTCTGTATAATAATAAACGGTAATATATCTATCTCTCTCTCTCTCTCTCTATATATATATATATATATATATATTTATATATAATTATTTAATTTATCAAATTATGAAAGATTTTCTAAAAATACCTTATTTAATTTTAATAGAACACTATATTACTACTGACGAAGTAATTCTTGATTATCCTGATGTTGAATTGACTATTTCACGAGACTCAGCAGATATTACAGCACTTCATTATATGGCTCCAAATGGAACTCTTGCTGTAGGTTTACAATGTGGAGTCTTTCAATTGTGGAATTTAATTACTATGGAACTCTTGTAAGTAACTTTTTAAAGAAATACTTAAATTACTTTTTTAGAAAATTGATAAAATAGGGAATTCTTTATATAATTCTTCATTAAACATTTTTGATTGATCTTGATCACACAATCAAATTTACAGTCTTTTTTCACTTGTAAATTGAATTCAAAATTTATTTTGAATTTAATATTAATTATTTATTTATTATATAGGTACACCTCGAAAGAAAAAAGTTCTCCAATTCGGGATTTTGGTTTTCTTGAACCAATTGATGATCCCATTAAGCAATGTTATCTTTGGGTTTGTAAACAAGATAATCAGGCAATAATGTACGCTCTTAACTATAAAAAAACTCAACCCTTGAATGTGAGTAAACATAATAACAGCTTGGGAAATGAAGGTCTTGCAGCAAGTGTTGCTGAATCTTCAAATGCGTCTTCCACTTTTTATCAAGAACTTTTAGATTGTAGACATTGTTTAACCTTTGATTTAAGAACTTTTTCTGAACATCATATTTGTTCAACATTTGTATCATGTCGAACACTCCATACTCATAAGTTTATTACAAATGAAGAAGGTAATTATCAATTTAATTGTTTAATTAAATAATTTAATATATATATATATATATTAATTAAAATCATATATTGTACATAATGATTATTAACGTAAAACATGCTTAAGAAAATAAAAGATTTGAAATATTATTTATGATTAAGATTCATTTAAATAGAAAATAATAAATTTTCAGATACTTGTGAATTATCACTTTGTATTTTCCATTGGAATGATCAAACATCTCAATCAAAAAATGAGTCAGCATCCTTTTTTACTTTATTCGAATTGGGCCAATGGTATAAAGAACAAATGCCCTCCTCTATTTCAAGACATTCATGCAATTCCTTTACTAATACAATTAATGTATCTAATGACGCTTTTGATGTTCGAATTAAACCTTCAACTATTTCAACTTTCCACATGGTTCATCCTTTAGATGAACATTTTTATCCATCATCATTGGATTTCGGTAAAATTCAATTTTTAAAACTTCGTTCATTTTTTTTTTAATATTGTTAATTAATTTATTTTTTAATTTATTTCAGAATTTATTATTTTTCGAGACAATTGTTTAGAATTTTTTTATCATATGGGCTCCCAAAGAGAATTATTATTTCAGCTAGAAGCTACTGGTCCATCAGCTCTTCTCCATCCTACCACATTATATCATCGTTGCTTAGCAGTAGGATTAAAACCAACACTTCAAGACAATTCAATATCCAATAATATGAATTCATTAGAAAATCAAAGAAAATTTCTTTTAAGCCTTGCTCTTGAAAATCAACTTAATTCTTTATTGGTAGAATGTGTGAATCAATGGATTGATGGAACGCAGGTTTGTATTTTATTTGTTTGCTTTTTTTAAATAGAAATAGAAATTTAAATAGATTATGATTAAAAGCAAACAGATACAATAAAAATCTAATTTTATCGAGAATGTAATGATATCATCTTAATAAATATTAAGCTGAAATCTCGATATCTCGTTGAAAACTTATTATTATATTCTTATTAATATATTATATATATAAAATAAATATAAATGTAAATTTAAAATATTTTAATTTCTTAATAAAAATATAATATATTTTTATAATATTGTTTTTTAGCTTTCAGTGAATTGTTCAATATCTTTGCTTATTTCTTGGGCTTGGGATCGTGCTGAAAATGTTAAATATCAGATTGAAACTTTAGCGAAGCCTTTATTTGATTCAACTCTAAACGGTTTAGATGAAAATAGCAATCGTCTTTTTGCTTATTATTTTAATCAATTAAATCAATTGCATAATTTCTTCAAACATTGTTTGAGTCTCAAACTTGGTAAGGTTGCATTTTATACAAAGACATTAATAATAATTGCAAATAATAAGAAAATATTTATTTATATTTGATTGTATTTTAGATGTAGACAAGGAGACCCATGTCCTCGGAATATTATCTACATTCATTCAAGTGATTCAATGGTTTTTACAAGTAGGATTTCTACCAGAACGCTCTGAATTTAACACCGGAAATGCTCAATCAATTCCATATCCAGTAAACAAAATAAGGCAAGATTATGAAAAAAGAAGAATTAATCAACCAGAGTTATTTATTGATGTTTTGGTAAAATTATTTATTTTATATTATAAAAAAAAATTAAAATATAATAATTAATTTATTTAATATGTTTAGGTCAAAAGAGATCCGAAATTATTAACATTTTTTAAAAGTTGTGGAGGGTCTGGCCTCTATCCTCCTGAATCTTTAAATATGGTTTTGAGATCATATCTGCTAGATACTTCAGACCATTATGTTAATCATTGTATTATAATGTATATTCTTCTCGACTTGGCATCGATTTTAGATGAAGAAATGTAAAAATTGTTATTTTTTAATTGATCTAAAAAAACATATTATTTAATAATTTTTTTGATCTTTTCAGATATAAAAATGCTATTAATCGATTTGTTTCATTTCCTCCACGATTACATTTAAAACCAAGTATCATTAAATTAACCCATTCATTTTGGTTGCTTGACCATAAAGAAATACCGGTAAAATTAAATAATATAAAAAATAACATTACAATTCAAATGTAAATTTTCTTATTAACATTTACAATTTCAGGCTTCTTTAGAAATTTTATCACATCCTTCTATTTCATTAAAAGAAATGGATTCTTGGCAAATTGAACTAATGGCCCAAGGACTTCTTTCACATCACTTAAATCATGAAGCTCTTGTATTCTTAGAAAGACACTATTCTGTAGGGATGGCTAAAGCAAATGGCGCTTCTGGATTCCATCAAAAAATATTTATAAGAGTGCTTCTTGCTAATCGTATGGCTCGTGAAGCATTTGAATTAATTCGTACTATTTCATTGAATTCAAATTCTGGTTCAGCTATACTCAAAGATTTTTTTCAAGGTAAATTAGATATAATTAACTAATATATTTATAGTAAATTAAAGTGATACAATGTTTGGTGAGTATAATTTTTGAAAATTTTTTTAAAATACGAAATAATAATGTTTATAAAATTGAACTAAAAACAACTCTATTCTACTTCACATTTAAAAAATTCCTAAATCATCAAAATTATATTAAAATTTAATTTCATCAATTTTTTTTTTTATTTATTAATGAAATTTTGTATTTTTAGAATGTGATAAATCTGGTCAGTTGGCATCTATATTACAACTTTCACTTAGTCCTTATGAAGAACGCGAGTTGAGTTCCTATCTTGAACATACACAACATGAACGAAGACATGCTAGTGCTATTGTTGGAACATCTTCAACTGTTGACAATAATAGTTCATATTCTTGTGTCTTAGACCCTCGAGCTCTTTATTATTTACAAAGAAGTCGTATTCTTGAAGCTATGGACATACGGTGTGGAGATAATAATTCATCTTCTCCATCAGAACTAATTCATACTTCTAGAGAAAAAAGTATAATTTATACTTTTCATTAATTATCAAAAAAAAAAAAGATTACCTAATAATTATTTTTTTTTAAGAAATTCCATCAAATGAAGATATAATTTCTGCATATTCACGAACACTTCCATCTGTTACTCGAAAATTAGCCAAATATGTTTATAATAAAAATGCCAGTTATGATAGAATACAATTAATGAACTCTAACCCAGTTCCATTTTCTTCCGTTGTTAAACCAAGTGTCAAGCAAAACATAATCTATAAGTAAGAAAAAACTGATTTTATATTTTTCTTAAAACATAATATGCTTGATGTATATTTCTTTAGAATAATTGGTATATTTAAAAAAATATCAATTTTAGATCATCTTTAGTTAAAACCGCTTTAGAAAAGGCCCGTGAAACATGGTTTTCTATGACAGAATCCCCCAATGAATATATAGAAGACTCTAAAATGACAAGTGAAAATAAATTGGAATTTATACCATTTTTATTCACAGATCGCGAGGAATTAGATCAATCTCAGTAAGTAAATCAAACAATATTTTAATAAAATAATTTATGATTGAATTATTTGTTTTTATCTATTTTAGGATGAATACTACATTAATGACCCAAGCAACACCAACTGTACTTCCAAAAATGAAAAGAAGAAAATTAGAATGTTTAGAAGAAGATAATCATCAACCATCCAAACGTATTCGCTATGATAATGATTCAATGAACGTAATTTCTACATTAGATACCCGGTAAGATCATTGATTTATTTATTTTTCCTTTATGCTCACCTCTAGATTCAATTAAATATAAGATATAACTTAAATAAATATTTTTTTATTTCTAGCTCACATCGCGATCCTTTAAAACTATTGGAAACTCCAAAATTAATTTTTAAAGCTGACTTGAATGTTAAAAATACATTAACACCGGTTCAGAAGAGACGTGATGTGACTCCTCATTCAATTCTTAAGGTGTGCCAAAAAAGAAGTAATTTTCTGAAGTCGCATCGCCGGCAACAAAAATCCAATTATTCCTTTTCCTTCCAAACTCGTTAATGAAAATTCATTTGCATGATTTCTTTTTACCCTCCACGATAACATTTACTTCATCGTATTGTATTTGGTTTAAAAAAATGGAATTTTTTCTGTATAACTCATTTAATAAATTATTCAATCATAAAAATTACAAAAGCTCAATAATTGCAAGTTAAATTTAGCTGTGTGTTTGATAATTTATCGCGTTTAAATGAAAAAAAAAAAAAAATTCAAGATAGAGATTTTTTCAAGAAAACTAATGGTATGTACTGTTATTGAATTTCTTCAAAATATACTGCTGATCAAAATCAGCTAACGTAAACATTATGAACCCAGAAAGAATTGAAAATTTCATCATTTCGTTTGTTAATTTTTAAATAATTCTAATAAAGTCTTAATAGACTTCTACTGGTTTAACTAGCAATATATTCTATTATTTCAATTACACTCGGATATTTTTTAATGAAAAGTCTCATAAGTTGAATATTTATAATATACCTTATATAATATTATAATTCAGTTTGTTGTTCCCAAATTTCACTACCAATTCCAATAAATATTTTTAAAATTGTTTATTAATTTATTAAGATAAGTTATTAATAAAAATAACAACTTTTTCATTTTTCTATACAGACAAATTTAACATTTTTCGTCAAACCATAAAATTCCTTGAAACTACTCTATCTCGAAACTTGAATTTTTTCTCGAAATTTTTTGAATTTGGTACTTGTAACTTAAAATCAATCACTGTATAACCATTAACTTATTAAATAATATTTCAAACTATAAAATATATAATATAAAATATTTTTTATTATAGATGTTAAATGACATGTTTATAAAGTTGCAACGTTTGTTTTGTTTGAACGGTAATATACGATTTAATATACGATTCTTGATTCTAATTTACATTTAACAAAATCATTATGGTATATTGAATTGATCTAATAAATAACCTTTTATCATAAATGTTAATGATAAATTAAAATTGTGTTGAATTTTTTTATTTTATTTTTTTTTATTATATTAATTTTTCTGTTGAATTAATTATTGAATATAATATAATATTGTTTTTTAATAGGTACGGGATCGTGAAAGATCTGCAACGCCGATTTCACTTCGAACAAATAATTTTGACAATGATAATCGACCTAACGTAATAGAAAGTGCAAGGCAAATTAGATTTTCTCTACCTAAAAGATCGAGTATATCTCCAAGTCCAGAAAGCAAAAGTAGCCCAACTAAACCCCTTGCTTCTGCAAGACGTCCTCTTCATCCATTTTCTCTTGAGAAAAATTTAACGTTGCAAACTTCCACGTTTAAATCAGGTCTGGAAAATAAGATGAATAAATCGTGTGGGATTGTGGATGATCGAGAATCTCATAATAACAAACCAGATAATCCAAATCATAATGAATCTTTAAATTCCAGTGAAGAATTTCATAGTTTTGAAGAAAGTACAAGTGAGTTAGAAATAAAGAATGACAATATTCCTAACTTAACAAATATATCTAATCAACCAAATAAATTTGATGATTCTTCAACGCCTGTTTTAAAATTTCTTGAAAAT
Organism: Labia minor; assembly: GCA_963082975.1. Classification (NCBI taxonomy): domain Eukaryota; kingdom Metazoa; phylum Arthropoda; class Insecta; order Dermaptera; family Spongiphoridae; genus Labia; species Labia minor. The sequence continues at coordinate 4,166,425 of OY720349.1, forward strand.
TTAGAACAATATGCATCTGGTACTTACAATAAAATTCCTAAAAGTAATTCACTTAAAAAATTGGAAACACATCAAAATGAAAAAAGGGACTTTCTTTATGAATCTGAATTTAAAACTAAATCTATAACTATTAACAAAAGTTCCTTACAAAGTGAAGAAATATGTATGGATAGAAATAAAATTAAAAAATCTGAATTTATTTCAACATCTAAAGAAACAATCAAACAAATCAAATTTAAAGAAATTGAGCCCAATGTATCAAATATGTTTACTAGTAAATTATCAAAAAATAATGCATTGACCAATAGCCAAGAAAGTAAATCATTTACAAAAATAGTTCCTTTGTCAAAGAAAAATGTTATTGATAATACAGTTAATGATAATATTAATAAAAAAGAAATTAAAATGAGTGAAATGCTATCCAAAAATGATATTAAATCAGATAAAAAAATAATTAATACAGAAATTACTTTCAAAAAATTAAAACATCAATCAGATAAGGAAGCCGGTGGGGATGATTGTGAAATTATTGAAATAGATCTAGATTCAGATGATTATAATGAAATTTCTAAGGAAACAAAGAAAAATAATAAACATAAAAGTCTTTATATATCTGAATCAGAGAGTGATAATAATGTCGATGACATTTTAGAATTAAATGATTCTGATGAGAAAATGAATGATATAAATGAAGATAAAGAATATATTGAGGAGGAAGAAGTGGAAAGTGAACCTATAGAAAATATTAGTGATAGCGAAGGAATTAAAGATTATACTGAGGAAGATGAAGAAAGAATGGAAAATGAAGATTTAGATTATTCTTTGGATGAAGAAGAAGAAAATGAATCTATAGAAAATTTAAGTGAAATGAAGAACGTAGAAAGCCAAATTGAAAAATTAGAGAATGAAGAACAAATTAGAAGAATAAATTACGAAGATTCAGAAGATGAAAACGAAATTGAAGAATTGGAAGATGAAAAGTACATGGATGAGGATGAGGAGGACGAGGAAGAAGAAGAAGAAGATGATGATGATGACGATGACGATGACGATGACGATGATGATGAAGAGGGGGAGGATGATGATGATGATGAAGAGGAAGATGAAGAAATTAGTGAAACCGAAAATGGCATAAATGAAGTTATTAAAGATATTACACATTCAGAAGAAGAAATTGAAGAAAGTGATGTACATGAACAAGAAGATGATGACGTCGAAGAAAAATTAGAACAAGTAATTGAAGATGATATACAGGAGGAAGAAGAAGAAATGGAAGAAATAAAAGACACTTTGGATAAAGAAATTCAAGAAGTAATTGAGGAAGAGGTAATTCAAGAAAGTTTATTAGATGAACAACATAATGAAGAAGAAATAATCGAAAATGATGATATGCGCGAAAATACTCCCGAAACAGTTGAAGCAAATCCTCAAGATAATCAAAGTAGTGAATTGGAAGAAATAATTGAAAGACGTGAGAATACTCCTGATACAGTTGAAGCAAATCCTCAAGATAATCAAAGTAGTGAATTGGAAGAAATAATTGAAAGACGTGAGAATACTCCTGATACAGTTGAAGCAAATCCTCAAGATCATCAAATTAGTGAAGTAGAAGGAATAAATGAAAGACGTGAGAATACTCCTGATACAGTTGAAGCAAATCCTCAAGATCATCAAATTAGTGAAGTAGAAGGAATAAATGAAAGACGTGAGAATACTCCTGATACAGTTGAAGCAAATCCTCAAGATCATCAAATTAGTGAAGTAGAAGGAATAAATGAAAGACGTGAGAATACTCCTGATACAGTTGAAGCAAATCCTCAAGATCATCAAATTAGTGAAGTAGAAGGAATAAATGAAAGACGTGAGAATACTCCTGATACAGTTGAAGCAAATCCTCAAGATCATCAAATTAGTGAAGTAGAAGGAATAAATGAAAGACGTGAGAATACTCCTGATACAGTTGAAGCAAATCCTCAAGAGCTTCAAATTAGTGAAGTACAAGAGATAATAGAAAGACGTGAGAATACTCCTGATACAGTTAATGCGGATCCTCAAGAGCTTCAAATTAGTGAAGAACAAGAAATAATTGAAAGTGAAGATACAATTGAAAGGAATGAAAATAGCTCTGATATGATGATAACTGAACCACAAAAGAACATTATAATAGAAGATCAAGGGTTAATGGAAACTGAAATAATTGAAAATGATAATAATGTTAATAAAATAATCGAAGACCAAACCCTAGAAAACCAACAAAATGATGATGATAAAAAGACAATAAGTGAGAATTCAGAAATCATTGGAATAAATGATAATATTGAAATAAGAGAGAACGAAATTCAGGAATCATTAATGGAATCGAATGATAATGAAATTGAAATAAAACAGCATGAAGTTCAAGAAATTGAAATAAGTTCGACAACTAATAATGATTCCAATATGGAAGCTATTATATATGAAGAGGCATTTCCTTCTACATCTGAAACTAGAAATAATACTAATAAAGATTCTATAAATCCTGATGATAATAATATTAAAATGAAACTACGAAAACGCAGTTCAAGCGTTAGCAGTTATCAGAGAGATGTATATCAAACAACACAACCGAGAAGAGCAATTTCGGAAAACAGGGAATTAACTCCAATCGTTTCACGTAAAAGACCACGTAGTATTGCTTCATTTTCAATAAAAGGTGAAGAGATGAATGATTTATTTAAAAAAATGAAAAGAACTGAAAATACGGAAGATGATGATCTAAATAAACCAGGCCCATCTCGTATTATAAGTGATGATGAGATTCATACAACAGAAAAATTAGATGATTCTAATACTGAATCTAATATGGATAATACCTTAGAAGATGAAAAATTATCAAATAAGAGAATTTTTTCACGCGCCTCATCAGAAACCAGACAACTTTGCGGAAGAAAAAAAAAGAAATATTTATATAATTCAACATGTTCATTGCATGAAACATCTTTACAAGATGATATCGATTTTAAGCCTATAAAATATTCACTTAGATCCAAAAAAGAAGAATCATCTTCGTTACAGGACATTCATACTGCCTCACCAAAAAGCAATGATCTTAATAAAAGACGTTCATTAAGATCATCTAGCAAATCGAATTTAGTTACCCTTCCTTTAATTGAAGAAAAAGTTGAAATTGTTAACGAGATTGACAAAACGGAAGAATTATCCTCTTCTACTCGAAAAATCCCAAGAAAAACAAGATCTCAATCCGAATCTAAAGATTATTCATCACCAAAAATAATGAAAAAAACAAGAAGTACTTCATCATTAAATACAATTATAGAATCAAACACTGAATTATCTTTATCCGAAACGAAAATTAATTTAGAAGATTCCAAACTCGAGTCTATGACTACATTTTGTTCCAAAGATGATAACACTCAAGACATGATCACTTTAAGTCAACAAAGTAATGAATCACTTATTGAACCTAGTCAAAATCGATTACAAGAAGAGACTAAATCCCTTGTTCATGATGATATAGATTCCGATACAATTGATGATGAGTCCGATCGTGAAAACAAAATTAATATTCCAGAAGATAAAAGTACAAACAGTAAAGAAAAAAGTTTAGAAATATCGGTTTCTTTAGATAATACTATAATCTCTAACGACAAGAATTTAGATGAAGAAGGAGAATATATTTTAAGTCAAGCCAGTTCCACAGAAATTGAACCAAGTCAATATAGAGTGATGGAAGAAAAAGAGAGGTTACTTGAATTAGGAGAGAAAAAAGAAAATAATCCAAAATCAAAGAAAAAAACTAGAAAATTACTTAATGTTCATGAATCCAACTGGGAAGAATTATCGTATAAATCGTCATCGAATGAAAAAGACTTGCCAATCGATTTAGATTCACAAAAGTTAATAACACCTACAGAACAAGAAACGGAGATACCTAAAGTCCAAAGAGTAACTCGTAATAGTTTGAGGGCGAAATCTTTAGAACCTCATCAATCAGTTAAAGAAAATCCAAGTGATAGTGAAACAATGTCTGAGACTAGCGGTTTGAGATATACAAGAAAATCTAGAAAATCGGCTTTTAATGTTAGTCTTCCTGCAATTGTGGATGTACAAATTGAATCTCCGAAAGAAAATACTCCTCAGGTTAGTAACAATTTAATTTTTAATTTCATTAAAATACCTTATATATACATATACATATATATATATAAGGGAATTTTATAAATAAAACCACATATTGATATTTTTTATTGTAAATTTATTCAAAAAATACACGTTTCGATTGCTACTTCTGCAATCGTTATCAAGCGACTCCAGAAGTAGCAATCGAAACGTGTATTTTTTGAATAAATTTACAATAAAAAATATCAATATGTGGTTTTATTTATAAAATTCCCTTGTAAATAAAAACAGCCACCAAAGCTTTAATAATTTAACATATATATATATATATATATATACCTTTATATATGTATTTAAATATGAAAATCAATTAACAATCTTTTCTTTTATCCAAGGGATTATTATTTTTATTTTTACATTTAGTTTATAAAATAATATATTTCAAATTATTTCACACATTTATTTATTTATTTTATAATTATAAAAACATGTTGTTTTAGAAAAAGAATGAGAATTTAGAAGAATACACTGGAACAAGAAGATTAACAAGAATTCAAAAGAGAATTTTATCTCGTAATTCTTCTTCTAAAATGTTTAAGTAATTAATATCAATATTTTATTTATAAAGATAATAATATTAATAATATCTATTAAACAAATCAATATTGTATTAAAAAAAAAAAACTTAAAAATATATGTTTTCTCTTAAAGCTCATCATTAGGAGAAACTTCTAGTGAAAATCAAACGGTGGATGTATCTTTTGACCAAACAAACGAGCCTGAAAAAAAACCACGAAGTACTCGCCAACTTTCAGTAGATTTAGAGGACACATCATCAGAATCCAGCCGGAGTTCTTTAAGATCATCAATACGACTTCGGGAACGAAGGTGCTTATTTTATAAATCAATTTTTAAAACCCAATAACAAGACCTACAAACTAATGATCTTTCAAAATTTACTCTTACAAATTTTCTTGTTCAAAATTATTAACCAGCTGATCGACTAATAATTTTACATATTTCAAATCTGTCAATGGGTTTTTAAACTTGAACATATATATATATATATATATATAATAAAATAAATATTAATATTATATAACTTATTTCTTAGAATGAACGAACATATGTATATATATATATATATATATTGTCGTATATTGGAGGCTTAGTATGGGTTGGGTTATAAAATTATAAAAAAATGGGTTTAAAAATAATAAAATTGATCTTTAATTTGATTATTAGCACTCTGTTTATTATTAATAGGACATAGTATATGGTGAATCCAGCGAAGATTTATAAGGGAAGAGGTTAAAAAGTCGAATTCATGACAATAGGTTCCATTCATCAATCGATCCTATTTCATTTACATTGTCTGCATTTTAGGTAAAATGGATAAGGGTTTTAATATTTGTCTTAAATGTTTTATTTATGGTTTCTTGATGACTTTCCTCTATTAAAAGGCATTTTTATGTTTATATATATTTTTGTTTAGGTTTTCGTGAAAGTTTTTATTACTGGGTTATTTTCACGTTTAATTGTGAGTTTTGAGTCCCGACGTTTCGGCGTCTATTATCAAGAGGGAATTTTTGGAATTTTGGGTCTTAATTTTAGTGAGATGATTGATTGGGATGATTGGGGACGGGCCAATTTGTACATTTGTGAGGCAGCAATATATCTTAGTCGTTCATACTTTCAACAACGCATAGTCGCTTGATCGTTGATTCCGGAGTGATAAGATTAATAAAATAATTATTGTTTAAAATAAAATGTTGAAAAATATTTAAAGCCGCGTCCACACTATGTCGATCGATAAAATCGCTCGATACCTTCGACTGTGTCAACTCGTCTAAATTGCCTCAGTACATGTGGACGAGTCGACCGACAACCATCATAAATTTTTATATATATGAGTGATGATGAAGATGCTGGAGCAGCGGCTTCTGCTGCAATTCTTATTGCCATCTTGGGAAGCCAAAAAGATCCTAATCGTCGCCCGCGGAGATTTTGGGTACGGCCTAGCCTCGTTCGAGGCAGAAAAAGGTATAGTACGGAGGAATTTATGCGAGATTTATTGCTGGATGAGGTTGACGAATCACTCCAATTCATTTTCAATAAAAATGTAAGCACTTGAACAACAGTATAGCAGTATTCTATTTTTTAAAACGGCAGTGACAAGATCGACACGTCCACACTGGTGCCTTCGACTCGACTGTCTTTGATCCGGACCGACCTGATTCGGGTTGCGTTCGACTCGACTCGACACCGCTCAACAATGTCTAGCGACACGTCCAGACTTGTTCGACATTGTCGATCGACATAGTGTGGACGCGGCTTTAGGAATGATGTATAGAAACACTTTACAAAATAACCTTTACTATTGTTTTTTCAATGAATTTGTAATATGCCTAAAATTCCTTTGTGAAAATATTGACACGAGTTATCAAAATTATTTCATTCTTTTAATTTTAGGGTTAAACGAGATATGGAAACTGAATCTATTTCTCCTTCATCAGTCATAACGGTAATTTTTATTTTTTATAAAAGTGGAATAAATATAATAAAATAAATATTAATATTATATAATTTATTTCTTAGAATGAAACAGAAGATGTAGAAATTACTCCCAAAAAAAGAGGTAAGACGTCAAGGACTCTAAAATTAATGTTCGAAGATATATATTATACTATACGTTGACCAAAAAGCAATGTGAATTTTGTTTTTACCTATCAATAGAATCATTAGCTTAGAAATAATAGCTTCTTTAGAAATTGTTAAAAAATTTTGTCGGCGATTTCTTAGAATGAAAAAAAAATTAATAGAGCAAAGAATTTTAGTGTTTATACAGTTTACGTAGTCACTATGGTTTACATTTACAATTAAATTTTGCCAGAGGATACTTTTTTTTATTCCAAGAAACTTTTTCAAATAACAAAATCGTTGGTCTCTTCTAGTTTCCGAAATAAAAATTATAGAAATCTTATTATTAAATGTGTAATTCAGTCGACATTTTTACATAATATTAAAAAAATATAATCGCCATGATGGGCGCTGTTGTCGGGCAATTAACCGGACGAGAAAGGTCACTGTCCGATAACTGCGCCCCCTTGGCGTTTACATTTTTCCGTTACTATACAAAGATTTAGTGAGGATAGAGAAGCAAATGAAGATATACTCGTTCTGAAAGAACTTCCACATTAACTATTGAAGAAAACATAACCAAAATCAAAGATTTTGAATTTAATAATCTCCGAATTGGAATTAGAGACTTTTTGGAGATTACTGGAATATTATTTAATAATTTAAGCTTGTCTCGAGTCTCTTCTCGTATATTATAATTTTATATACAGGGTGATCAGAAAATGATTGAAAAGGTAATAATTCACGGAATATTGTTGGTAGAGAAGTAACATTTGACACAGTCTTAGAATGACATGGGGTTTTATTGCAACCACAAAAAAAAAAGTTCAAAAAACGACTAAATGTTACCTCTCTACCTACATTATTCCGTGAATTATTACCTTTTCAAATGACTAGCCATTATCTGATCACCCTGTATTATAATTTTTCTTATTTTCAAAATTTTCAAAATAAATACAATTTTTTTTCCAGGCTCCTCCAGATCAACAAGGCAATCTAGAAAACAAGAACTTGCAGACACATCTTCTGGTAAATTTTATTAATTAATTTGATTTTGACAAATTTATTTATTTTTTAATCCTATTTCATTATCTTTTAGGACAAATTTCTTCACCTAAAACTTTAAGAAAAAAAGTTTCCAAAGCGGTAAGTTTACATTATGATAGTGTTTCAAAAAGGACTTTACAACTTTGAAAATTTATATAAATTCATTCAGAGTATGCACAGAGGTGATTGTAGTTCTCGGTAAGACATAAGAGACAAAAAGGTCATCCAATCAAGTGCATTTCTCACATACGACTGTTTTGAGTGTATTGAGAAAACTGAATAAATATGATTGAATTTTCAAAATTGTAAAGTCCTTTTAATCTAATCCTTAACCATAAATTAACATTTTATTCAAATTTAAATTAAAATTTATTTTTTATATTATAAAAAAATTAAATAAGTCATATTTTAACTTTTTTTTATTTAGGTATCAGATGAAACATTTGAGACACCTCAAGAAACTCCTATAAATAAAAAACTGGGTAAGTATTTATTAATATTTAATACGAGTATAAGCTTTTCCTGACTCATCAAAGAAAATTAAATTTAAATATAAAAATTATTAATAGTCAAAATATCCAAATACAATTGCCAATAATAAAAAAAATGATTCTATTAATTTTTACCAACTTAAATTTTTTTTATATTGGGTTGGGAATGAAGTGAAAGTCGATTTTGTCGATGGATAAATTTTACACTTTGTTTTGTTTTGTTAACGCAGTCAAATCATATAATCTTTATTTTTTCTTATTGTTTTTATTTCTACCTTTAATTTAGTAAAAACATTATATCGATTACTGCCTTAGTTTTTATTTTATCTCAAAAATATCTTAAAAATAGAATAACAGGTCTAGCAGATCAGACATATTTTATTGTATTACTTCCGAAAAGGAAAGAATGCATCGCAAACACAAAAGTTTATTTGCCGTATATGGAAATGTAGCCTTGAAAGAAAGGCAGTGTCGAAATTGGTTTAGAAGATTTCGTTCTCGTGATTTTTCATTGAAAAATGCTTAATGATCTGGCCTTTCAGTCGAAGTCGATGAGATGGATATCAAGGACATTATTAACTTAAGATATTATGATATAAGCAGCTCAATGAACCTCAAAAAGTATGGTTATGTCAAGAAACTCGATTTATGGATCCCTTGTCAGCTTAAAGAAATACATTGAACGCAACGGATTAGCGATTCGCTTCTGTTGTTGAAATTGATCCAAGACTTACACGTCTTTGATTACTCGTCAAAAATTATTGTAACTCGGTTGAGATGTTTTGTCTCACCCACCATATAGCCCTGATCTTGCGCCTTCAGATTATCATTTGTTGCGTTCCATGCATAACTCTTTAAGTTGTAAAATTTTTAATAACATCGATGATGTCAGATCATATTTGATTCAGATTTTTGACAGCAAACATCATAAATTTAACGAGCGTGAAATTTTCACACTGGCAATACGTTAGCAACGAACAATAACTAATTGATTTAAGTTTTAAACAAAAACTTTAAATTTTCCATCCTATGTGAAATCGGCAATCACTTGGTTGCCAACCCATATATTACATTACAAATTTGATCATATAATGAATTTTTTTTAATTTTAGCATCTCCATCATCCTCTCAAAAATCCACTCGTAAAAATTTGAGATCAAGTTTAGCTCCTATTGAAGAAGAGCCTTCCATAGAACCAAGCACTTCAAAAAAATCGAAGAACATAACTAATAAATCCAAGAAATAATATTTATATAAATTATAAATAATTTTCAATTAAAATATTATTTTTGAAAAATATATAAAAAAAAAACATTAAATCTAAGATTATATCTAGAAAATTCAAGAAGGATTAGCTTTTTTTTATTTAATTATAATTTATTTTCAATTAATGTTATTATTTGAAAGTATAGAAAAAACTGTTTAATAATTTTCTCAATAAAGATTATTTTTATTACATTTTTTTTTAAAAAGTATTTATTTCTTTATTTTAAACTTTGTTTTTTTTTATAATTTATTGCTATTATATTTACATTAATAATAAAATAATAGAAAATATTTTTTCAGATATTTGAGCATGATCATTGCAATAAACATTTCATCTTTTCCGGAATTCCCAGTTTCTTCTTCTTTGAAAAGGTACAAATTCTTTAAAAAAAACATTTTTTGAAAATATCAGACTTGATAGACTTATTAGTTATGATATTAATTTTTTTTTAAATTGTCCTGATTATTGAAGTCCGTTAAATAGAGGTCTCCTTTATTGATTATATAATTCTCCTCCTCCCTCAGAGGAAATTTATCGATCAATCTCTGAAAGTTCTTGACAGCAACCACATTCCTCCAACCGTCCCTATCTAGAGCCACCTCCATTTTATTACCAACCTCTTTCTAATTGCTCTCAGCATAACCATAAGAATAGTATGGATAATAGATAATAATTGTATATTCACTAAGTCGAACAATCATGGAAAGGTCCTCTGTACTCGTTATACTACAGTCGAGATCAATACGATACATAAAAAAAACAACCTCTGACTTTGTACGTCCTATGTGGTCCTATGCAAGGACAACAACTATCAAGTCCGTTATATCAATGAGGTGTCCTATGATCAGTAGAACGGGTCCTCTCAACCTTTACCTTGATTTTCTTGATCGGAGGCGCTACTTTTTATCAAGTAGCTTTTCCCCAATGTTGTTCCCGGAGGCTAGGAATATCCTTTAAAATAAAAATTTATAGAAATTCTCCCGGATCTAGTGAGTCATACCCAGAAAGAAGTTGTCTTATATAAATATAATTTTACTAGTTTATCTCTTAAAACATTCTAAGAAGAATACCAATAATCTCTATTCCTTATTTGGTATCAAGAAGGTTGTAAATAATGAATTACCAATTATATTCCTATATAATATTAGGTGAATTATGTAAAACAAACTTTAAATCTGTATTAATATTTATTACAAAAAATTTTTTATACATTTTCAAATTTATTGATATATGTATATATGAATTTAAAACAACACCAAGAAATATCATTTAAAATTACAAATATTTTATTTTAGAAAAAATTGTATTAACAAATAATTAACAAAAAATAGATAGTATTGTAATGTAGATAAAAAAGTAGGAATATTTATCAAATATTTAACTTTTTGGACGTTTTTTTTTCAAAGATAAAAATCATCATATATATATATGATAATTATTAATATTAATATCAAATTTTTCAAATAGTATATTTATATATAAAAAAAAATATATAGGGACAATTCCAGAATTAAAGTTGATTACAATACATTACAAATGTATCTTACAATATATTTCTATATAGTAATTAAATATGTATAACCAAAATAAATAAATACATTTTTGAAAAATGTCAAAATTCTAACATTTAATACAATAAGTAATATATATTTTCAGTTATTCAATGAACATTTAGTTATGATTCTTATAGATAGAAATTCGGTTAAAAGTTTTAAATTGAATAAATTAATAATTTATTAAATAAACAATAAAATGGGGTATTGATTATATATATATATAATTTTTATAAAAGAATCACATAAGAGGGATATCTTGAATAATGTAAATTTAAAAAAAAAATAAATAAAAAAATAATATTTTAATAGATATGTAGTTTTCTCATTCAAAAGTTGAGAATTAAATATTTAGAAATTTATTTTTTAAACAATCAAATTTTTTATATAAATTCATTTTTTTATTTACTTATGTATCAAGTAGGTGTAGAAAAATTAATATTTTATATTAAACTTTTATATTTATTATTTATTTATATATATAAATATATTTTCAATGAATTGGATTTGAGCAAGATCAAATGAAATAATATATTAAAATATATATTTATATTTATACATAATCTTCTATAATTTTATGTTAAGTTTTAAAAACAGAAAAATACGACTATTTTTCATAAAATTGTTACCTATTTATAGTTTCAAAATAGTTTTTTTTTTTTGTTTTTTTAGAATATAATACATTTTTATTGTCATTAAATGGTTTTAAGCCAAATGACAATGAGAAATATAGAAATTGGCACAAGAGATAAGATCACACATAATATTTAGACATTTGGATCCAGGTCGTATACAATTAAGACATATAATATATATATACTGTAAATTTAATTTTTTTTTTTTGAAACTTAACAAAATTATTTTAATTTTTTTTTATTATTTTCAATAAATTTTAATTATTAATCTATCTTTTTCAAATATATATTATATATAATATATGCATATTCCACATTTATATATATATATTAATTTCTAGAATACTCAATATTACTTAAAGTGTAGCTAAGTGAATTTTTGACTTATATAAATCAAATGTTCATTTCTAAAATTGAAATAAAAGATTTATTAAAATAAATAAAATATTACATATGTATAATAATTAAAATTAAGAATCTCAGTTAAATTTCGAAACTAATATTATATTATGTTATGTAATATAGAAAAGTTAAACTTTTTTTTTCTAGAAGTTACATTTGTTTTCGAATTTATTTTTAAAAATTGTTTGATTAAATAATTTTTTTTTCTTTTTACAATTCATAATTATTCAAACATAATTTTTCATATTGTAGAATAATTAAATATTCAAAAAAAAGGGATGGAACCAAAACATAAAATCATTTTTAAAAAAATAATATATAACATTTTATTTATCATTTTTAATGCATAATAATATTCAATATATAAATAGATAATAATTAAGAAAAAATTATTTCAATTCTCTTTTGTTGTATATTATATACAAATTAATAGTGTTATTTTATTATTTGTATCTAATACTAAGAAAAAAAAATTCATTTGAAGTTCTATTATATAGAGAAACATGAATATAAATTTAATTTAAAAATATAATATTTTTTATTTTATTCCATAAGGAAAAATATTCCGCAGGATTTTTTAATTTATCAAATAGGTATATATATATATATATATATGTTTTTTTTTTACTTCTCGTTCTTTGTAAAATGAAAAAGAAGTTTATTTTATATAAATATTTTCACAATTCTCCACGCATATTAAACAATTTTTAAATAACCTAAAGAGAAAAAAAACAAAAATAAAATACTTAACTATTTTCTAAATTCTACAAAAATATAAAAATGTATATACATGATAAATAATTTAATAATACACATATTTTTATACTAAAAAAAAAATTATATAAATACACATAAATATATATATATATGTAACAAAAGTAAAGAATTCTTTTATATATTTTATATAAATATACACACATTTATAAAGATACATTTTTTAATATTTCTTTTATATAATATAAAATAAGTTCATTGAGAAAAATACATTTATATACTACTCTTTATAAATATATAATCATTGTAAAATAAACCAATATCTTCTTATTCTTTGAATCAACGAAATTTTTCAAGGGCCCTTTACATATTAAATTATTTGGCCAAAAAAGTATATTTTTTCTTTTAAAGTGATGGGAGAGAAGGTGGGGGGGGGGGGATAACTAAAATTTTCTGAACCATTTAAAGAAATTTTTAACCACTCCTTTTATCTTATTTTAGACCTTAATTTTATATAATTAATTTAAAGTAATAAAATAATATTTTTTTTTAAAAGTAGAAATTAAAGAAAAAAAAATGGCCTTAAAATTATTTTATATTTTTTTATATGAAAACTTTTGGTAGTAATAATAATAATAATAATAATAAATGGAATAATTATTTATAACATTATTAAATATATTCTTTTAGTACATTATTATTTTAAATAAATATTTTTTGTTTAATATTTTGTACTATTTTATAAGAAAATTAAAAATACATGTTAATAATTTATTGAAATTTTTAAAAGCAATTTCTTTTTTTTGAAGTTTAGATATTATTATTATTATTATTATTATTATTTTGACCATTTTGAGAGTAGTTATAATAGTTGGAATTATTTTGTGTATAATAATGCTGATTAGATGGTTGTAAATATTGTGAATACTGAGATTGGTTATACATTTGATTATTTTGTTCTCTCATTGATGGATAATGGTAATTTGAGTATTGACCAGAAGCATAGGCCATTTGACTTGCCATTTGAGAGTACCATTGAGCATTCTGATATGCTTGAGCTTGACCCTGTTGATAATTGACATATCTTTGGTTTTTAGGATAAAGATATGTATTGGTTTTATTATTTGTCGGGTTTGTTATTAATTGATGTTGTGATGTAGAAGGTGTTTGCTGAATTTGTGCACTAGTTTGATTGTAATTTGGATAGTATGAGTATGGCATTATTGAAGAAGGTTGAGAATAATTTTGTGAGGTTGGATTATTATGTGCCATATTAGAATATGTTTGTAAATTGTTAATAATTGGTTGTTGTTGAGCATCTGAATAATTAACAACTGTTTGAGATTTAGTTTTTTTTTGAGTTTTAGTAGTAGAAGTAGTTTTTTTATTTGATGTTTTATTTTTAGTATTAGTATTAGTATTAGTAATATTTTGTATCGGGGGATTAGAATAAGATAGATTACTAGTATTTTCAATAGTAAGATCTTTGGTTATTAAATTATTATTACTAGTTTGTGTTTGATTTGTGGAGATTAAACGTCCATCAACATTTGTTTGATTATAATTTACAGGAATATTATTATAATTTCCACATTGCTGCTGATTTGGAAAATAATTATAATAATTCCTATATACTTGTAGATCACGATTCGGTAATGTTGTTAAATTTTTTTTATTATTGATATTATTATTATTATTAGTAGTAGTAGTATTTTCAGTTTGAGAAAAATGCATATTGTTAGAATAAGTTGCAATTTGATTTGTATTCGATTGAATGGAATTCCCCATATAAAAAATATTCAATTCTTCTTTATTTAAATTTTGAAAATTTCTACTAGCCCATAAATTAAATAAATATAGCAATTTTTTATAAAAATCTTCACCTTGATAATATAAATATGGAATATTAAAAAATAATATCATATCAGCAAGTTTATTTAATTTTAAAAAATTATTATTTATAAGATTGGCTGGTAAAATATTTTTAAGATAATTGATTATATTATACTTTTCGATTTCATTATAAGAAGTTCTTATATCCATATTATTAGAGTTGATAACTGAAGGATGATGATATGATGTATTATTACGTACAGGAAGTAGTTGATTATTTGGACTCTGTACAATAGGATTAACAGATTCCTTCGACTTAGATTGTAAATTAAGAAATGGAAATTTAATCACTTGACTTGGTGGCAAATGAAAATTAAATGGCATATTATTATTGGTCAAGGGGTTTTGAGTTGATTTCACTTGGGTTGATATTTGATTGAACAAAGGATGGTGAATTAATTTTAATGATTGTGGATTTTGAGACGGTATTGCACTATTAAGACACTTTTCAACTGGAAGGGGAATATTTGAAGGTAAGCAGACATGAGGTTCATTTTGAAAAACTCCATAATTCGTCCGATTCATCTCGTGTTCTGCTAAAAAGGAATTTTGCACATTATTTAACATAAAATTTTGCTTCAAATATTGGGATAAAATATTATTATTTGATGAATATGGCATTAGACTATTTGATTGATCTTGTTCTTTTGTAGAATTAACTTTTATAACCGAATGATGTTGTTGTTGTTGTTCATTGACAGAACTTTCTTCTTTCTTCTCATGTTCCTTCGTGACGGAACTATTTATGGTATTTGCATTTGTAGTATTAGGTATATAAACAGGATTATAAGATTTTCTTTTCGATTTCCCCTCCATTGACTGGGTTTTTCTCTCTCTCTTTTTTGTTTGTATTGGTTTCGTGGTAAGTTCATTATCATCTTTATTTTCTTCAAATGGTATAATAGCTCTGGTCGCGTATTGGATAACCGAAGTCTTGTTTCTCTCACCTTTAAAACGTTCATCCAATGCATATTTTAAATTATTTAACGAAACTATAGCATTGACTATATTTTGTCGTTTTTCAACAGTCATAATAGATTTAGATGTAGGATCAATAGTTAAAGATAAATCTTCAATCGAATTTGGCGCAGATGATGGTCCAATTTTTACAAAAGATTTCTGTAAATTCACTTTATCTTTGGTTATATTTAATTTTGGTTTTTCTTTTGTACATTTATCATTTATTTCCTTTACAATTGTAAAACGAGTATTTGGCAAATTTGATATTTCGAGTTTATCAGCTTTAGATCGTGTCTGAATTTTGGAACGAAATTTTGATTGTTCTAACATTTCAATTTTTTTTGCAGTATGTAGTAATCCTCTACTTATTGAAAAAGAAGTATTATCAGTAGTTTTATCAGAGCTCTTGAATTTCTTCTTTTCGGGCATATTAGATGACATTGGAGATGTTGGATTAGTATAATCATTATTATTTGTCGAAGATATTAAATTAATAAGTCTTTTGGAAGTAAATGAAGCATAGGAATGATCTTGATGTGTATCTTCAAAAATTTGACGTTTATTTGTTGAATATTCTAAAGAAGTTTTTCTAGAAAAGAAAAAATTAAAACAAAAATAACACAATTAATTAAAAAACAAAATAAATTATTAGATAACTTACTCAGGTGAATTTGAAAGAAATATAACAGAATCTTGAGAATCCTCAGAAGCAAGTGATGATGATGATGATGCTGATGCTGATGGTGATGGTGATACTGATATTGATGGTGATGGTGATACTGATGGTGATCTGAAATTAGAAATTCATATATATACGTATATTATATACAATTTATTACTATATATATTTAAAAAAAAAAATTAAAAATTATAAGATTACTTTAATGAATGGGAGCTACTTGAAATTTCAAGATTGGACGAGCTTGAAGAAACTTCTGAAATCATAAATTAGAAGAAAATGTTTCAAATATTCAAAAAAAATAAAATAATGTTTAATTTATTAATATAAAAAAATACTTCTATCTTCAATAATATATATGGTGTCTCAAAGCTTTAAAAGATTAAAATGTGAGCTGAACTGACATTTTTCTAAGATACGAAAAAATAAATTATTTTGGGTAATTTTTTGTTTTATTTTCCAACATAATTTTTCAAAACCAATTTTTTAAGAAAAATTAAACTCAACAATTTCGTGCACGATTGATCACTCAAAACCATATCATGGACTTTCTCAATTGGACGTCCATATTTATGGATATACTAGTTTACGATCATATTTAAACTCATTGTAAAGAGTTGCAAACACAGGAGCAGATATGTCAAGAATTTCATTCAATTCGGCTTTGATCTCATTTTTGGTGTTAAACTTTTTAAACGAACGCACCAATGTACAAATAACTGGGAAACCGGGACGCATGAGGCATATAATACTCGAGTGCCCAATATATGAGGGTATAGGATACCGCATGTGATGAGAAAGCAATTTGCCAATATTATCCACATCTAGTCAACCTGAGCTAAAAAAAAAATTCAACACAGAGCCTTCATTCTCTTTCACCAGTGAGATTCTGTTCCAATTTTCCGTTCCGTTTTTTCTGTTTTCTTTTTGTGGGGGGGAAGGGGATGAAGAGGGGTGTGCTGGTGTGATTTTGGGGGAATGGAGAATTAAACGCAAGAAATTCGTTTCTTCCATTTTCCAAAATAAACAAAATCGACGTGACCAATAGAGCTGAAACTTTAGAAATATTTCAAGCAGAGTAATGATTTTGTAAAATTTCCAAAAAAAATTCAGTATTTAAAAATTCAATTACTATTATTTAATGCTTTTATTTTTTTTGGGGACGACGACGACGACATATATCTTTTTTGTGATCCAATTTCTTTCTTCATTACGTATTGTACAGATATAAGTGAGTTAATTGGAATATTTCATTATTTTTATTTAAAAATTAATCTTTAAATGATCTACATATAAGAGAAATGAGATGCTTGGAAATTATCGATATTTTAGCAAATATATAAGTATAGTTTTGTTTTTCTAGACATTTTTATTTTGTTATATTCAATTTCCATTTATGTTTTTTTTTTTTAAACGAAAATAAATTTTATTTTAATTTGGGTAATTGTCAACGATCGATCAATAAATGAAAATCGGATATTTTTTCTAAGATAAAAAATATTATAATTACAAATTTAATTATGATAAATAATTTAATTTAAATGGATTATTATTATTAAGATTATATATATTAAAATCTATCTATCTATCTCTGTGGCTCTACGGAACTCGAAAGTTCTGGCTGCAGCAACCACACTTCTTCAACTATCCCTATCCTGAGCCACAACCCTCCAATCCCTACCCTCTCCCATCTCTCTCACCTTCGTTCCCACTCGGTCTCCCCACCAATATATTTTTCGCCATACTTTCCTCCCCCATTCCAGCCACGTGTCCTGTCCACCGCAGCCTTCTCGATTTTATAATTCTAACTATATCTGGAGATGCATAGAGGTCATGCAATTCCTCATATTAAAAACAACAACAAAAGCAACAACATCAACATCAACAACAACAACAACAACCCACCTGATGATTTCAATTCCTCGTTTTTAGATTTTTCTCTAATTTTATTAATTTCAAATGCATTCAATGAATTCAATCCAATAGATACTCTCATATCATAATCCCAGGGTTTTAATTCAACACTACTACTTGTAGTTGTTTGGGTTTTACATTTTTTGTTTGTTTTATTTTCATCAGAATCAGAATCTAATTTCTCAACCAAATATTTATTTTCTTCTTTGTTAGTAATATTTTCTTTAACAATTTCAAACTCCTTTCGTTTCGTTCCATTTAATTGATTTTTATCCACATTTTGATTTTCAGTAAAAATATATGGCATAGAATTGTCAGTTAAAATGTCGGATTTTGAAATGTTATTTTCTATAATTTTTGGTGCATTCAAATTCATTGGTTGTGTTTCGTTAGGATTCAATAGATTCAATTTAAGCGGATCAATATTTATTTTCGAAAGAGATAATTTAATAGAAGTATCGCTATTTTTATAATCTGTAATGATGAAAATTTTATTATTAATAATATTTATCTATTTAAGAAAAATATTTTTTTGAAATCATAAGATTTATTGTATTTTGAATTAAACAAATATTATATCATTTAGAATAGAATTATAATTATTTTCCCAATTAATATATTAATTTAACACCAAATTAATAAATTAAACAACATAAACATGTCTTTCATCCGGCAATATAATAATTAATAAAATAATATACCTAATTCTTATGTTATTTAAAGTTTTTTTATTTTAATTTTATATATAAAAATAAAGTAACTCAATACAATCTACATAATGAAATTAAGCATAAAAACAGAATAATAGTAAAAAAAAGTTGCAAAAATAAAAAAATTGTTAGTTTATTTAATACAAAAATAACAAAAATTCTATTTAGAGAATTATAATTAATATAAATTTGTTAAATACATTACTTGATTTATTTGTTGGTATCAATTTAGAGATTGATGTAGATGCAGATGCAGATGTAGAAGGAGAAAGAGATGGAAATGCTTCTTCTAAAAAAACAAACAAACATTTTAAGCCGTTTTAAATCCCTAAATCCCTTTTAAATAAATTCAACTAAGTACATAAAAAAAAAATGAATGTAAATAAAGTGGTCCTTTCGATATCAAGACAGAATAAATATTAACTTAAAATCATTTTCAGAAACATATTTTTTTGACAATATAAACATGTATCATTTATATAAATTAAGAAATTGAAAAATTCACTTACCACCCTACTCTATACTTTCTTTTTTTTTTGCAATTTTCTAATGTAAATTATCCATTTTGTTAATAATATTTAAGCATTTTATAGTACTTATAGTATTAATAAAAATAAATAAATAAATAAATGGAATAGATCTGTAAGAGTCCAACTTCAAAGAATACAAAAACTTTTTAATATTCAAAATAATAACATTTTTCATTATAGGAGAGAATTTAAACAAAGTTGTTAAAGCCGTTTTTGAGAGAGAAAAAAAAAAGAATAAAATTAAATATTTTTAGTTATTTAAAACAGTACTTTTTAAAGATTTTCGAATTGAGATTTATTCTTAATTCTTTTTAAAGATATTAAAATACCAAAATCTATTATTTTTATAAGCGGATTTATTTAATGTTAAATCGATATGTTTAACAAAATGAATAAAGATAAAACAGTTAATCCATTCAGAATGATGTGTGAAAATAATATATATATATAATAGATAAATAAATATATATATAGATATATATAATATAATAAAATAAAAAAAATTTGGTTTAATATTTAAATTTAGCAAATATATTAACGATATATTACTTGATTTCTTTGTTTCAATCATTTTTGAGAAAGTTTCAAATGTAGATAAAGTTGATGGTGATGATGGTGGTGGTGGTGGTGGTGGTGGTGATGGTGATGGTGATGATGATGATAATAATGTTACTGTTGTATTTTTTATATTTTTAACAGTCCATGTAGATTGGTTACGTGTTAGATGAATTTTATTACTTTTCTTTTGAAGTTCTTTATCCAATTGGGATTTTCTTGAAGAATCTTTTCGTGAAGATCTCATCTTCTAAGATTATTCTTCAAAAACTACAAATAAAATTTATATTAATTTACTGAAAATTTTATTTGTATAAAAAGATAAAACATAAAAAAACAAAACAAAATACATTAATAGATGCATCTTGCATTGAAAAGATAATTAAAAAAAAATTTCGGAATATTCTAGTAATGAAGATAGAAGTATAAACTTATTCCATCATTTGACTTGATTGAGGTATTTTAAGCTCTTTTTTAAATATAAGATTAAATAATTGTATAAAATTCTCAGGTTTCATTAAAAATTTCTAATGTGTAGAATATATACATACTAATTAACTATTATTTAAGAAGAATTTTATCTAAAAATACTTAAAATATAAAAATTATCAATTTAATAAAATATTTGTTTATATAAACTAATATATACTTATAAGTTATTAATATTAAATATAAAAAAATTGAAGAATCAAATATTTAATAAAAAATTATCCATATAGATATATTCATATTATAAATTATATTATCCATTACCATATTTGTTAACATGCATATTAGTTATTTAGTAAAATTAAAAAAAAAACTAAATTGTTAAAAAAGCAACTAAAAATTACAGGAACATCCTTAGAGGGGACTAATAATATTTATAATTATTTGTTATAATAATTTAGATGATAAATTGTATAAAATCATCATACTCCTACAATATTAATTATATATTTGATAATTAAAAATAATTTTTGTTCTCACTAATAAATATATCTTTTCTTGATTTAATGTCAACTTTAAGTATAAAATGCCAATGAAGATTGTAAAGTTCTATTTAATTTACTATCAGATGTATGTGCGTTAAAATTATAATAAATCATAATTAGATAAAGTATAAAATAATATAAAAAAATATAATTTCTATTGATGATAAATATGGAAAATGATTTAACTTATAATTGACTAATATTTAATGAGAATAATCTATAAATATTATATAATATATGGAAAAAGAAATTATATTTCAATGAATTGAATTTAAAATTAACAAATAAAATAATAAATCATGTATATTTATTTTCCTAGTAAAGAGTAGAAAGAATTTTAGAAATTAATTATATCTTATCATTTTTTTTTTAAATGTCTAGAATATTTTATCTATATTTTAAAAATAAATCACTCAAATGTTATAATTACTTATACAATGAAAAATTTAATTAAATATTTTGTAAATCTATCTATCTCTGTGGCTCTACGGAACTCGAAAGTTCTTGGCCGCAGCAACCACACTTCTCCAAGTGTCCCTATTCTGAGCCACAACCCTCCAATCCCTATCCTCTTCCATTGGTCTTTAAATATTTTGTAAATAAAAATGATTTTCAACCAACTTTTAGTTCGTTTATAAAATCAATATGTCTGGGTGTCTGTCGCCAAAAATTTTCAATTTTTTAAATTTTGATTTTGGATTCGAGTAGAGCTAAAAAAAGTGTAAATGTAAAGTGGTCTTGGTTTTTTAAAATTCGGTTGGGAACATCGGTCAAATCGGCGGTCCAAGTTGAAAATTTCCCATATATTATAACTACTGTAATTAGTGTTATTATTATAATGTAAAATTGTAAAGAAAAAATGTTTAGACATTATTGTAAACATTAAAAAAATGCCCGGGAATATTAAGAAAGTAAATGTTGATGATAAATATGAATAAAAGTTCGTTGATAGTAATGCTACCCAGCATTCCCAGATGTTTTTGTTTTAATCTTCTATATTTTTGGAACCAAAATTAGCATACACACATACAAATAACAAACCTGGCATAGAAAACGCATCACCTAAGTAACTAAAAGTAAGTACGTAAGTAAATAAATAAAGTATAAAAGTAAACAGTGATATATTGGTAAAATAAGAAGTAAGGGAACGCATAGTGGGAGCAAAAAGTCCTATTTTCAGCAAACTATTTTTTTCATCTAAGTTTTTATTTTTTCTTATTCTTACTATACAAAATATTCACGAACACAAAAAAAAAATTCTAACAGTAGAAAAAGTACTGGAACGAATTCCAGTTCTGAAAAAAGGTAAGGGAACGTTGTTCCCCGCGTTCACCTCCCAATACACCACGGAAAGTAAATAAAAAAAAAAACTACCAAGAGTGAGTGTAATACACACTACTTTATGAGATTATTCAATTTTAATGTCAATGTTTTGTTTTTTTTATATGTAAATAATAATTGATAGAAAGAGATTTAGAATAAACATTCTCTAGAATAGAGAATAATAATAATAATAATAAATATAGAATATAGGTATATACAGAGGAGTACATTAAATTGATAAAAGAAAAATTGGAAATTTTATTTCCAAGTTTAATGAAAAATAATTTCTCTAAATATTTAATAACACACGGTGAGTTGTTGAAAGAGAGAAGTTTTCAATTCAGGTGGCCCTGAATAAACGTCCTATGTGAAAGGGACACGTCAGGACTTGAATCGTCTACAATCGATCTGATTCCTCTGGAGGGCGGCCAGCCACCCTCGTCAAAGAGTCTATCTCCAAATCAAACCACTCATTCTAAAATGATAATTATATTAATTAATTAAACATTTATTAAATAATAATAATAATAATAATTTATCTAATACGTATCTAACAACTAATAAATGAAAGATATCTTCAAAATTATAATAAATTTTTATAATAAATTAAAAAAAAATACAATAAATAACAAATTTTTTTTATATTATATATTATATGTATTAATTAACTATTCCCTATATGAAAAGATATAAAAAAAAATTTATTTATCTGTAATACAAATTTTCCAATTGTAAATTATTTTTATAATTGAAAAAAAAGAATATTTTTTATTATAAATGAAATAAAATTTTAAAAAATTTTAACAATTTTATTGAATTATATTTTTATTATATTCTTTTGTGAATTGAATTATATTTTTATTATATTCATTTGTGAATTGAATTATATTTTTATTATATTCTTTTACATTATAAGACAAAATAAAAATTAAAACAAAAAAGACATTGTTAAGAGTAAATTATTTATATTTAATTAAGAAATTTATAATATATTTAAATGATATTATGTTATTTATATATTATTAATTTTAGTTGCTATTTATCGATTCAGTTCAATAATGTTGTATCCATATATGTATATATAATAATAATAATACATACATAGGTACATATTATGTGTTGTGATAGGGAAAACTTTTCCAAGTTAAAAGTTATAACTACAACGATTGGATACATCTAATAGAAAATGATGATGATGATGATGATAATGATGAACTGAATTATTATTCTTTTCTATTGTACTAATTCAATGTTTACAATTTATAATAGTAGGGATAATAGATCAATAAAAGAGGTCAAGAAACTTATATTAATTTAGAGAAAAAAAACACGTAAGTACTTAATTAAATATTTAAATTAATAACTCTTATATCATCAAATTGTTTGAAAGTCTAATTATTTATTTATTTATTTTTTAAATATTTTAATAAAAAATCGTTTACCTATATTTTAAGTCATTACTCATTCAAAATTCATTCTAAGTACTTTTTGAAGGAATAATCAGATAACATAAAATAAATATTATATATTTAAAAAATTTTAAATAAAATTTTCATCTCTAAATAAATTATTTACCAATAAAGTAAATAAGAAAATAAAAAGAGATAATGTGGGTAATACTTTACATAAACATTTCAATTATATTATACAATTTAAAGAAACAATTCAAAGTGTATGTTACTCACACACACACACACACACACACACACACAATATATAGTATAAATGTATTTTATATATTATTACTATTAAAAAATGTTAAATCAATTAAATTATTGACTAAAATAAATATATCTAACCATTTTTCATTAGAAATAATACATTATTAATTAAAATAATAATAATAATAATGTTGATTGATAAAAAAGAGAAAAAGGCAACAATAATAGAGGTGGGCATCCCTTTGTCCCACAACGTCTCAAAAGCCGAGAAGGAGAAATACAACAAATACCAAAATCTTGCTATGGAGCTGAAATTTCTGTGGAAGCTGACTAGTATGAAGATAGTTCCAATAGTAATGTCGGTAGAAGGAATATCTCCAGTGAAATTTAAAGATAATTTAAAGGTATTAGGACTATCGGATAAACTTTCCATCATTATCCAGAAAGTAGTTATGCTACAAACTTACTATTCTTAGAAAAGTCCTAACGCCATAAAGGAAATATAAAGGTTATTGTGGGTTAGGGGGAATTCCCTCTCCTCTCTATCGCAACCGTGAGCCTAATCCTCAAAAAAGAATTGACCGACACTAGAGAGTGTTGAGGATTTCTCAATAATAATAATAATAATAATAATATATAGGAATCGATAACTTTGAAACTTTTTCATTTTTATTTATAATTTATTTAATTTATTATTATTATTATTATATCTTTGAAAGTTATTCTTATATGAAATATGCATATTTATTTTATTTAATAAGTACCTAGTTTTTCGCTTGTAAAAGAAAAATAATTATTTATCATTATTCATGATTGTATTATTAATATTATTAAAAATTAATTGAAAATCGTAAAATAAGAAAATGACAAAAAAATGATGAAAATGATATTAAACTATTAACTAACTACTAATACCTAACAAGAAAATTTCTAAAACGCAATAGGATATGATAATAATTTTCTATTCACTCACATACAGGTATTTTATTAAAAAAAATAAAACAAAACAAATACCTTAATTTTTTTTCTTTTATTATTGATTATTTTAAAATAATGTTTAATTAATAGATTCAAAAGAATATACCTAGAAAGATATTGAAGATACCCCCTTTCCATAGTACTTCCCCTCCCCGGGGGGTGAATAAACACATTTGTCGGGATCACGTCGTTCGTCAATAGAGAGAGAATTAAATAGAGATCCGGCAATGTATTCACAAGAGATTCAATCGCCTTTAAGGCTTTTATTGCATCGGGCATTGTCTCGTTTTTTGTTATTTTTAAGGGACTAATTAATTTTGTGACATAATTTATTAAACAATTTGAGAACTGCAAATAGTTTATCTGCTAAGAGAAGGGTGATGAAACGGTATATAAAGGAAAGGGTGAAGAAGAGGAACTGCTCCAAGAGAGAGATATGAGATTCCTGATCAAGAGGAGAAGAGGACGATTGAAGAAAGTGTTACTTATCAAAATTAATAAAATAAAATAAATAGATGAGATGTTCCAGATAAATCCTCAGGACGACACTCACAAGACTCAAGTCTCCAAGAATTCTCCATTCATTCCCTACACAATATTAATCAAAACTGGTCGACCATTGGTAATTAAAAATTAATTATAAATTGCAATTGCTAAAATATAAATTAAATTTCTTTTAATTTATATTTCTATTTTTTACGGTACCATTCAATTATTCTATTTCATTTTAATTTCTTTTGTTATCTATTTTTTGTAATATTAATTCTTCTATAGTTTATTAAATAAATAATTTTAGTTAATTTTATATAAGCATTTTTTAATCTGAACCTATTCAATTTTATCATTTCCCATATCAACCTTCGCGATTCAATAACCCTTGTTTTATTCTAAATTCAATCCACAGTGCTACCAATTAATTAAACTTATTTTTAACCCATTTTTTTTTATAAAATACCTTACCTTATTCCCTCCGATACACGACAATATATATATATTATATTATATAAGATATACTTCATGTAAGTGTATATAAATATAAGGTGCGTATATCAATTTTGATCATGATATAAAATTTCATTTAATTTTTTTATAAAAAAATTTATCAAATGAAATTCAATCAATAGTTTAATGTTTCCTGTAAAATTATATTTCCTCTCCTATTAGATTTAGTTGTTATCAATTTTATGTAAAAAAAACAAACAAATACAATAATTCAATAGTCATCATATTTTGTTCCAAATATTATTATTACTATTATTTTTTCAATGATAATTTAATAATTAACTTAAATATTTATAAAATTAATAAATGAAAAATAAATAAAATAAAACAATAATAAATGATTGAAACATAAAAATAAGATTAAATTGCGTTTCGTATATTTATTTATAATATCAATTAATTTCGAAAGAATTTCTAATTTTTAAAAATTAAAGATGTTTTTGTTATATGAAGGCCTAATTTAATATATATATATATATCATATTATCTTAATCTGTCAACTGAACGTATTAAGAAATTTGTGAATAACAACAAAAAGAATAAATATTGAATGAGTTTAGTTTTTTTTTTTTTGAAAATATAAACTCTCCTTATAAGTAGGTATATATGAAAACAATCATTTTCTAGACAAAACAAAAATTTTATGAACAAAAACATAATTAAAAAAGATTAGCAAAAATAGAATAACTTAATGATTAGAGGAAATACGAGATAGACATTATAAATGAAAAATATTTTCAATAGATGAAAAGTATGTTTTATATAAATATTTCATTCAAAAGTTAGTTAATTTCTTTATATATTTTAGAATATACGAGGGTGGGGTGAAAAGTTTCTGGCCTGACTAAGAAAAACGATGTTTTTTAAATTTTTTTTTCTTTATTTTTCAACATTCAAGATAGCTGAGACCTGTACGATGTCAGCTGAACATGTGCGAAATATTTTGCACAAACCTTTGAACATGGAAAGCTGTGTGCAAGGTGGGTGCCGCGTTTCCTAACGTTACACCAAAAACTAATTCGAAAAACCATTTCTACCGACAATTTGGGGCTGTAGGCGTAATCCAAACGAATTTTTACGTCGATTCATAACTGTTGATGAGACTTAAATTAAATTAAATTAATTAGAACAGCGTTATGAGACATGTATCAGTGTTGATGGAGATTATGTTGAAAAATAAAGAAAAAAAAATTTAAAAACATCGTTTTTTTTCTTGGTCAGGCCGGAAACTTTTCACCCCACCCTCATATATTATTTTTAATTCATTTCATTAGATATTTAAAATTTTAAAATTAATTTATAATAAGTACTTTAATTGATTAGACACTAATAGGATATTGTATTCATTTTATCTTTAGCTTACTTTGAAATAAAAAAAAATATTTCAAAGGTACTGACAACTACTATAATAAAGTTGTAAAATGCCTATTTGCTAAAATTCAGTAAATAGTTGGAAAGCTTTTCCTAAAGGAAATCAGTATTCTATTAAATAAATAAATATACATCCATCCTCCACTCGCCCACCCCCTCTCTTTTCCTTCTAAAAGACAATGATTACTTCTTAAAAGTAGAAACTAACTTTTTTAAAATTTGCTATGAATAAGAAACCAGATAAAATAACCTTTTCTTTTATGCTATTTTTAATAAAAAATAATCAAGAAAAATAAATAAAATGAAGGGAGTATGTAATCAATTCAATTTGAATTTATGTTGTCACTATTGTGGCTTTTCATAATATGTAAGATACGTATAATACGGGGCATGTTTTGTAAGTAAGTACCGTTTGGGAATTAAATTAGCTGGAGTGTCTCCACTCGACTATCTCGCAATTTGAATTGGATTAAATAACATAATATATTATATTTAAATTAAATTTAATTAATTATAAATTATAAATAATAAATAATAAATATTAAACCAGCGCATGTTTGGCTTTTTGTTGATGGCACCACGTCACGTGTTGGCGCGTGAGATTTGCAGTGTTAAAAATTTAATTCTGGTAATTTCAGCGAATCAATCAAGCTGAAATTCTATATATAGCAGTTTTATACAATTATTAATCATGTGAAAAATTATCAAACCTATATCTTTATTTTTACGGTCACTTTAAAGGAAAAAAAATCAAAACGTTGTAGGTAATGACCCTCTTCCGGTTGAGCTACATTTCTCAAAAGTTGATAGAAAACTATGAATTTTGAATAATGTCCATGTACCAAATTTCATCATTCTAGCTCAAACCGTTTTTGCGTAATCTTGCCTACATACACACACACACACACACACAGACATTTTTCTCAACCTTAATGAAAATGATTCAGGAACCTTCAAAACGTATAAAAACATCAAAATCTCAACATCGAAAATTTTCGTGATCGCAATACTATCTCTGGCGAGATAGTAAAAAAGACGTGCAAAGATATATCACAATAATTTTATTTTTACATGAAAGCCTGTACCTTGATCTTCTTTACTACATAATTTTCGTCAATATTGAGGCACTTGTCATAACGTGACACCAGTTTTTGAATTCTTTGCAAAAAAGTGAAGTTTAAGCAAAGAATTTCTGCCTGAAAAATCATGTACACAGTTTTTATAGTTTTGTATTTATTTATTAATTTCATTTTTGAAATTTATATTTGACTAAAATCAGTCCTTGTGCTCATTTTTTTTTATTTAAGCTTTGATTAAATTTTTTTCTTTTTTAGGATTAAATATAATACATTTAATAAATTAAATTTTTTAATATAATTCATTAATGAGTAGAAAAAAAAATAACAACGATAAAACATTTGTTTTAATTAGTAGGATTTATCTTAATATAATTTTTATAGAAAAAAATAATTAATAAAAATTTAAAAAGATTCATATAAAATAAGTTGACCTGTGGCCAGTAGCAGAAGCGACCGACGGTTTGAAATAAATTAATTTCCAGCTACAGAAACAATTCAAATAATTTCAATGTATCTATTAATGTAATAAAAAACATATGGATATAAAATAAATATTTTTAATTTTATTTTATTTATAATATATAAGGAGCCGCTGAAGAGCAGGACGTCATATAAGTTTAAATTAAGAAAAAACTAATGAAGATGATTGTCACGAGGGTAAAACCAATACAGATATGTAAAAAATCTCCTCATGTGAAATTTGGTGTGAAACCAATACCTTCCTTACTATCGTCGGTCGGTAAAAATATAAAAAATCTAATATCTGATTAATAATTGATATTAAATATTTTCAATAATATATAATAATTATATATTATTCAATTCTTTCAAAAAAAAAAAAAAAAAAAAAAAAATCTTATATTTTGGGACAGAAAAGGAGTCTTGCTTGTGGAATTTTTGCCTAGTAATGAGACAATCAATGCGAAGTCAAAACAGCTGTGATACCGTGGTTAACAAGTCAGCCGGCAGAATTTTATGAGGAGGGTATTTAAAAACTGGTGC
Source organism: Labia minor (assembly GCA_963082975.1). Lineage (NCBI taxonomy): Eukaryota > Metazoa > Arthropoda > Insecta > Dermaptera > Spongiphoridae > Labia > Labia minor. The sequence goes on from OY720349.1 coordinate 4,195,924, forward strand.
CTCAATATTGACTGAATTTATGTAGAAAAGTAGATTAAGGTACAGGCAGGCTTTCATGTAAAAATAAAATTATTGCGATATCTTTGCACGTCCTTTTTAATTCCAAAACGGTACTTACTTAAAAAAACATGCCTCGTATTATGTTATCTGAAAAGTTACATCCTTGTCCATCATTACTAATATCTACTCAAGTATATAAAATTAACATAAGCCCTTCTCCAACTACAGGCATTAGTAATAAGAAAAGAAAAAAATTAGCATTCTATTTGTAATTTGGTAAGTGTATATATATATATGTTCAATAAATCAATAAATAAATGTTCAAACGAACATATTAATAAAGCTTTGCATGATTTTATTATTTATTAGAACAATTGCTACTGAAAATGAATATGAAATTCATTTGAATGAAAATCATTCAAATTTCAAATAACAGCTATAAACTGATGAAGATAATTAAATATTTAAGTTTGTTAAGCCAATAACAAAGCAGATTTATACAATAAAGAAATAAAAACGAAACCAGTAAAATGCATTAATATTATTATTATTATTATTAGAAAAAAGTAGAGTTATATATCTATAAGCATAAGCTAAATTAAAAAAAAAGCATTTCTAAAATACTTAATATTTATAATCTTACCAGATGACCCATTTGGATTTTTTTTTCAACTGAAACAAATTAATGTGATATTAAATTTTTTTGTTTTTTATCTTTTAGAACAGAAAAAAAAAGAAGAAAAAAATGTGTGAAATATGATGAAAATAAATAAATAAATTTAATTGATAATAATAATTAATAATAATAAACAAATAAATAAATCATTAATCAGATTATAAATAAACACCTATCAAATTATTCGGAAATACTGCCTACCTGCCTGCCTACCTACCTATTATGGTCCTTATAATAGTTAGTGATGATTGAAAATTCATATATACTATTTCTAATATATCCATTATATATTTTTGAGATAAATAATCATATAAACATGAAATTATCTGTCAATAATTTCACGGTGATTTATTTATAAGTAAGTCTATTCATATTTAAAATCAAGTGTTTCAAGTTTTAATAGACCATGAATGAGATTTTTTTTTTTAAACATTTAAACATTTAAATAATTAAATAATATGCATAATAATGGAATACAAGAAATGTATTCAGAACATAAATCAAAAATTATAATTTATTAAGGGAAAAAAATATTTTATTTATGATCTTTAAACGTCAATAAGAAAAAAAAAAAGCATTTGATTTTATTGAAACAACATGTCTTTGTTAGAAATTTTGTATAGTTTTTGCTTGTACCCCTCTTCAATATCAATGAATAGTATAAGTTTAAATTTTAAACTTATATCGTATTATCAATCGAACCATTTCATAGAATTTATATACAGGCAGTCCTCGAGTTACGTCGTTCCGAGTTACGTCAAACAATATTTTGCTACCATTCCTCAAACTTAAGTCACAAGTTTCGAGATACGTCAAGGGTTTAGTTTAGAAAACAATTTTTCATCGTGGATGAAACGGGCTTGTTTTGGAAAAAAAAAAATGCCCACTCGCTCTTATATTTTTCAAAAGGAAAAGTCAATGCCTGATTTTAAAGCAGCACAGGATCGACTAACACTCTTGTTGGGATCAAATGTTGAAGGCGATCTAAAATTAAAACCACTTTTGATCTATAGGTCTCATTGCATCCATTTTTCTTTATGTGTTGTTTATTGTCATCATATAAATATAATCATGGGAACCCCTGAAAGTTAGACTTTTTTTTAAACAAAATATATAGAAATCCATTTTGATGTTAAATTCATGACAGTGCTAGTATAATGTTTAATAATATAATATATTATCTTTATTAATTGTAGGTACTATTAATAACTAAACTAAACTTTTGGTTTGAAAAAACTATTAATTTTAGTTTGTTTTGCATCTTTTTTCTTTGCTTCATAGATGTCTCTGTAACACTGATATGCATTTTTAATTTGCGAATTAATACTAACACTTCTTTCTAAATTTGGATCAAAATATTCATTGCATTCTGTAAACTTGAAAAAGCTTCTGATAAGTTTTTCAAAGTAAGTCCCGTTTCTATGGTAGCTACGTCTGTAACTGAGACTGCTCAGAGTTTTTGTGGGCTGTCATTTCAATAAGATCATTCATTATCAGTAAGTTCTTCTGCATGAGAATCTAACAAATCTTCAATATCGTCAGTAGAGACTTCAATATTTGCCAAAGCATTGGCTAAATCAACAATGTCACAAGTAATATTATCCATCTCTTGCCAGATGCATAGTACTAATTAAAAAAAAACGGGTTTGTGTGCCTTGGATGTACTAAACCCTTGACGTATCTCGAAACTTGTGACTTAAGTTTGAGGAATGGTATCAAAATATTGTTTGACGTAACTCGGAACGACGTAACTAGAGAACTGTCTGTATTTTAAAAAATTGATTGCCTACTTTTCTTTTTTTTGTTAAAATCACTTTTTCGGTTAAATAATAATAATATAAATAATTATAAATTTTTTATAACTAAATATTAAATTAATAAAAACATCTGATGTAAAAGAGATTTCAATTAACATCATAACTCTTTTTATATTGCAATTATCACCTTATATGTATGGTATGATCAATTTTGTTCCTATTTTATATATATTACCACTGATTTAACACACATTTAACTAAATATGTATTATTATTGTAATTTTTGTATTCAATGAGTAAAAAGTATGAATACTGTTTACAAACATTAAAACAATCAACATGAAAATTCCTAGGTGCAAATACTAATGTACTTTGCTGTTTTTCAGCTTTCGCGGAAAGTTCTGGTCCCTATTAACCGAGATAAACGAAAGAACATTGTATTTGTATATTATCATATGTATATAGATACATCGTATAGCTAATAGAAACATTATACTAGCACTGACATGAATTTAACATCAAAATAAATTTCTATATATTTTGTTTAAAAAAAGTCTAACTTTCAGGGGTTCCCATAATCTTTATATTTATATGATGACAATAAACAACACAAAGAAAAATGGATGCAATGATATCAATATTTATTTATAAAAAAAGTACATAATTATTTCAATAATATGTGATCCTTAAAGTAAATTTTGTATAAGTATTAATATTTGTTTTGAAGTCTTTACTCAAAAAAATATATTTGAAGCTAATTTCATGGATTCCAATTAATTTTAAAATATAATTTGAAAATGTATTTACTTTATCATCATCATTATCTATTGTATTATATTACCTATTATTTTACTAATGGATATTTTCATTAATATTTTAAATATACAAATCATTACAAGTTTTCTTTTCTTTTAAATACGTATAATATTACTTCTATTCGTTTTTCGCGTTCTAACTTTAGTTAAATTTACTTTTACATTATTAAAGGGATTCTAGGATGTATTCGAATTCATTATTTACAGTCACGCACGATCTTTAGATGCTAGGAGAGGACTTCATTATCAATACAAGTGGTAACTGATTCCTCTTAGCCATCCTCTTGAAGAAGAAAAAGAAAATAAAAAAAATATTGGAGAATGTTTTTTTTTTATTAACATGACAATGGTAGTAATTGCCAAACGTTTATTAAGATTATTTTTCAATTACTAAAGAAGAAAAGAAATTACAAAATAAATAAAACAAAATAAGAAAATGACAATGTGAGTATTAATTGTTCATTTTTTAGAGATAGATACTAATAGAAAAAAAAAATTAATTTGTAGATTGAATTTAAGTGAACATGTGTGTGTGTGTGTGTGTGTATTCTTTTTTACTATCTCGCCAGAGATTACGCAAAACCGGTTTGAGTTAGAATCATGAAATTTGTTTACATGTTTCTCATACGAGGTAGGGTCAAAAAGTTCGCGGAATGGTCGCTTATAGTCAAGTATTTCTTAGCTGAAAGGGAAATTTTTGTTTGTGAGGTTGGCATAACTGGTAGTGAATGTGCTTTTGAGGTTAGCAGGCAGTTGTAGTTGGTTCGGTTCCGTGCGTTCGGTGTTTAATATTGTAGATCGTAGTTTCTTTCTTTCGTCGGATTGTGCAATGTCGTCATTAGAGCAGCGTGGCAATATTAAATTCTGTGTGTTGCTGGAGAAATCACCCTCGGAGACTCTTGAGATGCTAAAAAAAGCATACGGAAATTCTGCGATGAAGAAAACAGCAGTTTACGAGTGGCATAAGCGTTTTCGCGACGGTCGCATTCGTCAGGGGTGATTGAAAATGCGACGGAGCGGCTGAAGGAACTTTCAAAAAACGGCTTTCAAGAGTGTTTCCAACAATTATATGAACGGTGGAATAAATGTGTAGTTGCAGGAGGAGAGTATTTTGAAGGGAAATAATGTAAGAATGTTATAAATATTTTTAATAAATTTTTAATAACCAATTCCGCGAACTTTTTGACCCTACCTCGTATGTTGACATTACCAGCCATTTTGGATTAGTAGTTTATTTTGACAACTGAAAAAGTTAGTCACGTTTTTGTGTGGTCTTCGATTTTTACTATCTCGCCAGAGATAGTATTGCGATCATGAAAATTTTTGATGTCTAGATTTTTATGTTTTTATACGTTTTGAAGGTTCCTGAGTCATTTTCACTAATTGTACGGTTGAGAAAAGTGTCTGTATATATATATATATATATATATATATGTGTGTGTGTGTAGACAAGACGCAAAAACGGTTTGAGCTAGAATCATGAAATTTGGTACATGGACATTATTCAAAACTCGTAGTTTTCTATCAACTTTTGAGAAATGTAGCTCAAGCGGAAGAGGGCCATTACCTACCACGTTTAGATTTTTTTTGCCTCTTAAGTGACCGTAAAAATAAAGATATAGGTTTGATAGTTTTTCACATTATTAACAATTGTATAAAACTGCTATATATAGAATTCCAGCTTGATTGAATCGCTGAAAGTATCGGAATTAATTTTTTAACACCTTGAATGCCATCACGCGCTAACACCTGATGTGGTGCCATCAACATAGCCCAAACATGCACTGATTTAATAAATATTATTTATTAATTTTAATTTATAATTTATATTAAATTTAATTTAAATATATTATATATTTTAATTAATCCAATTCAAATTTGCGAGATAGTCGAGTGGAGACACTCCAGCTTATTCCCTCAAATAAATATCATCATTAAATAAATTAATAGATACCAATAAGTGAATAGTGGGCAACTTATACGCGTATGACATTTTTACATTTTCTTATTAAATTTTTTAAAAAAATTAATGGTTTATTTTAATCTATGTATGTTTAAACGCTTTAAATTTTAAATTATAAATAATAAAAAAAATTTCCTCTTGATTTAGCTAAACTTTAAAAAAAAAGTCGTTTGGTATTTTTGTTAACTAAATATATTAGAATTTAATGACTTAAATTTGAGTTTGCTACAGTTTTCAGATACATATAAAAATTTTGAACTTCTTTCCTCTAAGACCGTCTTTATTAAATTCTTTACATTTATATTTAAAAATATCTAAGTATATAATATATAAAAATAACAAAAAAATAAATTAATTAATTAATTAATTAAATTAAGAAATAAACATAGAAATGATAAATTGATAATTTGTTATTGATTGATTTTTATATACTTATTAGATTATTGAGATAAATTAATATTATCATTTCTATATTCATTTATAAAAGAAATGTATATATAATAATTACTCCAACTATTAATATTTAAACTAATATTGATTGATTATTTTTTGATCATTAGTAATTTTTAATTTATTTTTATTCTTTTATTTTCCTAATATTTAGCTGAAATGTTTTAAAAACAAAAAAAAATAAAATAAAATAAAAAGTGCGATTAAAATTCAGTGAGAATCTCGAATAGATATATATCAATAACTAAGTAAATATTAATTCTAAATTAAACACCTCTCTCTCTCTCTATTGCAGAGTTTTAACAAAGTTTTATTAGTTGAAAAATTTAATAATATAAATTAATGCAATTAAATGTATTATAGTTCATCAACAGTGAATGAATTATCTGAAAAGTTTATTCTGAAAGCAATTAGAGATGTAATGTAATATACTTCCCACTTCTCTCTCTAACTCCCCCACTCAATTGCAATTTGTATATATATATATATAAAAAAGTTCAATTATTAATCTATTAAGCTAAATGAATAAAACTTAGATAGGTAATATGAATATGTTTTTTTTTCTTTTGATGTTAATTAAAATAATACTGGTGTGTGAATTTGGAAAGGGGCAGATTGAATATTGATCGATAAAAATTCAAATAAAAAAAGGGCATTTAGTAATCAAGTCATTCATTCATGTACGTATTTTTCTTCTCTAAAGAATAATAATGACCAGTTAGGTATTATATTTAAAATAATTTCGTTACCAAGTTAATTAAATATTATACTAATTCTAAATAATAATAAAAAAAAACCCTCTGACTTTGTACGTCCTACGCAAGGATAACGCCTATCAAGTTGGTTATATAAATGAGGTGTCCTATGATCAGTAGAACGGGTCCTCTCAACCTTTACCTTGATTTTCTTGCTCGGAGGCGCTATCAAGTAGCTTTTCCCCAATGTTGTTCCCGGAGGCTGGGTTGACTCCGTCCCATAGACCCCAGCTAGGGAAATTCCCTTGCCAGGCTGGTTGACTTGAACCCGGGACCATATGAATGTGAGGCAGGTTCACTACCCGCACACCCAATGGCGCCTAATTCTAAATGATATCAATATTTAAAAGAATAATAAGAAATATTTTTTTTGTTTTGTTTTTTTCAACTAAGAGAGAGAGAGAGAGATATGAAATGGTCTGATTGGATTAAAAACTCTACACGAGTTTTTTGTTGTTTACAAAATTAAAATTGGTTATGATTTAGTTTTTTAATTTTGTCAGTTAACAAATCAAAATTTTTATTTTATATATTTTATAATACATATAAGTGTATTCGTTAAAAAGTTAAAATTTCATTTTATTTTTATTATTAGATTTAATTTTTAAAAAATTAAAAAAAAAAGTTATTAATTATAATACATTATTATCTAACTTTATAAATAGTATTTTTTTTTTTAATTACACCTCCATTTTTTATGTTTTTTTTAACAAATAATCTTTAATTAAATAATATTTTTGTTTAAATGTTCAACAGAAAATGGAAAAGAAAAGGGAGAAAGAGGATTAATTAAGTTTGTTTTTTTGTTTTTTTTTAGTGAATCAATAAGTGTTTACAAGTTGATGATTCAATGATTCAATTATAAATCTGGATATCTTTATATATATTATATATATATATATAATCCATTCTGTTTTTCACAAAATATTCAGAATATGCAAGTTTAAGAAAATAAAAATTAAAAGGTAAATAAAATAATTGTAAATATTATTGTATGTATATTTGGATTATAAATTTAATTAAAAAAGTTTATATCAAATCAAATCACTAGAGATGGAAAAAAAAAAGAAAAAAAAATTGAATAAATATATAAAAGTTAATTTAATTTTTAAAGATAGATTGGTAAAAGCTGAGTGAAAGAATCAGCAGGTCTTTTCCCATTTTTCTTAAACGTAGAAAAAAAAAAGTTTGTTGAAAAGTTAAGTAAAATTTCTCTCTTTTACTTCTTCTACCCTTTACAATTAGTATATTTTTATTATAGTAAATTTTAAACATACAAATACAACATTTTACTTATATTATACTAATTTATCAATATTAAACAAAAAATGCGTTTAATTATTTTTTCTTTCAAAATTCATTCATCATTATTACTTGTGTATTTGAAATTAATATTTTAGCTCTGTTGACATCATCATTACTATCACCGCTAAACTTTGTTAAAACTGGTGCTTTAATAAATAACCTCGATGATAGAGAAAAAGTGATATTTCATGTGGAAAGTGAACAAGCAACCATAAGTACCGGGTTATCATAAAATAATGGTACGGTTTCAGTAATTCGTAGGAAGATTGTAGGGAAATTTCTAAATGTTAAATTGGTATCTCTGAAAGCCTACAACCCAAAAGTTTGTTTATAAGCAGTTCTAACCTCAACATCAGTTCTTGTACTGTTGTTGCGGTGAGTTTAGTGAGTTACTATGTTCTCTGTTAAAGTGTTTTATTGATGGCTGAATTAAAATCCGTAATTTTAGTTCAACGTGTGTTCCGACGTGAATTTGGAAGAGATCCACCACACAAAAATAACATATCACGCTGGTTTAAACAATTTGAAGAAACTGAATCAGTTCAGATACGGAAATCAATCGGCAGGCCAAGTGTACCAGACGAAACGGTCCAGACCCGACACCTTGTGATTTTTTCTTGTGGTGTTACATCAAAAACATTGTTTATTCACAAAAAATTCTCTCAAAAAACAGGATTAATGAAGTAATGACGACAACCATAACCGAAGATATGTTAGCGAATGTTTGGAGAGAAGATATTATCGTTTGGACATTTGTCGAGCGACTAACAGCGCCCATATTGAAATTTATTAATTACGTAAAAAAACTGTATGAGACGACAAATTAGATTAATAAACAATATTAACTGTAAGTATTTCTGTTTTTCTTTAAATAATGTTCGAAACCGCACCATTCTTTTATGATAACCCTGTATAATATAAAAATTCTATGGGGAAAACATTTCAATATAAACAATTTTTTTTTTACTAGACCTACTGAAACCAAAAACCCAGTGAATAAACAACACCTTTGAAGTGGTACATACAACACATTGGAGAGACAAAAGGAAAAGAAATTCGTCAAAGTGTACTTACAATATTGACAACCATTCCTCACAAGTATGCGGTAAGCGGTTTCACTAAAATTGACAAGATAAGGAGGTGGGAATCGGTAAAAGTCAGGGTATATAACGTTCATAGGAATTTCCCTCCATTTGATAAAAAAAAACTGTTGAGTACATCATAAGGTTATTTTAAAAAGATAAATAAATTACCCTTATTGAACAGATAAATAATAAATGTGTAAAACATAGGTAACTACAAGTATCTACTATTTATTTACAATCTAGAAACACTGATTTAATAATCGATGAGATGACTATTTATTATTGTCCTTCTCCTTAACGGATAAAACGACCAAAAGCTCTGTAAATAAAAATAAATGTACTTTTTGAATTAATTTTGAAAGTCTTTCAGTTAATTTTCTAACATTTTTGGCTAATTTTAAGCTTCCCACCCCTCCCACCTACACAAACAACAATGAATAATCTCGTTTATATGTTAATTAACCTCCCTAGTTTACAATAAAACATTAAAGAGACGGAATTCTAAAGGATTAAAAAAAGGGTCAAACCCCTGACTCGATTAGATCAAGCTAATGATAAGTTTGTAAGAATAATATACAGAAAATCAATTGAAAAACGATGAAAGGGTCTATCGTTTCTAGTAGTACTTTGCACAATTTCCAATATCAAATAATAATTTAAAATTTGAATTTATGAACCTAATTATATATTTTAATAAGAATACATTAGCAGCAACTACTATTTATCTATCAATCTCTGTGGCTCGAAATTTCTTGGCCGCAGCAACCACACTTCTCCACGTATCCCTATCCTGAAACACAACCCTCTGATCCCTACCCTCTCCCATCTCTCTTACGTCCTTTCCTAAATTATCCACCCAACGCGTCCTTGGTCTTCCAAGCGGACGTTTCCCACTCGGTCTCCCTACCAATTCTATCTTCTCCCATTCTAGCCACGTGTCCTGCCCACCGTAGCCTTCTCGATTTTATAATTCTAACTATATCTTGAGATGCATAGAGGCCATGCGATATATATATATTTCACCAGTTAGTTTAATGTAATCAAAAATTTCCGATAATGAATATAAAATTAATGCTTTGTCAACTACCACTTCCGGTTTCCGGATATACATTAAAAGTAGATGAATATACCAAAACCCGTTGAGCCATTCAAGGAGCACACGTCTATACGGACACACAATGGACAGAATGGACAGATACCCAGACATGAATACTTTTTTTTTCTGTTAACAAAATGCATGATTCATGGAGATATGTAAAAATCTCCACATGTGAAATTTGGTGTAAAAACAATTTTACCTTCCCTTCCTATCGTCGTTCGGTAAAAATGATAAAACAAGAGTTAAAAAAATCTTTGACTATTAAAATTAAATAAATCCAGACATATTTATATATTATCTAAAACCTTTAAATAAAATTAATATTTTTATCCTAATGAAATTATTTTATTGATTTTCTTCTAAAAAAGAAAAAAAAATCTTTTTTTCGCCTCTCTTTTATTTTATCAACAAGTGGTTGAATAAATCTATATCTATTTGCGAAGAGAGAGAGAGAGACAAATACATTAATTCATTTTTCAAACAGTAAAGCTAATCTTCTTTAGTTATTATTATTATTATTATTATTATTATTATTATTAAAATAAACATTGAGTAATCTGTCCTCTCAAAGCTTTTATGCTAATTGCTAAGTATTTGTTTATATTTTATTTATTAATTTAAAATTTATTTTAAATCTTAACAGAAACGTATATATATTAATTAAGAAAAGTAATTTCAATTTCAATTTCATGAAAATCATATAAAAATAAACTCAAGTGGAAATAATTTTGTACATACAACAACCTGAGAATATGACTGTCTGACTATCTCTATTAAATGTTATATTATTTCGAAAAGAAAAGCATAATTGTATGCTCTTAGACTGAGTAAATATGTATTTTTATATAAATTCGACCCTTTATAGAAGATAGTTGGTTTTTTTAATTTAAATATCACTATATAATGATAATAAAGATTGAAAATGATTATTTATTAAAAATACTAACTATCTCGCCAGGTTTGAGCTAGAATAATGAAATTTGGTATACGGGCATTATTCAAAATTCGTAGTTTTCTATCAACTTTTGAGAAATGTAGCTCAACCGGAAGATGGTCATTACCTACAAAGTTTTGATTTTTTTTCCTCTAAAGTGACTGTAAAAATAAAGATATATGTTTGATAGTTTTTCACATGATTAAAAATTGTATAAAACTGCTATATATAGAATTTCAGCTTGATTGAATCGCTGAAAGTACCGGAATTAATTTTTTAACACTTCAAATCTCACGCGCCAACACGTGACGTGGTGCCATCAACAAAGAGCCCAAACATGCGCTGATTTAATAAATATTATTTATTAATGTTAATTTATAATTTATAATTAATTAAATCTAATTTAAATATAATATATGTTAATTAATCTAATTCAAATTTGCGAGATAGTCGAGTGGAGACACTCCAGCTTTTTTTTTATATTTTTTCCAAAAAATTTTAAAATAAATAATCAAATATTGCACAATTTTTATATTAGAATCTCCTCTAAAGAATTAGTCAATTAATTAAGAAGTTTCGTAGTATGTTTCTATTAATTTCATTTATAATTCAATTGCGAATGAATAATAATGAATTATAATTCAATTGAAAGTTGGTCTTCTAGTAAAACATTTGAGAATTAAATCTTTTCAATTTTTTATTTTTTTCAAAGACAGAAAATAAACCAATTATCAAAAAAGTAGCATTTGAATAATTAATATTAATTATATTATACATAAACTTTTAAAATATTAATTAAATTTTAATTTTAATATTAAATTTTCTTATTAAGAAGAAATGGGACAAAAAACTTCAGAGATGATTATTTTTCTTTAATTTAATTAACAAGGTTGCAATAGAATATGTATAAAGCTTTGAAATAAGTTGATTTCTTTTTACAAAAGAGAAAAGATTTTATACGAGCTAGGTATATTTAATTCATTTCGGATTGAATTCATCAACAGGTATGTTTTTTGGTCAAACAATTATTATTATCTGTACTATTACTATACTATTATTATACCTACTTATTTATATGTATCATCAAATAACATAGCATAAACATGCAATTTTATCATACAATAATACATACATATGTAGTACTTGGGCCACCGAGCTCTCGCTCGACCCTTTAAAAAATATTGATATACAATTCTTGAATTATTTATTACAATTATTAAATGTTACATCATTGCATCAATCTGATTAAAATGAATGGAACTTGGGGTCCTCAATAATACATTAATAATAAATAATATTTTAGTGAAAAAATATTAAAAATTATAAAACTATCTTAAAATTAATTAATAAAAGAACAATGAATAAATAAATAAAAATTAGTAATTTTTAATAAAAAATAAGCACGAAAACATATAAAATTAACTAATAAAAATTTATAAGAATTTACAAAAAATTAAACGATAAATCAGATTAAAAAATTTCAAAAATTTTAGAGAAAGAAAAAAATAATTAAAAAGTATAATTTAATTAATTTACTGATTAAATTAAAATATATTTTAAATATAAGAACACAAAAAAATGAATGTTTTATGTATAATATTCTGATTGAAACAAAATGGATGAAAATCTTTTACATACAGACTTTAACCAAATAAAAACAAAGAATAAAAGGGAAATTAATATTTAATTTATTATGTTAAATACTTTTATTATTTTTTTAATTTTTATATGATTAAATGATTAATTAATATATAATCAAAATACCTCACTTTAAAATAATAATCAACTTCATGATTTAGATTTTAGTGTTCCATAATTCAAATATGATTATACAATCCATTTTTTCACTATATTTATTTCATTTAGATTTGTATGTTCTGACTATTTATCAAATGAAATAAGATTTATTAGTAAATAAAAAACAAAATCCATTAAAATTTCATCACTTTTTTATTTGGTAAATATTAAATAATTATTAATAATTAACTTGACATTAAAAAAAAAAATAATAAGTTGACCTGTGGCCAGGTCCGAACAGACCGACGGTTTGAAGTAAATTAATTTCCAGCTACAGAAACAATTTCAAATAATTTTAATATATCTATTAATGTAATAAAAAACAGATATAACGGGTATAACATAAATATTTTTAATTTTATTTTATTTATAATATATATATGCAAGACCAGGCTCTGACGTCATGAATGGCTGGACGAGGTCATATAATTTTAAATTAAGAAAAAACTAATAAAGATGATTTTTCTCGAGGGTAAAACCAATACAAAGTGCATGATTCGCAGGGATATGTAAAAAATCTCCTCATGTGAAATTTGGTGTGAAAATAACCCTTCCCTTCCTATCGTCGATCGGTAATACTACCACTTCCGGTTTCCGGATTTGTACCAAAAGTTGATTAATTCAATAAATTCGTCTGGTGAGTAAAGTGGATGGGGAACCAATCTATAGTCTAATTCATGCAATTTTCTTGTAATTTTCTTTCGAGATACAATAGAGGAAACTTTTTTATTTCACATCTTGTAATATAAATTAGAGCGTCTGGTGTTTTAGTATAGTTTCAAATTCAAATACTTAATAATAAATTAAAATTAAACTATACTTAATATTATATGTATTTATTCAATACCTGATTATTTTTTATCTAGTTTTTGAAAATTTTTTATCCATATTACTATATTAGGTGTATTATTATTATTAATTCATAACATAAGAGAAAGTAAATAATATTGAAATTGGATTTACCACAAAATAATTCAAACATTTAATTTTTAATTTAAACTTTAAATAGAAAATGATTATATTTCTTATTAAGTAATAAAGAAGAAACAAAAAATTATAAATATTTAAGTATAGATTATTTATTTTGAGATATTATTTAATTTAAAGTTTTAGAACAATATATAAACTAAAACTATATAAACTATATATATAGGCACAAATACCATTATAATAATATTTAGAGTAACATAAATAGAAACAAAATTGATTATTTTTCTTTAATGAATCAGACAAAAATTTATCTAATAGCTGATTATTATATCTTTTATTTTAATTTAATTTTAAATGTTGTTATTTTACCTACGCGCTTCTATTGTTTCAGACAACTAACATAGTTGTCCATGATTGCCCAATGTTCAATATTTTTTCCCTTCATTCACAGAATAATTAATTAATTAAAGTAGTGAAATAGACAAAAACGATCTAAATGGATGGTTTAGTTTATTGTACAGATTTTTTATACAGGGTGCAGTTAACTCTTGATACTTTGGTGATTTTGTAATAATAATAATAATAATACCTACACTCCTCGATCATCTTAAAAATTTTAAAATGTGTTTAATTGATTGATAGTTTGCCATTTCTTGACACTTTTATTCTTCTTCTTTATTTATTTCACATTCAATTAAAATAAACACCTCGTAATTGTTTAAAATTTGTTGAACATCATCATAATTACGCGACAACTTATTTACGTGTTTATAACAAACACGCTTACATAGAGTAAAATTAATTAATATAATGACCTAATGTCTAATCGTACTTTTTCTTAATAATTAATTTAATCTTTAGAAATTAAGAAAAATCCGAACCAAATAGTAGTAAATTTTTATCACTTTTACCATAAAATAGAAAAACGAGCCATTATTTTCATATAAAATTATTATCAATTGGACGTGTTGCTGAATTGTGTAACTTGATTTGGCCACATGAGAATGAATAAAGATTAGACAAACGCGACCATAAACAAAAATTAATGACTGATACAAGTCGAAATTTATTCATTAGATATATTTAGTTTGTATATTTCTTATTATTCTTAATTGGAAGTCATTGCAAATTCGCCAGTGTGCAAATATTATATATATATATATATATATATATATATGGGAAATTTAGTGACTCGATGATTGGGAATGATACTAGAGGAGTGGTAGTAGAGTGTTAGCTCGTGTAGACTGAGATGACTGCTGTATCTACTTTGACTGATGATCTCTTGCCTCCGAGACTGTTATATATATTGGGGTGGGAGTGGGGGGGGGGGGGTCCGAAGTATTTTCGTGGTATAGGTCGAAATACATTTCCTGGGGAAAGTCGAAAGGCCCTTCCGCACCGACTTGGGGATAATTGGAATGAGGGTCAAGAGACCCTTTCACCTGGATGCCAAAGATCTTGCTTAAAGGTGGTTGGAGGTGTGGGACACGAGGCATATCTGTGGATGTCGCCAAGGGTCGTTTGAGCACAAGTTTCAATTCCCACATTTATATATATATATAAATTATTTTTAATCCATGTAACTAAATATCTTCTAACCTGTCACCTGTCTATACCATCAAATGGAAACACTTTATAATGGAGTATATTTTAGTTAACTTTAAAGTATCCATTTAATATGATGAGAGAGAGAGAGAGAGAGATAGAGGTCTTTCAAAACTTTCTTATTGATTGATATTCTTTTATAATATATTAGCAATGATATATTAAATATTAAATATACTAATAATAATATTTACATATTTTATTAAAATAATTAAAATCATAACTTTGAGAATAATTAATTTAAATGATATTTTATTAATAGACATTTTAAACATTCTGGGAATTTCTATAAAAGAATATTTTTGTACTCTTTTTCTTTACGTCAAGTGGGCGTGTATGCAAAAGGGGAGACAAGTTCTCTCTCTTTCCCACTCTTACTTCCTTTTTTGAGACAAAAAAAAATGGTAATAACATTATGATCTGTTTTATATTTTTAATAACTAAATAAATAAATAAATAAGTAATTACTGAATCATTTTTGTATTTTTACTTACATATATAAGGAATATTTCAAATAATAATTGATATAAATAATAATAATAATAGTCTAACATAATATATTATATTTAAATTAAATTTAATTAATTATAAATTATAAATTAAAATTAATAAATAATATTTATTTACCTCTTTGTTGATGGCAACACGTCACGTGTTGGCGCGTGAGAAGTGCAGAGTAAAAAATTAATTCTGGTACTTTCAGTGATTCTACTGGTTGATAGAAAACTATGAATTTTGAATAATGTCCATGTACCAAATTTCATCATTCTAGCTCAAACGGTTTTTGCGTAATCTTGTTTACATACACACACACACACACACACACACACAGACAGAGACATTTTTCTCAACCTTTGTGAAAATGATTCAGGAACCTTCAAAACGTATAAAAACATCAAAATCTCAACATCGAAAATTTTCGTGATCGCAATACTATCTCTGGCGAGATAGTAAAAAAGGTAAATTGTTTTTCTTAAAACATTTTTGATTTTCTCTCTCTCTCTCTCTCTCAGACAAGATTAAGCAAAAACGGTTTGAGCTAGAATCATGAAATTTGGTATACGGGAATTATTCAAAATTTGTAGTTTTCTATCAACTTTTGAGAAATGTAGCTCAACCGGAAGAGGGTCATTACCTACAACGTTTTGATTTTTTTTCCTCTAAAGTGACCGTAAAAATAAAGATATATGTTTGATAATTTTTCACATGATTAAAAATTGTATAAAACTGCTTTATATAGAATTTCAGCTTGATTGATTCGCTGAAATTACCAGAATTAATTTTTTAACACTGCAAATCTCACGCGCCAACACGTGACGTGGTGCCATCAACAAAAAGCCAAACATGCGCTGGTTTAATAATTATTATTTATTATTTATAATTTATAATTAATTAAATTTAATTTAAATATAATATATTATGTTATTTAATCCAATTCAAATTGCGAGATAGTCGAGTGGAGACACTCCAACTAATTTCTTTCTTTTTTTTTAAGAGACCTCCATTTCATGGCCCCCCAAATTTGTTACTAGCTGCCGCGGACCCCTTGGAGGTTGAAATAGACCCCCAGGGGCCTATATAGATCACTTTGGGAATTTATGGCCTAATATATTGATAATGATATACATAAAGAATATAGAAAAAAATTGATTAAATATTTTCAATTTAATTTATTGTGAATTAATTGAAATTTTGTATTAAATCGTATATAAAAAGACAATTAATTAATAAATATACTGTTCCAAAATATAATAATTAAATGTATAAATAAATAATGGTCAGAGTAAAATACTCGAATTAGTTAACGATTTTGATGTGAATCCTATACATTTATTATTATTATTATTATTATTACATACTTTAGATTAAGTCACACTCTCTGAATGAAATTTTATTCTTAGATTTTAAGTAACTTCAAAATCAACGTAGTAAGAAGTATAAATTATAATCAAATCATCATAAATTAAAAATTGTATAAAACTGCTATATATAGAATTTCAGTTTGATTGAATCGCTGAAAGTAGCAGAAATAATTTTTCAACACTGTAAATCTCACGCGCCAACACGTGACGTGGTGCCATCAACTAAGAGCCCAAACATGCGCTGATTTAATAAATATTATTTATTAATTATAATTTATAATTAAATTTTATTTAAATATAATATATATATGTTAATTAATTCAATTCAAATTTGCGAGATAGTCGAGTGGAGACAGATTTTTTTCAACTCCTCACTCACACAAAGAACAATATTTTGACCGACCGACGATAGTAAGGGAGGTATTGTTTTCACACCAAATTTTACATGTGGAGATTTTTACATATCTCCACGAATCATGCATTTTCTTAACAGAAAAAAGTATTTTTAGCATGATGTCTGTCCGTCCGTCCGTATAGATGTGTACAGCCTGAACTGCTCAACAGATTTTGATGAAATTTGGTATATTTACTTAATGCATGACCGACCGACGATAGTAAGGGAGGTATTGTTTTCACACCAAATTTTACATGTGGAGATTTTTACATATCTCCACGAATCATGCATTTTCTTAACAGAAAAAAGTATTTTTAGTCTGTCCGTCCGTCCGTATAGATGTGTACAGCCTGAACTGCTCAACAGATTTTGATGAAATTTGGTATATTTACTTAATGCATCAGTGGGATGAATTGATCAACTTTTGGTGCAAATCCGGAAACCGGAAGTGGTAGTATTAGCGATCGACGGTAGGAAGGGAAGGGTTATTTTCACACCAAATTTCACATGAGGAGATTTTTTACATATCATCACGAATCATTCACCTTGTATTGGTTTTATACTCGAGAAAAATCATCTTTATTAGTTTTTCTTAATTTAAAATTATATGACGTCATCCAGCCATTCATGACGTCACAGCCTGGTCTTACATATATATTATAAATAAAATAAAATTAAACATTTTTATGTTATATCCATATTTTTTATATTATTTTTAAAATGTCAGAAATGTTCAGAAAATAATCCAGGATGAACCAAGCAGTGTAGTTTTTCATTCAAAATTGAAATTAAATATTAGAATTTTAATTCTTTCTTGATATATATATATATATAAAGGTATATAAATACTTTTAAATTCATATTTAAAAAAGGATAATTAATAAAGTTCAATGAGAAATTGTATTTCCAATAATTTAATATGCAATTAAGATAAAAAAAAAAATTATAAAATCGATATACGTTTATGTATTGTATATGGCATTTTGAAATTGGATAGAATTAAAATCTCATCCAATTGTGATCGAGTTCCTCTTTTTAATCTCTATTAGGATAAATAGGAACAGAAAATAGTTCTCAATATAAACAATTTATATTATAATTTATTTATTTATATTACAATTTATAAAAAAAATTGATGATAGAATGAAAAAAAAACAAAAACAAAATTAAAAATTATTATAATCGAATCATTGTATATTCAGAAAAATTGAAATTCTTTTAGAAAATGACATCTGATATTAATGAAAAGCGGTATCTTTTTTTTTTTTAAAAAAATTGCATTGCCGGCATTCAGATAACATGATTAATAGCTTTATAATTTATTTTTTATTTTTTTATTTTATTATTTAAATTTAAAAGAAAAAAATATAGATATTTTTTGTCAAAAGAATTCTACTACAATAATTTCAAATTCAAAAAAAAAAAAATATTTTATTATTACTTATTGTAAAGTTTTTTTTTTGATAAATATACTAGTATATATTTACTAACTTCCATTAAGAGTATGTGTATGTATAATATTCAATTATTTTTTTATCATCTAATATACATATTTATTAGTTGTTGATTTCTAATAAAAATTATACTCGTATGACAAATAAACTTTAAATAACATAAAAAATCAAATAAATTGGAATGTGAATAAATAATAAACTAATTTACTTGCAAAATTGAGTTAAATTGATTTTGGATTAATTTTATTTTTATTCTAAATCATCCCTTGAATTTTTATTAAATTATTATTTATTTTTTTTTCCCTTGAGGAAATAAAAAAATAACGTTTATCATTTTTCTTTAAAATAATTAAATTGATTTCATATATTAGCAAATACTTAATCAAACAAGTATAAAGAATATAAATATTTTCCATCACATTGGAAAAGAATGAATGAAGAGTCAAGACTATAATAAAAAAAACAAAACATTCAGTATATCATCAATTTTGTTTTATTTTCAGAAAGCTACTAGAAATAATATCCCTAGAATTTTTATTAAATTATTATTTTTTTCTCCTTGAGGAAATGAAAAAATAACGTTTATCATTTTTCTTTAAAATAATCCAATTTATATTATGTATTAGCAAATACTTAATCGAACAAGTATAAAGAATATAAATATTTTCCATCCCATTGAAAAAGAATGTAGAGTCAAGACTATAATAAACAAAACAAAACATTCAGTATATCATAAATTTTGTTTTGTTTTCAGAAAGCTACTAGAAATATATTTTTATTCATAAAAAAACATAAATATAAATAAGTAAAAGATTTTTACTTATAAAAAGATATTATTATGCTTTTATTATTACACTTTACTTTTCATATATAAAATTATAATAAGAAAAAATAAAATACATAAATAAATAAAATAAATAAATGTATATATACTGTATACAACAAAAAAAGTAATAATATGTTTATTTTATGATTTATGGATAATTAATTAAAACATAATTAATTCTTTTTATGAATGAATGAATTTTTAATCAAAATTTAAATTTAATCATTTACTAATATTTAATAATACAGGAATGTTGTTCATTTTTTAACATAATTTAATTAATTTAATTTTATTGGATACTTTCTAAAAATTATTTATTAAAGATACAGAGAGAGAGAGAGGGAGAGAGGGAAGAGAAAAAAAGGGTGAATAAAATCAACCCTTTGTAATAATAATTAAATTCTTTCCTACCTGATTCTATGTAAGTAAATAATTAAATTTTTCTGTGAAATTGTCCAAGAGTAGCTTTTTGTTTCTAGAATATTGTTATCACCAAGAATCGAAGTGGCTGACTAAACGGCCTGTCGACGTTGGCCAGACTTTTATAAATACGGCAAAAGAGAGGGGATGCGACGCGCGGCGGCCACTTCCCCTACACTTCATCATACTGTCGTGCCGTATAATCGTGTAATTAACACAATGTTATTCTAATCGTCATTAGGTCTTCTAGGCTCATTGAAAAGCCATCAAGTAAATCTATGCCAAAAGGATTAACAGGGATTTATTGCTTTTCGCAATTAATTCATTTCGGCATGCTAATTATTTATTTATTTTTGATTTATCATCCCCTAAACATAAATAAAAACAAGTTAGAAATGTTAATATCTTCATACACTGTTTTCCAACCTGTGGGGCGCGCCCTACCTGGGGGTCGCGAATGTATTAGAACCAATTTTTTTTTCCTAAAGTCTATAATAATCTATCTAAATATCTATTTTTGCTTAATTGAGTGTGTGTGGGTGTGTAATATGTATGTGTTATTTTGTAGCCTATTAAATAAATTACTATAAGTATTTATGAAATTAGATTATTACAAAAATTAAGGGGGGCTCAAGAATTTTTTTTAAAAAAAGCGGGTACAGGTACAGAAAGATTGGAAATCACTGTCTTAATACCTGGTTCACCGAGCCGCCGCTCAGTACTTTAAAATAAGCTGGAGTGTCTCCACTCGACTAACTCGCAAATTTGAATTGGATTAATTATAATATATTATATTTAAATTAAATTTAATTAATTATAAATTAATTATTAAATTAAAATAATTGTACAACGTTTCAACTGCTTATTCTGCAGTCGTTTCGTGATCGCAATACTATCTCTAGCGAGATAGTAAAAATTTTCATGATGAACTATGAATATTTAAGATTAAGATTATTATTTCAAATAAATAAACAACAAAATATATGAAACAATTTCAAATAATTTAAAAGAACATAAATTGAAAAAAAAAAAAAAGTTATAAAACATACACCCCTTAAATGTATGGCATAACATAATATATATTTCATAATTTGATTACAAAATATTATTAAACTAAATATTCTTAATTTTATTTTATTTATAATAGTTTGTATTTAAGGAAGCGCTGACCGGCTTTGCCCGGCGCTATTTTTTTTATTATTAAAATTCCTATTTTAAATGAAGGAAAAACTAATAAAGTTGATTTTTCCCGAGGCTGAAACCATTAAAGATGAATTTTTCTTTATAAATAATATCTATGGTGTAAATTTCAAAAAAAAATCTTTCGAGCGGTGTAATATATCAAAAATACAAATATATATCTTTTCATATCTACATATATATATATATATATATATACAATTTTATACAATTTTTGCTAATAAAATAAGATAAGATTAGTGCAAAAATTAAAATAAAAAGATATTAGGGAAGCCCAAGAATTAGGGTGACCATATTTCGAAAACTTCAAACCGGGACAAACGGTTTATTATTTTTTTTTTTAGAACCAAATTGAAAAAATTTAGAAAAAAAAGCCGGAAATGTTTAAGAGCTTAGTCCAGAAAATGTTTTACATTTTTTTTTTCTTTTTTTTAGAATCAAATTGAAAAAAATTTTCGGGACACCGGAACAGAGCACCTAAAAACGGGACGTTTGGTCACGAATAAGAAGAATATACATACTCGTATAAAATTGAATATGAAAGGATTAGAGAAAATAGGAAGTTGATAGTGAAAATCATTCAGAATTAAATATCTGATTCTTAGGAAATGATTATCAGTCAATATTCTTTTTTAAATTATTTTTTTTAATAAATATAATAAATTATTATTATAATATACACACACATTAGATAATAATATTTTGTTTTAAATAAAAAGTAAAAAGGACCTCACTAGCACAATTCCAGTAATGATTCTTCTTTCTAATCGTGCGATAAGCCATTCAGTCAAATTTCATGGAAAAACAGAATATAAATAAAAATAAGATTAAAATTTATTTATTTTAATATTTATTTTAATAGAATCTTTTAGTTTCCATTGCAAAGTGAATATGATCGGTTGGGCTGAGTGTCCGTCCACTTTGCCAGGTAATTCATTAATAAGTATTTTATTCATTCTCTTTAATTAGAAATATTATTTATTTGTTTTCTATCCACACTTTCAATTAAAATGAATATTTTAATTAAATTATTTGATTTTCACGACTAAACGTTATCTACTTTTTGATCATGATTTCATTTTTCATTTTTTAATAATTTTAATTTATAATTAATTAAATTTAATTTAAATATAATATATTATGTTATTTAATCCAATTCAAATTGCAAGATAGTCGAGTGGAGACACTCCAGCTTATTTTTTTTTATCTATTTTCGTGTTTATTTTTTTATTAAATCACTAATTTATATTTATTTATTCATTGTTCTTTTATTAATTAATTTTTAGATAGTTTTATAATTTTTAATATTTTTTCATTAAAACATTATTTAAATTTTATTAATATTATTTATGTATTATTGAGGACCCCAAGTTTCATTCATTTTAATCAGATTGATGTAATGATGTAATATTTAATAATTGTAATAAATAATTACAGAATTGTGTATCAATATTAAAGGCACATTGGATAACTCGCTGTTCCAGATACATTTTATAATTATGAAGTAAATAGTCTAATAAATAATAATAATTAAAGTTTTTATTAAATTAATAAATTTTGAAAACAAATAATTATTTATAATTTTATATAATATTAATCTACATATTTAAAAGACAGTTCTATCCCCTACTCCCCCTAAACGACATGGGATTTGGGTCATTCCAAAGCCATTGGATAGCCCTCGGGCTAATCTACTAATAGCATGAAATGCATTGGAAAACAATAAATATTTTTTGAGAAAAGCGAAAAAATACTTGTTTTCTTAATTTTTATTATTTTTGACGTCATTTGTGACATCACATCCAGTGCCTCTTATATCTTATAATATTTTTCAATCTTTTGAGTTTCAATTTCTTTGCGTGTGAGGGCTCTCCCACTGCTCCGCTAATATATAATTAATTTACTGATTAAATTAAAATATATTTTAAATAAGAACACAAAAAGATATGAATGTTTTATGTAATATACTGATTGAAACAAAATGGATGAAAACCTTTTACTACTCTCAACCAAATACTCGGGGGTACAGGGGGCGGAGTCCCCGTCTAGGTGTGAAGAGCGCCGAAGGCTAGTCATAAGAAATTATAAAGAAGTAATTGATAATAAAGTAAAGTTATTTATTTACTATTATAAATTAAATCAAAGTGTGTGTATTTAATAAGCAATTGCAATTTTAATAATTATAATGGTCGACCACTTAACTGTTCTTGATAATATGAATAGTTGGAGCAAATAGAGACAGGAGTCTTCAGTTAGTCCTTCAGGTTTCAATGAAACATCTTCTGTGGGGGTAGAATCCACTTTTAGTGATGATTTGTCTCTCTCCTATCTATTTCGAAGACTGATTAAAATTTGTCCTCACATCCATAAGGAAAACTCTTCATCCCCTCCTTTCCAATAACTCACCCTCATCTTAAATAAGTATTGAATCTCGCAAATATTCCGACACCATATATCATGTAATTTATGAGTTAAAAAAAAATGAATTTATGAAGTATTTTTTCTCTTCTTCAATTGAAAGACGTTTCTTTTATCTTTTCGGGTTTTAGGGCCCTTGTTTATTTAAAGTTTTAAAAAACATGTCATGAAAATTTATTATTATTTATGAGTTTTAATTCATGACAATAGTTTTGAATTTTTAATCGAGAACATTTCTTTAAATCGGCGTTATTATGTCTTCGACCTATAATAACATTAAGTGGACCTGTTATAAATGTTAATTTATAGTATTCTTTGTTCTTCACTATCTTTCTCTATTAAAGTAGGGTGACCAAACTTCCAGTTTTTAGGTGCTCTGTCATGGCGTCCCCTAAAATGTCTTCGGGACAGCCCATTGTCCCGTTTTTACTATCTCGCCACACGAAAATTTTCGATGTCGAGATTTTGATGTTTTTATACGTTTTGACTGTTCATGAATCATTTTCACTAAGGTTGAGAAAAATGTCTGTGTATATGTGTATGTATGTAGACAAGATTACGCAAAAACAGTTTGTACTAGAATCATTAAATGTGGTATACGGGCATTATTCAAAATTCGTAGTTTTCTATCCACTTTTGAGAAATATAGCTCAACCGGAAGAGGGTCATTACCTACGTTTTAATTTTTTTTCCTCTAAAGTGACCGTAAAAATAAAGATATAGGTTTGGTAGTTTTTCACATGATTAAAAATTGTATAAAACTGCTATATATAGAATTTCAGCTTGATTGAATCGCTGAAAGTACCAGAATTAATTTTTTAACACTTCAAATCACGCACCAACACTTGACGTGGTACATTAACAAAGAGCCAAACATGCGCTGGTTTAATAAATATTATTTATTAATTTTAATTTATAATTTATAATTAATTAAATTTAATTTAAATATAATTAATATATGTTATTTAATCCAATTCAAATTTGCGAGATAGTCCAGCTAATTTTTTAAATATTTAGGACATTTTTAACGTTTGTCCCTGTTTGGTGTTTTCGAAATATGATCCCCCTATATTAAAGGGTATTTTTATGCTTATATATTACAATATATATGTATAACTGGATGGTTAGACCATCTTAAGCGTTTTTTTTTGCACCTCATCTGTAAAACCAAAGAGATGATATATATATAGGTACGAGTAGAAGTACTGCATATAATATAATTTGGTTTTTCTATATTTAATTTTATTTAGTATATTCAGTTTCGTTTTTCTTTTTTTTTTTTTTTTTAATCATTACGTTATTTTTATATTGTATTGTATTGTATAACTATTTTGCCTTTTATTTAGCAATTCTGGTAACTTTTTAGTCACAATGTATATTATATTGGAATATAATATTCCTTAATATTCATTTTGTTACATGTTTTGTTTTTTCTAATCATTGATTTATTGAATAATTTTTATTATAATAAAATTTAAGCAAATCTAAAGTTCAAACTTAAAATATTTTATAAAACTAAAACTACCTGTATTAACGTTATATAAAACTATAGATATACCTATCAAAAATGTTATTTATTAACTGATTTTAAGTAGGTAAAACAAAGCATTTTTGCCTTTATAGATGAAAAAACTACAAAATATGGCGTATTTTCTCTTTTCTAGTGTCACCAAAGTTTTTTTTTCATTTCATCTTTCTAACTTTATCATTAATAAATTATTTTACCCCTATTTATGACTTAATTAATTAATTAACTAATTTCATTTAAAAAACACCGCCATTTTATAATTCTCGTGTTATATTGTGTTAAGTTTGTGCTACGTTGTGCCGCAAACGCCAGTCGCTCATCTCAAAAAACAAACCAGAAAATAAAAAAAAAAAATCGATTTGTGTGTGAAGCTAGCGCCGCCATTTTATAAATGGTAGTGCCAGCAAAAATTTTGTTTTTTCGGGAATTATAAAATGGCGGTGCTAGCTTCACACACATTTAATTATAAGAAAGAAGAAATAAAAAACAAAAAAATACTTTAACCTTTCTACAACCTTTTAAAGAAGCTTATAATATACAAATAAGTAGTAAATTATTACATTTTTAAAAATATAATGTTGATATCATACCAAGATATCTCCTTTTTAGGAAGATAAATAAAAATATTTTTTTAATAACAAACAAAAAATTTTTAGTTGATTCTTTTTTTTTTTGCTTGTTAAAACATATGGGGCGAACTTTAGACCCTTGGCCTAGGGCGCCATAAGAGCTCTGGCCGTGCCTGCGTTTATCCATATGATTATATGAATTTTGGGTATAACTGAAATTCTTTTTATTGTTTTCCATTTATTTACCATATAAATTTGTTCTAAATCGACAGTAAAGCGGAAGTTGATAAAATTCATTTTACATGACGTGTTGCATCTATTAATATTTGTTTATTAAAAAGAAAAATAATCAAGATTTAAATACATTTTATTAAAAAAATAAGTCAATATATATAGTTAATACTAAAACTTAAGGAATTATTTAATTGTAAGCTAAATAAATAAAAAATTTAGAATGTACAGGCAATATCATTAAAATGAATCATCGCATCATAATTCAAACAAAAAATCTACATGTTTATTTTGAAAATATATTATTGATTTCATAAATTAAAACACATCATTTTCTAAATTCAATCTATAAATACTTTCAAATTTATTTTAAGATGAATAAGGAACAATTATTGTAGGATTTAAAATGAGATTTAGATAGAAGATAGATGTTTTCGATAAGTTCCTTCCTTTCAGCAGGTTTCCCCTACAAAATCCCTTATCATTTCTCATTGGTCATAATAAGCGAGTCAAAATCAAAAATTGGCTGCTGGAGTGGACAACACTGACGTCATTGACGAGGCGACGTCTAAGGAGAGTATTAAAGTCAGAACGCTGTCTTCGGGCTTTAGTTTTTATCACAGACCATCTATAAGACTAGTATACTCTATTGTCTTTGCTGAAAGTTTTTGGCGCCACCATGCGACTGAAGGCAGTAACTAATTGAAAAAAATCGGGCTTGTGTGTGTGTGTGTGTTTTACCTGTTTTTTGCATGCAGAGTTATCGGTTATGCGCCTGCAGCGCCTATTAGCGGTGCAACATAGAGACATCATATTAAAAAAAAAATGCTTTCACCGATTTCTAAGGAGCTGGAAGGCCCTGGTTTTTATTATTATTATGATGATAATTATTCAAGATTCAAGCGATATCATTATTATGAGATTACATTTTGATATATTTTTACAAAAAGATTCTTACCCTTTCCTTTCCCGTCTTTTACCCTCCTAAGTTTTTCTAATCGAAATACATTTTTAATTGCCATTGATGTAACGAAAAATAAAATTGTGTTCTAAAGATCAAATAAATTTTGTAAATAAAAATTAACAAATTTATTATTTATATTAATAAAAATCGGTAATCTCTTAATTCAAAAACCACGTTAGAATTAATTCTATTATTGATAAACTCGTAATTTACTTATGCTGACAAGGTCGACCATTTTGAGTGTTTAGTTAATTTTTGACAGCTGTTTTGCTTGGACATGTTTTGATTCTTCTTCGATTTTTGTTTATTCCAAAAAATGGATCAAAAACTCTTGTATTAAATTTTGTGTATGAATAACAAAATTAAATGCGCGGACGCATAGCACTGTGGCATATGGTGAGGTTACCTTGGAAAAAAGCAACGTTTATTGGTTGGGGGGCGAGAAGACTTGAACGACGAAGAGCATGCTCACAGTTTTCTTCGATTGCTGGTGCGTCGTACATCATGAGTTCTTGCCAACGGGTCGCATGGTCAATAAAGAATATTACCTGCAAGTTATGCGCAATCTGCCAGTAACTCCCGGATTTGTGGAAGAACAAAAATGGGCTTTTACATCATGAAAACGTCCCGGCTCTCGCATCGTTGCTTATGCGCGAATATTTGTCCAAAAACAACACAGTAATGGTGTCAGCCACCGTATTCCACCGTATGGCCTCCTAAACTGAAGAGGCCCATGAAAGGAGGTAAAAACTATATCAAAGGGGGAGCTGAACAAGATAAAGAAAAAAATAACTTTTTTAAGTGCTTTGAAAATTAGATAAAAGGCTGGCATAAGTGCATTATTTCTGGAGGTGACTACTTTGAAAGGGGACAATTTAGATATTCATGAATAAATAAACACTTTTTTAAAATTCGCGATACTTTTTGAACACACCACGTATATGAACTTTTTATAATAATAATAATAATAATCAAAATAATAATTAAAAGTTAATGGTGATTATACATATTATCATGAAATATGAGTGAAGTCCCCATAATAATGTAGAATTGTAATTGAGAGAGAAGTAGGACGAGGTATTGTATTATATAATTAAAAAAAAAACCTCTTATTTTGTACGTCCTACGCAAGGACTACGCCTATCAAATCGGTTATATCAATGAGGTGTCCTATGATCAGTAAAACGGGTCCTCTCCACCTTTACCTTGATTTTCTTGAACGGAGGCGCTATCAAGTAGCTCTTCCCCAATGTCGTTCCCGGAGGCTGGGTTGACTCCGTCCCATAGACCTCAGCTAGGGAAATTTCCTTGCCAGGCCCGAGACTTGTACCTGGGACCATGTGAATGCGAGGCAGGTTCGCTACCCACACAGCCAATGGCGCCTTCATTATATAATTA
Organism: Labia minor; assembly: GCA_963082975.1. NCBI lineage: Eukaryota > Metazoa > Arthropoda > Insecta > Dermaptera > Spongiphoridae > Labia > Labia minor. The sequence continues at coordinate 4,224,362 of OY720349.1, forward strand.
GTAATTACAAAAAAAATACTTTTTTGTTTTGAAAATTGGATATATTAAAATAAAGGTAAAGGGAAAAGAAATTAGGTATTATACTTTCATGATAAGTTTAATTTAGTAGACTTAAATTCATTTAGATATTTTAATTATGTTAATAAATATTTTATATTGATCCCTTACTTATTCTTATTAGATTTAAAAGATCGTACCATAAAGATAATCCTTTTAAAGAAATTTTATTCTACGGACTGAACAAGGATTCGCACATAATATAAATTCTTCCTCTTATTTTTCCTTTTTTTAGGAAGAATTCTTTTATGTCTAAATAAAAAGGATTTTGTTCCCCCTTTTGTGGAACCTGCAACTTGAAGTCTAGACACTTGGTATTTCTTTTTATTGATAAAGATGTTACAGGGGTTTTTTTTAATCAATGAAATAACGTCATGAAGACGAAGAAGTCAATAAAATTGAGAGTTTTGGTTACCTAAATTCATTTCATTATAATTTTAAACATTTTAGGGATTATTATTATTTGAATAATTTCATAAAGTTAATTTTCACTAATGATTAAATTTATCTATTAATTAACCTCCTAATAACTTTTATCAATCTACTCTATTGAATCTTAATAAATTGTTTAAATTGTATTTTATCCCATCCAATGTTTAATTTTAGCCCTAGCAGACCTTCATTTAAAGTTTTTCTTTTGAAATTATATAATAATTATTCAGATTGATTGATTTCTGACTATAAAATAAAATTAATCAAATATTAGAAATTCTATATCTTGTATATTAAGATTTTGTGTGTTAATACTATTTCTCCCTGTTACTAAATACTTTGTCTTAGCATTATTAATTTCTAGTCCCACCTCATTTATATATATTATATATATATAAGGCGTCATTGGATGTGTGGCAAGCGAACCTGCCTCACATTCACATAATCCCGGGCCTGACAAGGGAATTTCCCTAGCTGGGGTGTATGGGACGGAGTTAACCCAGCCTCTGGGAACAAACTTGTGGAAAAGCTACTTGATAGCGTCACCGATCAAGAAAATCAAGGTAAAGGTTGAGAGGACCCGTTCTACTGATCATAGGACATCTCATTGATATAACCTACTTGATAGGCGTTGTCCTTGCATACGACGTACAAAGTCAGAGGTTTATATATATATTTAGAATTGTAATGAATTGAAAACATTAGAAAATAATAAATATAATTATTTTTTTTCTTAGAGAATATACATATATGTACGAATGTTGTAGTATATAATTAGTAAATTACAAATAAGTATGTTCAAAATATTTTTAATTTTTTAATTCTTCATACTATATATTATATACATTTGTAATAATATATTATTTATTAATATTATCACACACACACACACAATTGAATCTTTTTTTTTAAAGAGCATGAAAATAAATAGAATATTGATGAAAACCTTTATATATTAGTATATATATTTTATGATCAATAAAATTTTATTTGAAAATCTGAGAATTTTTAGAACCTGTCAACTATAAAATTAATAACTAATAAAAATATATATATATATATATATATATTATTTTATTAGTATAGAAATAAAATAGAAAAAAAAATATCAAAAGTAATATTAGTATAGTAGATAAAGATAAAGAATTAGGAGCAATTTTCTTTATTGGATTTTTATATCACAATAGAAGTGACTATTCAACTTTTGATAGGAAAGAAGTGCATAGCTGTGCTAAATATTTTATATCTAACTGAAAAGAATAAAATAATAAATATAAGACATTTTCTAGAGTTGTATTTTTTCTATTTTCAAAAGCTTAGCTTAGTTCTCAGGTAAAAAAACAAACAAAACAAAACATCTTTTGTTTTTTAATTAAATCTCTTAAAAATATTTTCTCGAAAATATATCTATACTTATAATAAAATCAATTTAGTTTGTATTAATAATTCTTTATTTATTTAGTCTTTTTATTTATTATTATTATTATTAAAAATTAATTTCTAAGAAAATTTAATAGACATTTTAAGAAAATGTTATTTAGAGAAACATTTTCCAAAGATGCTTTATTTCTTGGAATAAAATAATACCTCCTGAGCTTCAAAAAAATATTATCCCCTCCACTTAAAGTGATGTTTTTTATATAACTATATTAAAAAAAAATACCATAAACAATAAATGAAAATACATTTTCAAAATTGGATATATATATATATATATATATATATATATAAGAAAATTAAAAATGATATATGAAATCACTAAACAAAACACACATATTCTAGTAAATAACTTTAAAAAAGAATAAAAAGCAAAACAAAAATTAAAAAATAGATTACATAAAAATTTTAACTCTTAGATTTCATACTTGTGTGGATATATTAGTATAAATCTTTAATTTTTCAATGTTTGAAAAGAATTTTATGAAATGAATATCAAATATCTTGTATATGACTGTTAACATTTTGGGGGAGATGGAAACTTTTTGTTTCTCAATTTTTTTCCAAGTCGCTATAAGCACTAGAATCACAGACCATCTCTAAGACTAGTACACTCTATTGTCTTTGCTGAAACTTTGGCGCCACCATGCGACTGCAAGCAGTAACTAATTGAAAAAAAAAAATCGGGCTTGTGTGTTTGTGTATTTTTGCCTGTATTTTGCATGCAGAGTTATCGGTTATGCGCCTGCAGCGCCTCTTAGCGGTGCAACAATGAGACATCATATTAAAAAAAAATTAGTTTCACCGATTTCTAAGGAGTTCGCCCCTACTCCTGAATAGAACATTTCTCAAAATGTCTTTAGGTATCCTGGCTATTAAGGTTTATCCAAGAATTTTTAAAAGTCTAAAGGAAAACCCGTTTTTGGAGAGGAAAATGTCCATTGTCTTCCTGTAGAGAGATTTTGTATATACAGATTTTAAAGGAAATTTATACTTTTAGACCAGGGGTTCCCAAAGTGGTCTATATCGACCCCTAGGAGGTCTACGGCAGCGAATAACAAATTTTGGGGTCCATGAAATGAAAATGGGGGTCTATGGGTGTCTACGTGTTTTCCCGGCTCTAACATGGCTTTTGAAAAATTTTTGGTAATTATACAGGAGACTGGCGAAAGGAGGTAGGTGGTTGAAACTTACTTTGAGGTGTTCCTTGAATGATTCTGAACAACTTTATATGCAACTTTTTTTATGATCTCTTTTAGTTTAATTAATAAAAATTAATTAATTAAACTGTGTATTTGTCCTATAAGAATGCTCAGTGGCAGACGTTTTTCGGAGTTTATATTTTCTAAAATAAAATAAACCGAATTTAAAAAACTGAAAGTCTTTAAATAACTTTAGTATGGATAAAACTATTTCTAAAATAAAATAAACCGAATTTAAAAAACCGAAAAAGTCTTTAAATAACTTTATTTCTAAAATAAAATAAACCGAATTATCCTATTTAATTTTACAATCAAGACCTTTAATGCTTTAATGCTTAAATAATTGTAATTCAAAATGTCAGCCACTGAGCATTCTTATAGGACAAATACACAGTTTAATTAATTAATTTTTATTAATTAAACTAAAAGAGATCATAAAAAAAGTTGCATATAAAGTTGTTCAGAATCATTCAAGGAACACCTCAAAGTAAGTTTCAACCACCTACCTCCTTTCGCCAGTCTCCTGTATAATTACCAAATTTTTAAATTTTTTTTCAATTTGTCTCTTAAAAAAAAGGGTAAAATATTTTTCGCGATCAGAATTTTAAACATTTCCGACTATTATTCGAAATAAATTTTTTAGCGGGCCGCCTAAAGTTAAACCTTGTTTGTTTGGCCCGAGTGTACCTATGAGTTTGACATCCCTGCTCTAAACTGACGTAAAAATAAAGATACATATATGTTGGACGCTTTTTCACATTATTAAAAATTGTCAAAGAGTCAAACACGCGTTGGTTTAATAAATATTATTTATTAATTTTAATTTATAATTTATAATTAATTACATTTAATTTAAATATAATATATTAAGTTATTTAATCCAATTCAAATTGCGAGATAGTCGAGTGGAGACACTCCAGATTTTTTGTAGAAATATTATGTGTGTGAAATTTAAAAATTTTCTATTATTTTCAAAAATATTATGAATAGTACTAATAGTATGTTTTTATCATTATATGAATATTATTTCTTCCTTAGAAAGGACAAAACATTTAATAATAATCAAAACACAAAACTTTAAAGTTGAATTCTATAATGGTTATGAATATACAAGGTCTTTTGATTGATCTTTTCCCAATTGGTCTCCTCACAAACAAATTCTTAGCTAGTCTTTCCTCACTCTTGCAAACCACGTGCTCTGCCTATCGCACAACTTATAAAATTAATTTATTCTTGATCATTTTTTGTTTTATTAAATTCTCATTTAAGTTAAGTTTTGCTATTAATTTTCGGTTGTTGGATAGATGGTTGATTATTCGTCGACGTTTGCGATCTTCAATTGACTTTTGATGCCCACCATCTTGTTTGGTGTTGTAATTGTCACTTAATGTCAAGTAATTATGTATAAAGTTCTTCGATCTGTTGAACTTAATAGCGGTTTAACTCCTATCACGTTATTATGATGTTTTGATTTGGCGGTTAGAACTTTTACCTCTACCCAATGTTTATTTAATACTTTTTAATGGTTTTCATTATTTTAATTAATTATTTATTTATTAATGATTATAATTGAGCACTTAACAAAATTGAATTGATGATTTTTGTTTAGAAAAAAAAATAAAAAAAAAAAAATGAATTATATATTATAATTTTTTAGGTCTTGATGAAATTTTACGAATTAATAACAAGGAAAATTTGTTTGTTTTCATTATCTGAATGAATGAGAAGACGAGCATTTATAATTATATAATATTATAATATAATATATATAATTATCCAATAGGGAAGGCTCCTAAATAGACGATACATTCATATTTAAATCGATAATAATTTTTTTAATTGTATAATTTGTGTATAAAATAAATCAAATAAGAAAAAGTAAAAAAAAAAAGTTAATGAAATTTAGTCATTTTAATTGACATTTAGAAAAAATTTTGACTTGATAAAACACTGAAAAAATTAATTTCCATTTATTTTTATTAGATATACATAAAAATGTATAGCCTATATCAGTGTTTCCGAAAGTGTGGTTCGCCACTCGGTTACCGGGCCGCGAAAATATTTTAGAAATTCATATTATTTTATTACATCATTAGAAACACAAATATGAAATAAACAACTTGATTTTTATTGAAAAATAAAATTTGTGTTCTAATTAAATTTTAAGACCTCGAACCGGGTAGTGGTCAAAAAAAGTTTGTGAAACACTGGCCTATATAATAAATGTTATTTGATAATTTTATCAAACTAAAACTTTGGCTAGACAAATGGAGAAGGGTAGTTAATGAAGACAAATATACCCATATTTACACCCTTAACAAACAAACCTGTCCATCATTAGGACTTCACAATCTCATCTAACAAAACGTGACAAAATAAAATACCTTGGAACCTTGGAATTCACTTACAATTAGACAAACATTGGGAAAGTCATATAAAATAAAAAACAAAACAAAATCTGAAGGGTTGTGACGTCATATACATTTAAATTAAGAAAAAACTAATGAAGATGATTTTTCCCAGAGATATGATCAATAAAACTCGATTTTTCTTTATAAATACTATCTATGATGTGAATTTCAAAAAAATCGATCGAGCGGTTTCTGAGAACCCATTTATAAATATATATACAATTTTAGCTAGCATAATAGATAATTATAATCTCACTTCTATAGAAAGAAATTGTTTTTAAAATAACATAACATAAATATGTAATATGTTAAATATAAATTAATTTGTGATTTTAAAACAGAGGTTCCCAAAGTGGTCTATATCTACCCCGAGGGGTCTATGGCAACCTGCAAAGGGTCTACAGCAGCGAATAACAAATTTGGGGGTCCAAGAAATGAAAATTGGGGGTCTATGGGGGTCTACGTGTTTTCCCGGCTCTAAAAAAGAAGGTAAATTGTTTTTCCGACATGGCTCTTATAACATTTTTGATTTTTAAATAAGGCTCTAAAAATGGGTAAAATTTTTTTATTAAAATATCAAAATCAATTTAGGGGGTCTACCCAAAACCGAAAATCATGGCAAGTTTGTGAACCTGTTTTAAAACCTCAGAAATTTTTTATTTATAGTTAGTTATTTAAAATATAAAACATTTTATAAGAATTTATTAAAAGCTCCCTGCTGTTCATTCAATGCCTCTTTTAAATAAAAATCAATTTTAATAAATTAGCATTTTTTAGAATTTCCCGATTAGATAGAGATAACAAAAAATAATAATATATAAAAATATTTCAAATTCTAACCAATATTCAGACAAAAATTGTATAAATAGAAAAAAAATGAATGAAGATGTGTTTTAGATTTAATCCATAGAAAGAAATATTAAATCAAATAAAATGAAAAAGAGGAATAAATTAAAAAAAAAAAAATTTTATAATAATTAAATATATACGTAAATATATCCATATTATATTACATTAATAATAATAATACTTATTTAAAGAATGTGCAAATCTTTCAAAATGTAATTTATCTTTCTTATATAAATATTTACTTTTACTATACTATATCGTCGGTTTGAAAGAATACCGTCACAATTCTAAAATTATCATAATTGAGATTTTTATATAAAACTATTGTCAATATATAATATTATGTGAAGCACAAGTTGTAACTAGTGTTAAAATCACTAGATGGCATTTAAAACAGTCTGTAATTCCCGCAGTTTTATACGGCCACATGTATGAAATAGTGTGATGATTTTGATTTCATAGTTTTGGTGAATACAGTCCTATTTTGTGTAGGATTTTTTTTGTGTGTAGTATTCAAATATAATATAATTTTTGGGCAAGACTGTTACATATTTAACACATTCCCGCCGGCATGTACCACCGTTGGCTCATGCCGCCACATAAAATAAATGGACAAATTATGGAGCCGGCGGGAATGTGTTAAATAAGGGGGTGTAAAATGGTTCGCCAGTGTACATAAATTATAAATTATTAGTCGAAATCATATTTTAAAATGCCTCTCCGCAAACGCCGTTTGTTTCTATTATTTATCCCTGTAAAGAGAGATATAATTGATATTTTACAAATTTTGAAATGCCTTTCTTGAAAATCTATTAATTTTGACTTGTGACGGTATTCTTCCAAACTGACGATATATCTAAGAAAGTATTTAGTTCATATTAACTTATACAAAGGGGGGGGGGGGGAAACAAAAAATGAATAATAAAATTTAATCACTACTACCTAGATATAATACTAGATAATATTTATAAGTATATTATGAATGTAGTTAATAATTAATAAATAAAATAATTAATAAAATTAATGTGTTTAAACAATTTTTAAATATATATAAAAAAATAAATAAATAAATAAAATAACAAGTTTTTCGCTACATATAAACATAATTTTTAGATTTTAGATAATAAATAATAACATATATTAAATAACTTATTCATATTTATAAAAACTTACCCTTGAATGAAAATCCGTGACACACAAAAAAAGATGTGAATTCAGATTGAATACTTTTTCTTTTTTATATATAATATAATAGTACTTTAGTCTTGTATTTTTAAATAATAAAGATCAGCAACAAATTAACCACAAATTTTATCTAAATTTTATAAAGTATAAAATTTGAAAATTTTAAAGGGATTTTATAAATATTATTTCTATTGTATATAAATTGTTGACAATATTAATATTTCTATTAAGTATCTTGTAAGATATTTGAAAATATATTTTACAAAGTTATTTGAAATTATAATTTTTCTTGATTTCAGCAAAATAATTATGAAATCTCGGTTACTTTTATAAATTAAATTATAGAATGTATTTTCTCTATTAAAATATAATATGAATATTATGTAGGTATTTATTTCTGATTATAAAATTAAAAACATATACTCGTACCTAAATTCGAATATTCGAGAATATATTAAATTTCATATTTATTATTTATAAAAAGAGGAGGATAGGAATATTTTATTTTTCAAGAATAAATAAATAAAATAAATACATATTATAATTTTATCTTCTTCTCCAAAGTATTCAACAACCCCCAAACCAATAAAAAAGTAATTTAAGTTTTTATATATTTATCGGGCTACAACTTAAGTAAAGCCTAGTTTACACGGGCTTAGTACTTGTCATTAGTTCAGGGGTGGGCAAATACTTTTAAGCGCGGGCCAAAACGAAATTTTCAAAATGTCTTCCGGGCAGGAGGACCATATTTCGAAAACACTAATAAAAGAAAATTATCTTTTGTTTTTTTTAGAGACATATTGAACGTAAAATCAAAATAAGAGCCAACTTTTTCAACGGGCCGGTGGACGTTCAAAAAGGCCGCGCTTAAAAGTATTTGCCCACCCCTGAACTAATGACAAGTACTAAGCCCGTGTATATTGGGATTTAAGCCTAAGCTAACAATAGATTGGAAATTCTTTTTAAAACAACTTATTTTATGTATTTTTCAGGTAAGTGGCCAACTACTGGCGAGTGACCAATTACTGGGGGTTTTACCTTAATAGTCTTAAAATGTAATAAGTGCTACTTTTGGGTGTGTGAGTAGCGAACCTGCCTCACATTCACATGGTCCCGGGCCTGGCAAGGGAATTTCCCGAGCTGGGGTCTATGGGACGGAGTCAACCCAGCCTCCGGGAACAACCTTGGGGAAAAGCTACTTGATAGCGCCTCCGATCAAGAAAATCAAGCTAAAGGTTGAGAGGACCCGTTCTACTGATCATAGGACACCTCATTGATATAACCGGCTTGATTGGCGTTGTCCTTGCGTAGGACGTACAAAAGTCAGAGGTTTTTTTTTTCTTTTATAAATTGTTTTAGTTTTATCCACATTGAACTACAAGTATGTTCTTGACAAAGTTTCTTTTTCTTCTTCTTCTTCTTCTTCCTCTTATCAACTCGTTTAGCACATCGTGTTGCTGCTAGACTGGTGGTTCATTAACTTTAACGTTGAGGTAGGTTCATGCGTGCTATGTTCTCAAATGAGTTGTTCAATGTCAGTTTCGTGTAGTTATATTAAATATTAAGGCATTTCTTTATAGATAGGCATCACAATTTCAGAATCCATCTGATTTTTCTTTTTAAGTTTCATACTACTGACTCATTTTTGTTTGACTTTTATTTATTATTCAAGCATGAAAAAAAATACAAGTATTTAAAATATAATCATAATAAACGTGATTTTATATATTAATCCTTAATTTAGGTAAATAAAAATAAGTAAAAAAATTAAGGCGATTAAATGAAAAATATTTTATTAATATAATAATAATAATAATAATAATAATATGAATAAGGTAAGGGAATATTTCTTGAAAAAAAAAATCACGGCAAAAGGATTTGGCTTGTTTGTTTCACCCTGACTTTTATTAGTTCGTCGTTTGAAAAGCTGTTTTTTTTTTTATAAACAAATAATTTATACAAGAATTTTAATTAATTTTCTATTGTACATTATATTTATATCAATATTTTTCATATTTTTATAATTTAATTCTCTTTCGAATACAATAGGAATCTATCTTTAAGAAATAAATATATTAAGGATTTTGATATGTTTATCTATTTAAAAAAGAGATTTGAAAACTAATTAATTGAATATCGCTGAATAATATCAAGTATTAAAATATATAAAAAAAAAAAATAAATAAAGAAAATAACAAGATAATATATTCAGATTAATATTAATAATATTAAATATAAGACGTTGTTTTTTTTAATACTTAAGAATGAATGAATGAATGAATGATAAGAGACAAATGTTTTAATGAAAATATTTAAGACCAATTAAATTATCATATCTTTTTTACAGACCGACGATAGTAAGGGAGGAGGTATTGTTTTCACACCAAATTCCACATGTGGAGATTTTTACATATTTCCACGAATCATGCATTATGTTAACAGAAAAAAGTATTTTTAGCATGATGTCTGTCCATTGTGTGTACGTTTAGATGTGTACAGCTTGTACGGGTCAACAGATTTTGATAAAATTTAATAAGATTTATTTAATGCATCAGCAGCATGAATTCATCAACTTTTGGTGTATATCCGGAAACCGAAAGTGATAGTTTACAAAGTATTAATTTTATATTCGTTGTCTGAAAATATTTCACTTAAAATATAGTAGTGATAAATAATTGATTAATTAAACTAAAAATAAAATCTAAAATAATATAATTTAGTCATTTTTAATCTCAAGTTTTAAAAAAAAAATTTTTTTTTTTGATACTTCTTATATATAATGTTTGGAAATTAATTTATTTTAAATCGTCGGTTCTATGCCTGACCACAGATCATTTTTTTTAGTTGATTTTAATTAGTATAATTAAATTATGAGCAATTATGTATCTATATATATATATTCATAACTTACATTTGTAATATTCACTTTACAACTTACAAATTAAAAATTATTGAAAATAAAAATTCACTTATTTATTAATATATTTTAAAATTAAAGGCTCTTATAAAATGTATGATTAAGTAATTAAATTCGTTTATTATTATATCTTTTCTATATAAATAATCTTAAAAAAACCTTGTTTATCCAATAGCAAAACATAGTCTTTGAAATTTGAAAAAGAGAAACCGTAAAGGACAGAATCTAATGAAAAAATATATTCTAACTGCTACTGAAAATTGTAAAGGAAGCCATTTTGATTAAAAATTTGTTATTTGATTGAATATGAAGTATAAATGAGCTTCCAGATAAGATTCTGTGTGTCCAAATTAATTATCTCTATCCTATTTCTTCAAATATTATTTTACCTATAATTTCAATTATATTTATTTTGTCTCTGTAATATTTAGTCTACAAAAATTAATACATTAAAAATAATAGACTATGTCAGGGCGGCTAACCAATCATACCTAATAGTAGAATATCATTTTATTGGCGACCTAAACTTTTTCCGGCAAGCTTCTCGATAATCATATAAATTGTACATTATTAAATATATTTACAGTTTAATAATTTATTAAGTTGTTTTTTTTTAATTAACTAAAATGAAGACTTTTAGGATATTATATTAAATAATATTAGTAAATAAAATATAAATGATATTTGATTATTATAAATAAAAAGGAAAAATTATATATTTCTCGAATGAACACGGCGGCTGACTCGAGACATTTTCTTTTTTAATAAATATTATATTATTAATCATTTTCCCTATACATATATTTAAAATATTTTAAGTCATTCAACCGATATCTAAATAGAAAAATTATGTTAGTTGTCTCATTAGTCTCATTATTATTAAACTTAAATAATAATTGAATAATTTATATTATTATTAGTAGTAATCCTTGGACAAAACATGCTATTGTTATTTTTTTAAAATATAAAACTGAAATCATTTATATATATATATTGTATAAGTATATAACAAATATTTTATCAATTAAATTTGAATATTTTAGAAAACTCATTTGATAATTGTAATAAATAATTTAAAAAATTGATTGTATAAATTTGTTAAAAAAAACAAACAAAAAAAAACAACCTCTGACTTTGTACGTCCTAAGCAAGGACAACGCCTATCAAGCCGGTTATATCAATGAGGTGTCCTATGATCTGTAGAACGGGTCCTCGCAACCTTTACCTTGATTTTCTTGATCGGAGGCGCTATCAAGTAGCTTTTCCCCAAGGTTGTTCCCGGAGGCTGGATTGACTCCGTCCCATAGACCCCAGCTGGGGAAATTCCCTTGCCAGGCCCGGGATTTGAACCCGGGACCATGTGAATGTGAGGCAGGTTCGCTATCCAGACACCCAATGGCGCCTTGAATAAATTTGTTAAAGGGTATACATATAATATCTATAGATGACATTTGTTAAAAATAAATTAATTCTTAGATTAGAAACTTTAAAAGCGAATAATTTAAAAATCAAATATATATTTTAGACAAAAATCATTTAATATGGATATGTGAACTTGTTGGTTTTTATAAATTTATTGTAGAAATCGAAAATTTTTATTAAGTATTATATTAAAGCTATATATGAAATTCAATTATATTCAACTGATTTATTGTAATGTGTATTTTAAATATATATCGCTTTTATAAAAATAAATACAGTTATATTACATTTTTTTTCTACTACTAGTATTTGATGTAAGTAAATAAATACACAATCATTCTTTTTAAATAAAATTTTAAATTAACTTTGCTATTTGTAATACTACATAGATAAATTAATATCAGTTTAAAACTTATAAAATCGAATGAAATTAGAAGTATATATTACTTTTACGCAATGAAGTATTAAAATTATATTTTAATTTTAATTAATTGAAAATTATAAATATATAGATAGGAGTTCATACTAATATTTTTTATGTTACTTATAATAATAGTATAATAATAATATTAAAAAAAAAATTTAAATTGTATGATAGAATTTTTTTAAATTAATTAAAAATAATAATATTAATATATTTATTAAGTTTATGAATTTAGACTCTCTCTCCTTTGTTTTGAGACTCTCTACCAGTCCCACCCTACGTCTTTTTTCGTTGTCAAGGCACCACTCTGTTAAAGATTTTTTTTTTATTTGTCCCTTTTGCTTCTGATATTCGACGACCATACCAAACATTGTAAATGGAAAATATCTATAGGAATGAATACATGGAAAAAAATATAAGTATAATTCAATCGATGTCATGTATAAAAATTTCAAATATTTCTATTGGATTATTCCTTTATATTATTATAATAAGAAAAGAATAAATATATATTTTTATCACGTACTGAAGGCGTCATTGGGTGTGTGGGTAACGAACCTACTTCACATGTTCCCGAGCCTGGCAAGGGAATTTCCCCAGGTGTGGTCTATGGGACGGAGTCGACCCAGCCTCCGGGAACAACATTGAGAAGCTACTTCATAAAAAGTAGCGCCTCCGATCAAGAAAATCAAGTTAAAGGTTGAGAGGACCATCATAGGACACCTCATTGATATAACCGGCTTGATAGGCGTTGTCCTTGCGTAGGACGTACAAAGTCAGAGGTTTTTTTTATCACATACTCTCTCGTATTTTACAATAAGAATATATATATAACAATAATAAATTAATATAATTTCTAACTTATACGTATTATAATAACGTAAAGGAAACATCAACCAATGTTAATGCGGTGCAATGCTGGTGGACATACTTCCAGGGGAAAAATCAAAATTTTATTGAATAATTATTCTTAAAATTTTGACTTGATGTCAATGATGATGTCAATGACAAAAATAATAAAAGAAATATAATAAACATAATTTTTTATAATTAAATATTTTCTTTAATAATTTGAAATTTTCCGAAAATTTTCTTTAAACTACAATAAAAATAAAAATAAAAATACCTTTTAGAGGTTCAAGAAAATCTAATTATGTATACCTACGTGTTTATTTATTTGATTTTCTGCTTTTCTCTTCTCTAGTAGATGAGGTTACAATTAAATTTGAAAATCTAATTATATACCATATAATCTCAATATGTAATGGCTAACTCATAACTCGAATGTGATTAATGAGAGAATCCGTGGCTCTTTGATTTCCCTGCCCTTCTATTTAATCATTTAAGTGGAAAGTGTATTTTCATCAGATAATGTAACCATTAATGAAAAGCTTTGAATTCGATTGCATCCCCTTCAAAAGGGATGTTTTATTAGATTCAATTCTATTACAATGATTGGTTATTGACCAACTTCTGTCTACTTGTACTATTACGTAGAAAATTAACTGTGTGACCTTTAATATTTATTTATTTTCAATCTCATTCAACTATATATATTTTCGAAATTAATCTTTTATTTATATTATTTGAATAACTCTCTCTCTCTCAAAACAAACAATGTGTAGAATCAAGCCTTAGATGTTTTGTAAAAAAAAAAAATTTCTAATCAATTCGATTTTTCTTTTTTTGTGCAAAATATTTCGCACACCTGACATCGTACAGGTCTCAGTTATCTTGAATGTTGAAAAATAAAGCAAAAAAAAAAAAATTAAAATTGGTCAGGCCGGAAACTTTTCACCAGGGCATCGAACCGGAACTGAACCGAAAACCGAAAAAACCGGTATTTTTGTCGGAACAAAAACCGGAGCTGAACCAAAAAAAATAATATCGGTTTATTTCAGTTCAGTGTTCAATCCAGAGTTGCCAGAAGTGGTGTTTTTGGGCGTTTTGGCAACACAACCCCGAATTTTTTTCAATTAGTTATGTCTCGTACTGCATGGTGTCGCTAAAAACTTTGTTTCAAAAATTAGTGTCCTAGTCATACTCTCCCTTCGGTTGTGTTGGCAGCGTCTCGTAGTCGTAATACAGAATTTAATGTTTTCATCGTTTGTTTAATACTGACATTTTGATTTAATGATAGTATTAATTTTTTAAATTATTTATTCCATTTGTTACAGGGTTATGTATTGATATAAAGAAAATGATTCATAAATATAAATAAAATTATTAAATAAATTTAAACAAATATTGAATAACTTTGACCAGGTACGAAGATCAGACAGTAAAAAACTTATTTTAGAATTTTGGGAGGAAAATAAAAATACAATTCCTCATTTATACAAAATTGCAATGGTGGTTTTAGGAGATACTGCAACACAAGTTAGTGTTGAAAGAGCTTTCTCTGGTTTAAAGTTTATTTTATGAGACAATAGAAATAGTTTAAATACAAATATATTGGAAGATATTTTAATAATTAGAGGTAATTTTCATCTTTTATAATTATAGTTATAATTGTAAGTAAATATATCCAAGAATCCTGTATACTTTAACATTAAATATACGAATTTGTTTCGTTTGTTGAGTGTTTGAAAGTAGAAGGATGTAAAAAAATATTCATACTTATTTGTTCCGTTTAATAAATTATATTAACATCTTATATTATATACTTCTAATTATTATACCTTTAATTAATTATTATTATTTATATTATATTGTATCAATTCATGTAGTATGATTTAGGGTGGTAGCAAGAAATATTTTTATATATTTATGGCAGACTCGGCATACCCCGACCTAAATTTCTAATACAAATAAAAGGTCTTTAAAATTAATTAATCGGAACTGAACCGAAAACCGAAAACCGAAAAAAACCGGTATTTTTGCCGGAACGAAAACCGGAACCGAACTGATATTTTTTTTTATTGAACCGGAACGAAAACCGAAACGAAAAAAATAACGGTTCGAAGCCCTGCTTTTCACCCTACCCTCGTATATATTAATTCATTAGTTAATTATAATAGTTACCTAAATACAAAGAAACAACAGTTGAGCCTATTATAATAACAACATTAAATTATTAAACATTTATTTTGGTTATTTATATTTAGAACGATTAAAAGTTTGTTTATTGTCACTGTGACTTGATCCTTATTAGTTCTACATAGGTGGCTCAGGAATGCTCTTACATATATATTATTATTATTAGGAGTATTTGATTTTTAAAAAAATTATATTTCAAATTTAAATTTGAATTTCATGAGATAAAACAAAAATATCTATCAAGTTAGCAAAATAATAGTATAAATGAAAAATTATAATTGAAGAATTTTAAATATTATTATTTATTTTAAATTAAAATTTTATTGTTATCAAGCAATATTACAACGATAGTAAATAACTAAATAATTATATTACTAATTATATTAATAATTAATGTACTTTATTTCCGATTGAATTGAATTTTTACCGACCGACGATAGTAAGGGAGGAGGTATTGTTTTCACACCAAATTTCACATGTGAAGATATTTTATATATCTCCACGAATCATGAACTTTGTATTGGTTTTATCCTCGTGAAAAATCATCTTCATTACTTTTTTCTTAATTTAAAATTATATGTCGTCACAGCCAGCTCCTCCTTATATATTATCTATATATATAAAGGAGACTGTTTGTATGTATGTATGTAATTCGTTTACTTTTTTGCTGTCATAGTTTAATATGTTAAAATGTAAGTTATTTACATTTTAACATAAAATAGAAAATATATTATTTAAGGATTAAAGAATAAAAATAGAAAGTAAATTAGTGAATATTTTAAAAATTAGACAATTTGTGGAAATTGAAATAACTAAGAAATGAGAGGTGGAGGGGATGAGGAGAGAGGTGAGAGTGTGTGTGAGCGGGAGAGAGAGAGATTTAAAGTTTATATATAGTTCTCCGTGTTGTTCATTCAAGAGCCAGGCGTGGCCCACTGACTGGCGGACTCATTTTACACAATGTATATAACTAGCAATCAAAGAATTATTATAAATTTTAACTTTTTATTTTAAATTCTAATATTCAAATATCATTTCAATTAAATAATTTATTCTAAAAGTTCTCATTTTAATTAATATAATAAAATATTTAAATCATATTTAACTTAAATTATTTTGTATTTATTCTTTCCATATTTGAATAGGTACTTCTTTTATTTTAAGGGAGGGAATTAACTATGATCTAAAAAAATTAATAAATGAACTTAATAATAAAAAATCAAATAAATCCATTAATTTAAATTAATACTATTAATGAATGTATATATTGTTAATTTATCTTTAGTTTTATCAATACTTTTATACCGTTAATTTTTATAAATTAATTTTTATAAATTGTCTCAAGTCTCTAACTTTGCATTTTCTCTAATTTTATTATAATTAAAAATATTCAATAAAAATCAAACAATGAAATTAAAATATCGAAATGAAATGATCAAGAAATATTATACTCTATTATAACATATACAATACTTATAAACTATAGGCGGAGGAAATATTAGACGATATCATTGAGGGTTCATGCCAAATCGATCAACATTAATTAAGATATTTTCATTATGACAGATATTAAAAAAACCGCGAATTCAATATCTCTGTTCACTAATTATTTGTAGACTTTAGTAAAACCTACGCATGACTCAATAGATCCGGATAAACTTTTTCAAATTTTGATCTTAAAATTTATCTTGAAGGTAGTAAAGAAAGAGTAAGATGTGGAAATCAATTGTAAAATATTAGGTGACCCAGACGACTTAAATATAATAGGAGATTCGGCAATTGCAATTACAGATAGCGAGGAAAAATTAATCGAGGTAGGAAAAGAGATGAGGTTTGAAATTAATAATGATAAATAAATATATTTAGAAACAAACAGGAGCAGTATTAACATACAAAATGTAGAATTTGAATATGTAGAAAAATTGAATGTAATCACGAAGGATAATAATATTTGAGAAGAATTGAAATCGAAGTTGCAATCGGAAAACACGCCTGTTATCATGCAGTAAAGAGGCTTATCTCATCAAAATTATTATAAAAGGGAATGAAAATTAAAATATATAAAACAATTATTTTGTCTGTTGTATTATATGAGTGTTAGACATGGTCTATGATCTTTGGAGATGAGAGTGGATTCAGAGAATAGGATTCTCCCCAGCATTTATGGGCCAAAGAAAGATGAGTACATCAGGGAATGACCTACGAGAGATGGAACAGAGGCTCAGGATAAGGACACTTGGAGAAATGTGGTTGTAGCTGCCAAGAACTTTCGAGTACCGTTGAGCCACGCATGGTCTATGACCCTGGGAGATGAGAGTAGATTCAGATTATTCTTTCCAGCATTTATTGGCCAAAGAAAGATGAGGTCACCGGGGACACTTGGAGAAATGTGGTTGTAGCTGCCAAGAACTTTCGAGTAGATAGATATAACATATTCAATAATAATATATATAATTAATTTACTAAATAAATTAAAATATATTTTAAATAATCACACAATAAGAAATGAATGTTTTATGTTATACATTGTTTGAAACAAAATGGATGAAAACCTTTTACTACTTTCAACCAAATACTATGTACCACTCGGGGGTACAGGGGGCGGAGCCCCCGTCTAGATGTGAAGAGCGACGAAGGAGCTCTGAGCAGCTAGTAAATAAAATAAAATTAAAAATATTTATGTTATATTCATATCTGTTTTTATTGCATTAATAGAGACATTGAAATTATTTGAAATTGTTTCTGTAGCTGAAAATTAATTTATTTCCAACCGTCGGTCGGTTCTGTGGCTGGCCACAGGTCAACTTATTTTTCTTCCAATGGAATATTATCATAGCAAAGATTATATATACATCAGAATATTCATTTATTTAATTTTCGTCTATTTTTACTCCAATTTTTTGATAACCATTATTAGGTTTTATAACCACTCTACTACTTATTGAATTTTTTACTAATACTTTTAAAATAAGAGTACCTTGTGATTAGCCAATCTATTAAAGATTCCAGTGGTAGGGCGTATTACAAGATTTTATTTAATCAAAGACACCTGCAAGTTCAAATTCATTTTCGTTTCTTTTGATGATATCCACAAACAATTTACACTCTTCAAATCGACTTGTTGGATACAAGAAACACTTCATCTATGTAATTTAATTTGTATTATGATTTTGAATAAAAGAAATGGTTCTTCTAGTTATTATAGTTCGAAAAAATATTTACAATTATTAAAAATATTATTATTAAATTATATTTAAACACTATTATAATATATACCTAATTAAATAATTAAATTACATGTTATTATTATTATTATTATTATACACTTATTAATTATTAAAAGTAAATGTTTAACTTCAATCATGTAAATATCGTTCATTTATTCAATAGAAGAATAAAAGGTGACGACAAATCTTTCACTCTCTCTCTCTCTCTATATATATATAGTACCGGGACCCCGAGCCTCGGCTCGGTACTTAAGTTAAAAAAAATGATTCATTATTATTGGGTTTGGCTGGTAATATTAATACCTGGGATACGGAGCTGTCGCTCGAAAAAATATTTAGACATTATTATAGACATTTTCATTCTGTAAATTAAATAATTTTATTTCATTTAAATAAATATCTATTTTTAAATAATTTTTCTCTACATTATTTATCTAATTCTGACAATATATTAAGATCACACCGGGACCCCGAGCCTCGGCTAGGTAATTAAGTTAAAAAAAAATAATTCATTATTATATTGGGTTTGGCTGGTAATATTAATACTTGGGACACCGAGCTGATATACAATTCTTTAATTATTTATTACAATTATTAAATGTTGCATCATTGCATGGAACTTGGGGTCCTCAATAATACATAAATATGTATACCGGGACCCCGAGCCTCGGCTCGGTACTTAAGTTAAAAAAAATGATTCATTATTATTGGATTTGGCTGGTAATATTAATACCTGGGACACCGAGCTCGCTCTACCCTTTAAAAAATATTGATATACAATTCTTTAATTATTTATTACAATTATTAAATGTATTAAATAATATTTTATTGAAAAAATATTAAAAATTATAAAACTATCTAAAACTTAATTAATAAAAGAACAATGAATAAATAAATCACGAAAATAGATAAAAAAAAAATGCACGCGGCGAGTTTCGATCCTTCGAACTCGGGGAGTAAAAACAGTTGTTCTTACCGCTGGTCTATGATATTTTGATAATTACAAAGATATTTTTACCATCTTTCAAAGACATTTATTTGTTTTGTTGTTTTTTTTTGAGAGAGATTAATAAATATATATATATTTTATTAAAAATAAATATTTTTAATTTTATTTCGAAATTAAATAATGAATTTTAAAATATTTTAAATATAAAATTTCGAAATTAAATAATGAATTTTAAAATATTTTAAATATAAAAAAATGTTAATACAATATCATTTAAAAAAAAAGCGGGATTAATAAATATATATATATATTTTATTAAAAATAAATATTTTTAATTTTATTTCGAAATTAAATAATAAATTTTAAAATATTTTAAATATAAAAAAAATATTAATACAAAATTAAAAAAAGGCGGGAGTAAAATTTCAAAATGGATGCCATTTACGTCACCCATATATAATTTTCAATTAAGAAATTAATAATGAAGCTGTAAGTTTCAAGAGATGTGATCAATAAAACTCAATTTTTCTTTATAAATACTATATCTAGTGTGAATTTGAAAAAAATCGTTAGAGCGGTTTTTGAGAACCAATGGTTATAGATAAATAGATATATAGATAGATATATAGATATATACAATTTTAGCTAGCATAATAAGATAAGATATATATATATATATATATATATATATAAAACCTCTGACTTTGTACATCCTACGCAAGAACGTCTATCAAGTCAGTTCTATCAATGAGGTGTCCTATGATCAGTAGAACGGGTCCTCTCAACCTTTACCTCGATTTTCTTGATCGGAGGCGCTATCAAGTGGCTTTTCTCCAATATTGTTCCCGGAGGCTGGGTTGACTCCGTCCCATAGACCCCAGCTAGGGAAATTCCCTTGCCAGGCTCGGGACTTGAACCCGGGACCATGTGAATATGAGGCTGGTTCGCTACCCGCACACCCAATGGCGCCTTATTCTAAATGATATCAATATTTAAAAGAATAATAAGAAATATTTTTTTGTGTTTTTTTCAACTAAGAGAGAGAGAGAGAGAGTGATATGAAATGGTCTGATTGGATTAAAAACTCGCTACCCACACACCCAATGGCGCCTTCATATATATATAATTTAGTTTGAAAATTTTATAATATATATATATAACTACTATTCATATGGATAATACTATTTATTATGTAATCTATAAAATACATTCCATTACAATTATATTACAATTGTACACATATTAATTAGGATTATTAAAGCTTCGATTCTTCTATTGTATATTGTAATTTATTTGACAAAATGTTTGTATTTAGCTGATAAGGTATTTTCCTTGTTGAAATCGGTTTTATTAAGATAATAAATTAATTTAAATTTCTTTTTTATTGAACAATTGTTTTCTCTTTGTTTTGTATATTTGATTGATTTTGTACGTAATTCACGACATTTCCTAATTATCTCCTGGTGAAATGATTTATGGGACGTCTGCTCGAGGAGACTGGAGAGATGAGGGCGAGCGAGGTGCCCGGGGGTGGCTATCGATCACAGCTCGGCTGGTCCGGGCCACCATTCCCCCGTTTCTATAACTACAACCAGTACTAAATCCATACCCTTATTAAACGAAATATTTGAATTAATTCACGTGGAATAAATTTCAGTTGCATCCATTTATTAAATGACTCTTAATTATCTACAAGCAACTATTCAAGAATTTATTTTTATTTTTATTTTTATTTTTGTTTTTATGTTGATGTATATTATATTTATACATCTTTCAAAATTGAATATACATAATTACCTTTTATAATTAACTTCCTTCCACTTTTTGTTGAAAGTCTATATTTATAAAAAAGTTTTAAAAATTTATTTTAATTCAATAAGTAATTCAGTAATATATTAAAAATTTTCATATTATTTTTTTATTTATTATAAATTGAATCAGTAAATTATATTTATAAGTATATTATATTGTATGGGATATAATATTCTTTAATATAAATGTTTTATTTTTATAATCATTGATTTATATTAAAATTTAATTTTTATTATTGGATCGTTCGGAAAGTCATTTCGTTTTTTTTTCGTCGCTCCACTTCCACTCTACGAGTACTCTTGCATTTTCCATTTGTTAGGTATATACAATCCATTTATCGTTTTCACTAATGATATGCGCTTAATAGTGAATCATTTTTATAACGTTTGGGAAGAGAAATACACAAGTCAAAGCCAGTATACACACGCACTAGAGAGGTGCCAATTCGGTAAAAAAAAAACATAACTCGATTTAACTCGAGTTGAAATCCACGTAACTCGAGTTAACTGGTGAAAAATTGAAAGAATGATTTGTTTTTGTTTCTCAACAAATATTTAAAAAATTGGAACAGATCGTAATAAATATGAATTGGGATAATTATAATTAATTATTTAAAATAGGTACAATTAAAAATTAGCTGGAGTATCTCCACTAAACTATCTCGCAATTTGAATTGGATTATTTTAACACATATATTATATATTTAAATTAAATTTAATTAATTATAATATATAAATTAAAATTAAAAAATAATATTTATTAAACCAACGCATGTTTGGCTCTTTGTTGATGGCACCACGTCACGTGTTGGCGCGTGATTTGCAGTGTTAAAAAATTAATTCTGGTACTTTCAGTGATTCAATCAAGCTGAAATTCTATCTATAGCAGTTTTATACAATTGTTAATCATGTGAAAAATTATCAAACATATATCTTTATTTTTATGGTCACTTTATAGGAAAAAAAAATCAAAACGTTGTAGGTAATGACCCTCTTCCGGTTGAGCTACATTTCTCAAAAGTTGATAGAAAACTACAAATTTTGAATAATGCCCATGTACCAAATTTCATGATAGAATCTAGCTCAAACCGTTTTTGAGTAATCTCTTCTACATAAATACACATACACACACACACACACACACACACACACACACACACAGAGACATTTTTCTCAACCTGGCGAGATAGTAAATATTTGATAATTATAATATTTATTTATGTTTTTTCGATTTAAATCTTCATAACATAAAGTATGTATATTTATTAATAACAAAACAAATAGGATAAATGTCCAATGTATATAAATAAGCCATAGTCACATAGCAGTCTTCACAAAATAATATTAGTTTAAATAGATATTTTATTTAGTTATCACAAAAAAAAAAAATATTATTAAAAAGCTATTATATCACAAACGATTATTTTGGTAGTAGCTTAATTTGTACTTAAATTAGAAATTATATATATATTCAACAAGTTAAAGGACAAGCGATTTACTTATAATTCGCCACTCTTTTTCATTTACCGAGCCAATCCAATTCAACTCGAGCCAACTCGACCTAACTCGAATTAAAATATATTAATTACGAATTAAAATGTATTAATAAAAATCTCTTTAATAACTCTTATATAAATAATATTTATTAGTTTAATAGAATAGTTGATATAATTGAAATTCGCAGATTTACTTTTTATGGATCCCTGGGCATAAAGGCATCAAAGGAAATGAGTCTACCGACCAATTAGCTAAAACATAGGAGCTAATAAAATAAAGTTTGATTTTCTATTTAAATGACTCTTTTAAGTATATAAAAAGAAAAATCTATAAAATTTGAACTGGAGATTGGAGAGAAAGGAACGCGATGGATTACTTAAGAGAGACAAACCAAGAAGAAGAAGAAGAGAGCAGATCATTCATTCATTCATTCTGTCTAAGAATAGGTCACTGCTTTTTTTCCCATGGACATCTGATTCTACAGGAAAATGTTCCTTGGTGCACAATATGCGATCTGAGAGTTATAGTGGATCATATTCTTGTCGAATGGCCATCGTATGCATATATAATTGAAAATTTGAGTATCAAGGATCTATCTATTGGGAAAGGTTGAAAATTTTGACAATTGGTTCAATTTATTTTATATTTATTTGTAAATATAAATTTTGTTGTTATTTTATTAAGGCGCCACTGGGTGAGAGGCTAGCGTCGCTGTCTCACATTCACAATTTTTATTAAAATATATACATTATTTATTTATTAATATAATTAGTAATATAATTATTTAGTTATATACTATACTATAGTTGTAATATTGATTGATAATAATAAAATTTTTATTATTTATGATTATATGTATGTATTAATATACGATAAATATATACATCGATAGGTGTAAATTTTTCATTTCTTAGCACAAGTTACAATCATTTGAAAATTATTACAATATATATTATACGTATTATATTATATTTATTGAATATTTTAATTGAAATAAGATATTCTCTTTAATTATCATTTTTAAACCAATATCAGAATAAAGAGAAAGAAATTAGTTTTTTTAAAAAATATTAATTTTCAAAAACAGAAAAAACAAATATAATAGATAGATTATTTATATAAGAGTTTATTTAGAGTGTTTTACTAGTAAAATTTAGATAAAAAAATTTTAATTTAAAATAAATAATAATATTTAAAATTTCTTCAATTATAATTTTTCATTTATACTATTATTTTGCTAACTTTCAAAAATACAAATAAAGGTGTATATACCATTTTTGCTAGTATAATAAGATATATATGAATATATAGTATATGGAGAGGGTCCTCATGACTTTATTACTTATAAATAATTAAATTTAATATATTTATATAATTAAAAACTCTTAAGCTATAAAATATCATAATATATAAAATATTACGCAAAAATAATATAAAATAAAAAATTGTTTCGAATCGAATTGTCAAAGAAAATATGTATACATTTATAAATTCTATATATACGAGTATAAATCTACAGATTATCTTTTGCTAATGAAAAACATTCCTTCAATTATTTGCTTTATCCATTGAATTATTAATCTATAAAAAATAAATAATATTCTTTATTTTAGAAATGCAGGCAAATAAACGGGCACAGCTAGAAGAATTGGATTGTTTATAGGATTGCATGGAAAAGCGATAAGCGACTCGGCCAATTCTTTGAAAAAGAATATTAAAATATTAAAATATAAAATAAAATAAATTAGAATAAAAGAATTTTAGTATACATTGACCAGTGAATAAGAAAAGACGCCAAGCCAAAATGACTGAGTGAAAACGTTCTAACAGGTAATTAACAACTATTATAATTGTATCTACCCACTAATAATCCCATTTTAATTATAAATATATTATTAATTAATCATAGTTATTCGTTTAATAAACTTCTTCTATGATTATATTTATTAATTAGGATTATAATATTATTTTTCATATTCATAAACTCGTATAGTTATACTATAAATACTTTATATACTTCAATTACTTTTTACAAGGTGAATTACAAATGATTTATATTTAATATTCTTTGAATAAAGAAGGATAAACTAAAATAAAAAATATCTGGAATGTCTCCACTCGACTATCTCGCGAATTTGAATTGGATTAAATAACATAGATTATATTTAAATTAAATTTAATTAATTATAAATTATAAATTAAAATTAATAAATAATATTTATTAAACGAGTGTATGTTTGGGCTCTTTGTTGATGGCACCACGTCACGTGTTGGTGCGTGAGATTTGCAGTGTTAAAAAATGAATTCTGGTACCGGTATAATAAATATTATTTATTAATTTTAATTTATAATTTATAATTAATTAAATTTAATTTAAATATAATATTTTAAGGTATTTAATCCAATTTAATTTGCGAGATAGTCGAGTGGAGACACTCCAGCTTATTTTTAAATTATAAAAGTAAATTGAAATATATATATATATATATATATATATATATAATGTTGTTAAATAAATCCACAGTGTGTTGCTTTCTAAATACAAAAGAAAGATTTTAATATTTTATTAAAATTATATGCAAAAATATATAATACATTAGTTAATTATAATAGTTACCTAAATACAAAAGAAACAACAGTTGAGTCTATTATAATAACAACATTAAAATATTATTTAATGATCTTTAACAGCAATCATGTTGAAAGTATATTTAGAACGATTAAAAGTCTGTTTATTCTCACTGTGACTTGATCCTTATTAGTCCTACATATTAGTATATAGGTGGCTCAGGAATCTCAGGAATGCTCTTACATATATATATATATATATATATATATATATTATAGAGAGAGAGAATAATATAAAAAAAAATTAAGAAAATATATAAGTAATTATTAATTGCTTATCTTCATTTGCACAATCAATTTTGTGATGTCTTATTTACTATGCAAAGCAAAATAAATGAAAAAATATTTCCTTGTGTGTTTGTGTGTGTGTGTGTGTGTTTTATAGTTTTCTAAGGAACTGAATATCCTATCGTTCGTTTCTCGAAAGAAAAATATTGAATATCATAGCCAACTCGAAATGGTTCTGGCAAAAGCCATTCAATATTGAAGCCCTTTAGGTAGCCTTTAGAAATTTATCATAGTAGATATTCGGATTTTATATCAGGAATATAATAATATTAATATTGTTATTCTAAATTATGAAATATTAATCATTGATATGAATATTAATAAATTATCAATTGAACCTCTTGAAGTAATATGTATATTTTTACTAAAATTTTCGATGTCGATATTTTGATGTTTTGATACGTTTTGAAGGTTCCTGAATCATTTTCACTAAGAGTTGAGAAAAATGTCTGTTTTTTTTATAAAAATTTATTTATCAAAACTTTATTTTTATAAATAAATATTTATTTTTTGTTCTTATTATAATTTTATATATGAAAAAAAAGTAAAGTGTAATAATAAAAACATAATAATATCCTTTTATAAGTAAAAATCTTTTACTGGGATGGAAAATATTTATATTCTTTATACTTGTTTGATTAAGTATTTACATGAAATAAATTGAATTATTGTGCGTGTGTGTGTATGTATATAACCAAGATTACGCAAAAACGGTTTGAGCTAGAATGATGAAATTTGGTACATGGGCATTATTCAAAATTCATAGTTTTCTATCAACTTTTGAGAAATGTAGCTCTTTCGGAAGAGGGTCATTACCTACCATGTTGTGATTTTTTTTCCTCTAAACTGACCGTAAAAATAAAGATATATGTTTGATAGTTTTTCACATGATTAAAAATTGTATAAAACTGCTATTTATAGAATTTCAGCTTGATTGAATCGCTGAAAGTACCAGAATTAATTTTTTAACACTTCAAATCTCACGCGCCAACACGTGACGTGGTGCCATCAACAAAGAGCCAAACATGCGCTGATTTAATAAATATAATTTATTAATTTTAATTTATAATTTATAATTAATTTAATTTAATTTAAAAATAATATATTATGTTATTTAATCCAATTCAAATTGCGAGATAGTCGAGTGGAGACACTCCAGTTAATTTTTCCTTATTCTTACTTTAGAAAATATTAACAAACACAAAAAAGAAATTATAACCGTAGATTTAAGTAGGAGTTGTCGGGACATGAAAAAGTACTCGAACGCGTTCCGGTTCTGAAAAAAGGTAAGGGAACGTCGTTCCCCCGCGTTCCCCTCCCAATACATCACTGAATATAACCTAAAAATTTAACAGATGGTTATTTGTCACTTTAAACGTTTATATTTGTTGTGTCTAATACTTAATTTGTCGTGACATGACTATCCTGTAGAAAAACATAAATTGTCGTGCTAAATACATACACCATTTCGTCGCTAAATTGACTATTTTTGCTGTTGTAAATTTCTCGTGAAAATTACATTTTTTAACATAATGTTAAATATTCCCCTTTATAAAGTAGCCCATTTTATTTAATTTTATTATTTTTTTTTTAATTAACGCTAAGATATCCTATGATGTAACTTTGGTTTATTAAACCATGTTCGTTTTTCTGAGGACATCAATATATAGAAATTTTCATAAAATAAAAGAAAGTGTTGTTATTATTAAATTAAATAAGATTGAATAAATTAAATTAGGATTGAGGAACTTGAAGTCGGAGCCGGATCCAGAAACAGATCAGTTCAATTTTGACATGATTCCACATAAAAATTATCATCCCTTACCACATACTAAAAAAAAAATTAAAATTCTATAATATTCAGAGTTCTATATTTTTAAATATATAACGAAATATTTTACATTTAAATCTATAATATATAAATACTTCTAGTATTCCACTTGAATATTCAATTTATATATAATAATACATATTCATATATTCTATATATTTTTAAGTATCGATGTTGTATAGAAAAAAAAATTGAAATATGTAGTACTTATAAAAGTTTGGAATTTGAAATATATATATATATATTTGTTTTTGTTTTATAATCACTTGAATTTTATTGATGAGTTTTATCTCTAAAATGGAATTGTTCAAATATATTATTATTATTATTATTATTATTTTAGTAGATGAAATACTTTGCCCAACTTAGGAAGATATTATTGAAAATATTTCAATAATGTATGAAATAATGAAATAAGTATATTATTTATTAATATAATTATAAAGTTAGATTACGAAAGGTGAGATAAATTAAATTCTCCATTGATTTACAAAAAAACAAAAAAAAATAAAAAAAAAAAAATAGTCATACACTAATTATATACAGACCCTTATCTCTTAGAAAGTTTTCATTAATTATTATGGATCTTATATACCTTATAATCAAAACAATATTTTATAATATATTTCTAGAATATAATAAAATAATATATGACAAATTATTAAATTGTAAATAAATTTTTTCTTTACTAATATTTTAGCGAAAATATTACTTTTTTAAATACATGGGATAAATTTATGAATTATATATCATTTTCTTCCATTTCTGATTCTAAACACAAATCAATTCAAATTTTATCGATATTTTAATTATTTTCATTGAATTCATAGAAAAAACGAGATATTTTACTAATATTCTAGCGAAAATATTACTTTTTACAGAAGGCCGAGAAGATGTTGACGATGACGTTTTGCTCACTGTTTTCTTCGATTGCAATGGCGTGGTGCATCATGAGTTCTTACCAACAGGTTGTACTTTTAATAAGGAATACTACAAGAAAGTTATGAAACACGAGAATGCACTAACTCACACATCATTGCTTCTTCGTGATTTTTTAGCCTAAAACAACACCATAATCATACCTCCTTGCGACTTTTTCCTATTCCCAAAACTGAAGAGACCAATGAAAGGAAAGCGTTTTGTGTTTTGCCACAATTGATGAGATAAAGTCGGGAATCGAAGAATGTGCTGATGGCCATACCGAAGTGATTCCATGATTGGAAGACGCGTTGGCATAAGTGCATTATATCTGAGGGGATTTACTTTGAAAGGGACAAAATGGATATTGATGAATAAATAACTACTTTTCGAAATAATTCAAAAATTCAAATTCAGAATTTAAGACCAATTAACAATTTAAAAAAATTAATTAAACAAATGATACATTCAGGGCGGTGATTAGCAGGAATTTAATATATGAACATTTACTTATTTTCCCACTATCGACCAAACAGTAAATGTCTGGTAAAATAAAACGAGAAATATTAAAATTTAGATAAAAAGACATACACAAAGTTATGGGAAACTTTAACGCCAGGGTCATTGAAACGATAAGGTTATAAGCCAAAGGGAATTCTTCCTTGATGCATTCAAAGGAAAAAGCTGATATTACTCGACTCACATTAATAGTATACACACGTTGAATTAATTATTTATATATATATACTAGCTACTCGGATAGCCTTTGACGATCTTCGCACTTGGACATGGCCCGAAATAATACATAATAGTATTTGGTTGAAAGTCTGTATGCAAAAGTTTTCATTTATTTTATTTCAATCATAAAAGATACATATAAATCTTGTGTTGTTATTTAAAATTATTTTAATTCAATCAGTAAATTAATTATCTAAATATTTAAAAGACAGTTCTATCCCCTACTCCTCCTAAACGACTTATGCGATTTGGGCCATTCTA
Organism: Labia minor; assembly: GCA_963082975.1. Lineage (NCBI taxonomy): Eukaryota > Metazoa > Arthropoda > Insecta > Dermaptera > Spongiphoridae > Labia > Labia minor. The sequence goes on from OY720349.1 coordinate 4,253,885, forward strand.
ATGTAATTTTATAACCCTCGGGCTAATCTATTAATAGCATGAAATTCATTGGAAAACAATAAATACTTTTTGAGAAAAGTGAAAAAAATATTTTTTGCTTACTTTTTATTATTTTTATATGTGACGTCACAGCCACAGCTTATATCTTATATATTATAAATAAAATAAAATTAAAAATATTTATGTTATATCCATATCTGTTTTTTATTGCATTAATAGATACATTTAAATTAAGAAAAAACTAATGAAGATGATTTTTCCCAAAGATGTGATCAATAAAACTCGATTTTTCTTTATAATTACTATCTCTGGTGTGAATTTCAAAAAATGTACCACTCGGGGGTACAGGGGGGCGGAGAGTATAATATTTCTTAATCATTTTATTTTGATATTTTATTTTCATTACTTGATATTTTATTTTCATTACTTGATATTTATTGAATATTTTTAATTATAATCAATGTTAAGAAAATCTCTAGTTAAAGACATGAGACATTTTATAAAAGTAATAATTAATAATTTTAACGTTCTATCTATAGATAAACTCAAAATTAAGTTAAAATAATTGATTTATTTGTTTTTTTATTATTAATTTTTTTATTAATTTTTCTAGACCATAATTATTATGGCGCTAGGTGATTCGAATATTATTAGTTGCAGCAAATAGATTTCAGTCTCTTTCCTGAGCCACCTCCATTCAACATATACAAATTTTCATTTTGTTAATTTATATAAGTTTTAATTTAAACTGAGTCATATACTAATTTTTAAATTTATCTAAGTACAATTTGATATTAATATTATTTATTATTAATCTCACATTATAAAAGAGAATTTATTAAATATAATAATAAATATGAAAAAAGAAACCTATTAATAATTTATAAAAGAATATTATCATTTGGATTGAAAACAAATTTATAAAAATTTACCGAATTTTAAAAATTTAAAACAACTCCTTTATATCATTTGTCTTTTTTTTCGATTGGAGGGGAAATCCGAATGGACACCTACTACTATGTAGTAGGTAGTGCCAGACTCACACTGGTTAAATCCCCCCCCCCCGACCCCAGTTACCCGCTTCATTCCCCTTCCGGAACCGCTTGGCACATTACTTCACTTGGGTGGTCGTTATCTCTTTTTACTCTTTATTTGAAAGAATATTTTTTCAAGAGATTTGCAATTTCGTTCCAATTACTTTGGCTCTCCGTCATTAGAAGTACCATATTGTCTGGGGAAAGTGAAATACCGAGCATTGTTGTTGTTGCGCGGATCTTAACATATATCCTTCCATTTAGTGCAATGAAAAATTGTATGCTCCGGGGTGTCTAAGGTCTTGCATGTCGTGCATTTGTCATCAGTGCTGAGTCCCATTTTAGTTAGGTAGGATTCGAACATTCCATGACCACTCATAACTTGGGTTAGGAAATAGTCCAAATTTCCGTGTCTGCGATTGTACCAAACTTTAAGTCCACCTTCCTTGCTTTCGCTGCGTTTTCCCAAAACTGTTTCCATCTTTGCAACATTCACGTTCTATTCAGAGTTTTAGATGTTGTGTCCGCTTTATGATGGTATGATCTTTCGCAGGCTAATAAATCTATCGGAGGGACAGCCACAAGGACTTGGACAGCCACTGCCGACATCGTTCTATACTAATTCTATTACTAATTATTACTAATTGAGACACAGAGATGTGCGCTTTTGTCAGTAGCAGCTTCCTTTTGACAGTATCGGGTTCGTTTATTCAGGGCATTAATCGTTGAAGCGCAATAGCACTCCTGTTTGCTTTGCTCGTAGATGCAATTACATGTTGTCTCCATGATAGACTTTTGTCAATTATGACTCCTAAGTAACTAATTGAATCCTTTGGTTGAGTTAATGTAACATGTTTGTTGACGCTTTTGCCATCCATGGGTAAAATTTCAAAGTTCACAGTTGTAAGAATTAAAAAAGCTAAATAATAATAAAATATAAAAGAAAAGACAATATGTATGTGGTTTGTGTTTGATTTTGAGTCAAAATTGAATGATGAATAATAGTTCTATATTATAAAAGAAAAAAATTACAATAAAATTAAAAACATGTATTTTAAATTTGTAACATAAGATTATATAATCCAATAATATAAGAAATGAAAGAAAATGATTGATAATAATATGAACTTAAGAATACAATTTTTTTATAAAATACCTTTATTTTGAGATATCTCAAATTATGAATATTGATAATCATATGAGACCATGTATATATATAAATGTATGTGTAGATAAACAAGTTGAACATTTATAATAATAATTGTTTGATAATATTTCAGAAATTATGTGTCATATGAAAAATTCTCTATATCACCCCAAAACCAGCGAGTCTATGTTCAGATCACAGACCACTAGTAAACTCTTTTGTCTTTGCTGAAACAAAGTTTTTGGCGCCACCATGCGAGTGCAGTCAGTAACTAATTGAAAAAAATCGAGCTTTTGTGTGTGTGTTTTTGCCTGGTTGTTACCTGCAGAGTTACCGGTTGTGCTCCTGCAGCGCCTCTCAGCGGTGCAACATAGAAACATATTAAAAAAAATGGTTTCATCTATTTCTAAGGAGTTGGGGGGCCCTGAATCAGATGATACAAAAAAAAAAAAAAAAAAAAAAAAAAGAATGACACCTCACCCAGATGGCGCCAACAATGTTAATATATCATTTGTCTAAAAAAATTCATATTTTTTTTATATAATTCAATAAATCAAACTTTTAGAATAAATTAAATAATTGAAATGTTATTTGAATATTAGAAATTGAAATAAAAATTTAAATATTATAAACATTCTTTGTATGGAAATTTATAGAATTCTAGCGTATGACTCAGTTTAAATTAAAACATTATATAAATTAAAAAAATGAAAATTTGTATTTTAATATAATGAATCAAACAAATCTAAATTATATATATATATATATATATATAAATAGATAGATCACGTGACTAGAAGAGTGCGAAACATAATAAAAGGAACTTGGTTAGTTATGGACAAACCGAATGAGAATTGTTAGGGCCAGGACCCCCAGCACCTTAGAAATCGGTGAAACCATTTTTGAAGTGAAACTTCTTTAGCGGCGTCCTGACATTTGGTTGAGAATGGAGAGTGAATTGAAAAATTGAAATTTCGTAACGCAAGAGAGAAAGAAGATATAGGTATAACGAGTGAGAATGAGATAGCCTCTATCTGCGTCTCCCTTTTGTGCTGTCTTTCGTTCTAATCCCCACTCTAGGTCCAAAGTCCATGACGCGCATGCGCGCTAGTTAAGTCATATATAATTAGCTGGAGTGTCTCCACTCGACTATCTCGCAATTTGAATTGGATTAAATAACATAATATATTATATTTAAATTAAATTTAATTAATTATAAATTATAAATAATAAATAATAAATATTAAACCAGCGCATGTTTGGCTTTTTGTTGATGGCACCACGTTACGTGTTGGCGCGTGAGATTTGCAGTGTTAAAAAATTAATTCTGGTAATTTTAGCGAATCAATCAAGCTGAAATTCTATATATAGCAGTTTTATACAATTATTAATCATGTGAAAAATTATCAAACATATATCTTTATTTTTACGGTCACTTTAGAGGAAAAAAAATCAAAACGTTGTAGGTAATGACCCTCTTCCGGTTGACCTACATTTCTCAAAAGTTGATAGAAAACTATGAATTTTGAATAATGTCCATGTACCAAATTTCATCATTCTAGCTCAAACCGTTTTTGCGTAATCTTGCCTACATACACACACACACACACACATACACACACACACACACACACACACACACACACACACACACACACATACAGACATTTTTCTCAACCTTAGTAAAAATGATTCAGGAACCTTCAAAACGTATAAAAACATCAAAATCTCAACATCGAAAATTTTCGTGATCGCAATACTATCTCTGGCGAGATAGTAAAAATTGATATTTATATATATATATATCGTGAAATAATTAAAATTTTCAAGTCAAATATACAGCGTGCACGCATACCGACGCATGTAATTGTGTGTGTGAACATGGTCGGCGATTCACACGCCAACACATACAGTTATGTGCGTCGATGACCATTCACGTTATTTATCCGAATCTCAACATTACTTTAACACTACTAAATCAATTTAAAATTATTATTGCATTTAAAACTGCTTTTCTCTACTCCACAGATTTCACTATGCCGAAAAAAAATAACGACCAAAATTTAGGCGATATTATTTATTTCATACACCGTTCACTACTGGTTTATAGCCACACAGGTGCTAATGCACTTGAACGAGGCGAAGATAAAATCCCTCTAATTCTCGGGGGAGATTTTAATGTAAATTTTGGATCTGATGATTCGTTGCCGTTGATCAACTTTCTTCGAGAAACATTTGGTCTGCTTATAAATAACGATCCCAAGGAATCAACAACAAAATCTGGAACTACAATAGATGCTGTTTTTACACGTTATATAGAAAATATCGAATCACGAACATATATATCTTATTTTAGTTATCACAAGCCATTAATATCAGTATTACCAATTGAAGCACCAACCGACAATAGTACAGGCAATGTAGATATGATGATAGAGTAGATAATAATAATAATAAAGCGAATATTTGTTACGAAAATTTTATACTGTTATATGTCTTTCGAAATGATCCCTTTATTTTTCTCTATTTCTCTCTCACTCACACTCTCAACTAAAATTTATCTTATTCTCTAGATTGTAAGAAGTTTCACTTCCGTCACGTGTACGATGCTGCACATTTTGCTTTTTTTTTAATATTATGTCTCTACGTTGCACCGCTAAGAGGCGCTGCATGCACACACACAAACCCATTTTTTTTAACTAGTTACTGCCTGCAGTCGCATGGTGGCGCCAAAAACTTTGTTTCAGCAAAGACAATAGAGTTTACTAGTTTTAGAGATGGTCTGTGGGTAGAGCAAAGATAAAGGAGAACTTGAAGAAGTTGGGAGAGAATGGGTGTTGAATGGAGGTGGCTCAGGAAACAGACTGTTAGAGAAATCTGTTTGATGCAATAAATAATATTCGAATCGCCTACCACCCACAGAGTTAGAAAAATTTCATCTAAGGGAGAAATATAATTATGGTGTAGGAAAATTAGCATAAAAGAACTTAATAATAAAACAAAAACAAATAAATCAATTAATTTAAATTAAGAGAAAGTCTATATATGTTAATGTTAGTTTATCTATAATTTTATAACGTTAAAATATTGATTTTACTTTTATAAAATGTCTCAACTTTAGATTTGATCAAATTTCATTATAATTAAAAATATTCAATAAAAATCAAGAAATGAAAATAAAATATCAAAATAAAATGATTAAGAAATATTATATTTACTATTATAATATATACAATAAAATAGATAATTAATTTTTACTGATAAAATAAAAAAATATTTTAAATAAGAACACAAAATTTATATGAATGTTTAATATACCGTACTGATTAAAATAAATGAAAATCTTTTGCACACAGATTTTCAACCAAATACTATTATGTATTCTTTCGGGGGTACAGGAGGCAGAGCCCCCTCTCTAGGTGTGATAAACTCCGAAGGTAGACTGAGAAGCTTATATATATATATATATTTTATAAAACTTGTATTATTCTTCAAATTCACAATAAAACATTTTCTTTGATATTGAACATCACTTACAATAATATTTTTTTTGTCATCTTCAAAAAAAAAAAAAAAAATCCAATTACGCACGGAATTTTAGCAGAACGTCGAAAAAGAAAGATAAACATATTTAGTAAACAACCTTTCGAAATTATAAATTGTTAGGTACTTTTGAATTAAAAAAAAAGTCACTAGAGTGTAGCTGTTATTGTTACTGTGTTGTTGAAAGAAAAACTTTTAATAAGGTATCCTCTTGTAAATTTTGAACATCAAAGTTGAATTGAATGAAATATAATATAAATAAAATATTATTTGCATCCATACTTATATTTATAAAAAAGGTAATCTTTTTTTTTTTTGGAGATCCATTTCTATGGTTGTATCGAATCAAATTTTATGAATTTTGAGACGTTGACGATTGAATTTCTAGACCGAAGAAATTAGACATTCGATTTTATCCTTTAAATACGAGGGTGGGGTGAAAAGTTTCTGCCTTGGCCAAGAAAAACGATCTTTTTAAATATTTTTTTTGCTTTATTTTTCAACATTCAAGATAGCTGAGACCTGTACGATGACAGCTGAACGTGTGCGAAATATTTTGCACAAGCCTTTGAATATGGAAAGCTGTGTGCAAGGTGGGTGCCGCGTTTGCTAACGTTACACCAAAAACTGCTTCGAAAAACCATTACTACCGACAATTTCTTGCTGTAGGCGTAATTCAAACGAATTTTTGCGTCGATTCATAACTGTTGATGAGACTTAAATTTAATTTAATTTAATTAAATAATTAAATTAATTAGAAAACTGTTATGAGAAATGTATCAGTGTTGAAACAAAAAAATTTAAAAACATCGTTTTTCTTGGTCAGGCCGGAAACCTTTCACCCCACCCTCGTAACGAATCTAAAACAACTCAGCTTCCAATTCCATTGGTATTTTCTTTCATCTATTTATTATAAATTATATTCAATTGTCTCTTATCCATAAATTGGACAAAATACTTTGTCCAGACTCAATACTTAAGATAGAGAAACTTGTTATTATAGTTAAACTATTAATATTAAATTAGTATAAATCATAAGGTGTACAAATTCTACTATTACTTGTCATTTTTGAAATATTTAATTTAATTTTATATTTACAATATTTTTAACGCGTTAATATAAAATTGTAATTAAAATTGTATCAGTAATTGTTTACAAAACGGAAAGCTTAATGGATTTCGATGAAACTTTGCCAGTGGATTCCTATTTTAATCCCAAAGAAACATTCCTTAAACCTTGTTTACACGGGCTTAGTACTTTACACGGGCTTAGTACTTGTCATTAGTTCAGGGGTGCGCAAATACTTTAAGCGCGGGGCAAAATGAAATTTTAAAAATGTGTTCCGGGCCAGAGGACCATATTTCGAAAACACTAATAAAAAAAATTTATCTTTTTTTTTAAGAGACTTATTGAACGAAAAATCAAAATAAGAGCCAACATTTTCAACGGGCCGGCGGTAGTTCGAAAAGCCCGCGCTTAAAAGTTATAATAAACCAATAAATTTTTATTTACTAATTTGCATAGCTTATGAGATTGAAATTAATTAAAATTTTCTATTAGTTCGATATTTTCCCACATTCTAATTGGAAAATCTTTAACTCAAATTATAAACTCTTCAGGGAAATTTATTTAAAAAACAATAAACAAAAGAATAAAAAAATAATTAATTAAGAATATCAATATTAAAGAAGAAGAAGAAGAAAAAATAAAAGAAGGGGGATTATAACTCTTTAAAAATTCATAACATTCTTTAAATTGTTATTTCAAGTCTTTATAATTACATTTTTATTTATTTTTTTTATACACTTATCAATTAATTTAATTTTTTATTTTTTTTTATTGCTATTCAAAAAATCTTTATCAACATTTGTAATTCTATAACCTAATTAATTGAAAAAAGAAACATCGAGAATATAACAGGAAAAAATTCATTCCTTTTTACTATCTCGCCAGAGATAAATAATTGCAATCATGAAAATTTTCGATGTCGAGATTTTGATGGTTTTATACGTTTCGAAGTTTCCTGAATCATTTTCACTAAGGTTGAGAAAAAATGTCTGTGTGTATGTATGTAGACAAGATTACGCAAAAACAGTTTGGGCTAGAATAATGAAATTCGATATTTCGGGCATTATTCAAAATTCGTCGTTTTCTATCAACTTTTGAGAAATGTAGTTCAACCGGAAGAGGGTCATTGCCTACAACGTTTTGATTGTTTTTCTTCTAAAGTGACCGTAAAAATAAAGATATAGGTTTGATAATTTTTCACATGATTACAAATTTTATAAAACTGCTATATATAGAATTTCAGCTTGATTGAAATCATTATGGATTTTTATTTTTATCATATCAAAATTAAAATATTTTATAATAATTAATACTTTGACTAAATTAATTAGTTATCTAATTTATTATTATTAATGATAATTTATCAAATCTTATTTATTTACAATTTAATTTTACATTATAGATTTATTGATATACATATTTATATATTATATATTTCGAGGGCGTAAGAAAGTAAAGTTGTTCGTTGAATATTTTCGAAAATGTGATTTACAATCTTAATATTATTTATTTTTTTATTTTTCTATCTATTCTATCTATTTTTAAAATACATTTTTAGTCATTTGGATTAAAAGAAGGTTATTTCTTAAATAAAACCCATTCATATTTTATAAAATATATATTTTACTTGTTAAAATAGAGAATATAATTATCTGAATAGGTACATCATGAATAATGAAAAACAACTCCCAATCAGAACACTTGAAGCACAACAACCTGCTTCTGATCAATATTATATTAATATTTTATAAAAAATATATAATTTTAGTCATTTGTATAAAACTGCTATATATACAATAGAATTTCAACTTGAATGAATCGCTGAAAGTACCGGAATTAATTTTTTAACACTGCAAATCTCACGCGCCAACACGTGACGTGGTGCAATCAACAAAGAGCCAAACATGCGCTGATTTAATAAATATTATTTATTAATTTTAATTTATAATTTATAATTAATTAAATTTAATTTAAATATAATTAATATATGTTATTTAATCCAATTCAAATTGCGAGATAGTCGAGTGGAGACACTCCAGCTAATTATATTCATGTTTTCTTGAATATAGTTAGGATATTCATTTTTATAAAGTAAGGTTGTGTTTGTGTCATGTATGCTTCTTCAAAAGACTTAAAAGACCTAAAAATAACAAGAAACAAATATTTTTTTTTCTCCACGTGACTCATTGCCTCTAATAATATATTATATTATCCTTTGAAAGGTACATTTCTCGTTTGTCCTGAAAAAAGAAAAAATGGTTGAATGGAAAAAAATAACTACATATTTCATTTATATAATAAATAGGTTAATTTAAAATAGGCGATCATTTTTTAGATGTAATTTATTCATTTTATGTTGTTTTCAATTATCATTGCAAATAATACATCATAAATATCTACTTACATATTATTTCTATATGTTTTAATTTAATTTAAATATTTACATGTTTATATTTAAATAATATTACTAATCATTTCCATTTGGAAAATACTCTCTTTAAGAAAATAATTTTTTTTTTCAATACCTTTAATAATTAATTTAATATGAAACTCAATCAGAATCATCATTTTTAATTGAATCGATTATTTCGAAAAAATTATTATTATTATCTACAATAAATGTAATTCTTCAAAGGACTAAAAAAACTGATTTTTGAAAAAATTAAAAATTTTATTGAACTAATTCTTGTGTGTTTCTTTTTAGCTATCTTCTTAATTTGTGTGTTCATCATTATTTTAATAAAATAGTTTTGTACTGAAAAATCAAAAAAAAATTTTTTTTTGATATTTTCCCTTTTCAAAATAAGTTGACCTGTGGCCAGGTCCGAACCGAACGGATTTTGATGAAATTTGGTATATTTACTTAATGCATTTACTTAATTGATCAACTTTTGGTGCAAATCCGGAAACCGGAAGTGGTAGTATTAGCGATCGACGATATGAAGGGAAGGGTTATTTTCGCACCAAATTTCACATAAGAAGATTTTTTTACATATCACCACGAATCTATTGGTTTTATCCTCGGGAAAAATCATCTTCATTATGTTTTTCTTAATTTAAAATTATATGACGTCACCCAGCCCTTCATGACGTCACAGCCTCGGGTAACGCCGGCAACGCCGGCTACTTCAGCTATATATTATAAATAAAATAAAATTACAAATATTTATGTTCTATGCCTATCTGTTTTTTATTACATTAATAGATATATGAAAATTATTTGAAATTGTTTCTGTAGCTGGAAATTAATTTATTTCAAACCGTCGGTCGGTTCGGACCTGGCCACAGGTCAACTTATTTTACTTAAACACATACGAAAACCCCTTACAAAAATAATAATATACTAAAAACACAAACATAATTTGTAACAAATGTCATTTTTGATAAAATTTTGAAATATTTTTATTTCTGTAGACAATTTAAAAATCTTGGTCGGTATTTTCATTAGTTGTGGGCCACAAAAATAAATCTTTGTAAAATTCTTTTGGTTAGTACAGTTTTTTTTGTAAAATTGCGGCCACCATTTTTTAAAATCAATTTCGGAAGTTGTAATGTTGTAGATATCAAATTTATTGGTATTTGATGATGATTTTATTAATTTCTAAAATTCTTGTTAGGTATAGTAATTTTTTTTTTTAAATATTTATCAATTCTATAATATATTTATCACAATATTTAATAATATATTATAGGAATAATAAAAATTATATAATTATTAATTTTTATATTCATTGTCGGAAATGAATCGTCTTTTTCACTGAGCCACGAAAGGTACTGAATGAACAACATGAATTCTTATATAAATTTTTATGAATGAATTTCTACGGATATTGAATAGATATTCATATAATATTTAACCTATATAATTTTATAATACATATATTAAGTATATATGATATTATACTCGTAATACATTTTTTTTTGGAATAAAAATATGCCAATGCTTTTTTCCAGTAATTAAGTTAATCTTTGCTAAATTTCATTTATTGACCGAATCATTTGGAAATGTATAAAGAACCGACTCTTTTATTCTCTCGTAATATATATATATATAATATATTTTCTAGAAAGAAGCAGAATTTAATTTTTTAAGACATATGTATATACACGAAAATAAATACAAAACAAAGAACCGCGACATAAATTTTTATATTCTCCTGGAGACAGTTTATTTGAAAATTGATTTATTACATAAAAAAAAAAAAAAAAAAAAGCAGCACATGGTTGAGTTGGCCAAATGTTCAGCTCCTAATGCTTGAAAAGTTAGGCCACCATTTCGACCAGCTGCTTTAACTAACTAATGCATAGGTTCTTAAACTTATGTACTCCACGGACCCCCACTTGAAAAAATTTTTTTTGACGGACCCCCATCACAACTTTAGGTACTTTACGTCATTTTATTAATTAATTTCTGGCTTACGATCTCATAAGGACAAGGATATATGATGAATATTTCTAACAGTGATTGGTGAATAACGATTTTTTTGCATATTGTAGAACACATTTTATTAGAAATTATAATATTGAAGAAAGAAAATACAAACATTGTCATAGCAACAAATCTCAAAAAATATAATGGGTACTTACATTAAATTCATATAAATATTTTATAATTTTTTTCAGAAAATATTAAATAAGAAATATTTTAAAAAATAACTGCATCTATCTCATTAAATATAACTTACATATTTAATGAGATGTATGCAGTTGTTTTCTTGAAACAAGAATCTCAATATCTGGCTTAATATTGGAAACTTTTAATCTAAGATCCGGCTCTACATTTAATTTGTTTCTATATTTAGACTTAATATAAAATAGTACCGAAAAAGCTTGTTCGCATAAATATGTTGTGCAGAATGGAATCAAGTGTTGAAGTGCTTTATTTGCAAGCGCAGGATAATCTGACCTGAGAAGTAACCAAAAGTTGCTCAATTCAGTTTTGTTAAATTTTAGTTTATAAGTTGTATCACATGATAATTCCACGAGAATATCTTGTTCAGGTGCAGATAAATGTTTAGCATTTGTAATTTCCATATTAAATGGATCTCTGATCCAGTTATTGCAAGGATCAGGAGTAGAAAAATACTTCCTGAAGTTGCTTTTCAAAGTAATTAAATGTTCAACAAATAATTGACGCGTTTGATTAAGCAATTTTTCACTGGAGCTTTCTATGAAATCATTGAGAGTTGGAAAAGACTCATATACACCGTTCTGGATGCGTTTCGACCACAAGTCGATTTTTTTAATCATTGCTTCTATTTTATCTTCAACTTTAAATATATTTACAACAGTACCTTGCAGGCTCAAATTAAGTTCGTTCAATTTTGTAAAAATATCAGTCAAGTAAGCCACCTTAGCTAACCAGATAAAATCATTGAAACATTCGGTCAGTTCAAAATGCGCATCTATTAAAAACAATCGTATTTCATCTCGAAGCTCAAAAAGGCGAATGAGTACTTTCCCGCGGGACAACCAACGTACATCTGTATGTAATAATAAATGTGTATGTTGACTACCCATTTCCTCACACAAAATTTTAAAAACTCTGGAATTAAGTGGACGAGCCTTAATGAAATTGACAATTTTAACTACTTCGTCTAATGTTCTTTTCAAATCTGGTGACATATTTTTGGCTGCTAATGATTCTCTGTGAATGCAGCAATGATTCCAAACAACCTGAGGCGCAACATTTTTAATAAGAGCAATCAATCCAGTTCTTGTACCTGACATTGCACGAGCACCATCAGTGCAAATTCCAACACATTTTGGCCACTCTATTTCATTTTCGGTTATAAAATTATTCAAACTGTTAAATATGTCATTAGCTGTCGTTCGTGAAGGTAGTGAATCACAAAACAATACATCTTCTTGTATTTGATTTTCAAACTCATATCTAATGAAAGCTAACAAATTGGCATTATTAGTGACATCAGTACTTTCATCCAATTGTAATGAGTAATAGTGACTTTTGCGCACTCTCGATATTAATTCTTCTTTTATATTACATGACATGTCTTCAATCCTATTCTTAACCGTATCATTTGATAATGAAATCAAATTTATATCGTTTGCTGCTTTAGTTCCTAACATTATATTTGTAATTACTTTTGTAGCAGGAAGAATTAATTGCTCTGCTATATTATGCGGCTTTCCTGCTTTAGCAATAAGTAGAGCTACTTCATATGATGCCATTACTGCTTTCTTACTCATACCACCAGATCCCGTCTTTACCATCAATTTCTGACTTGAATTAAGTTCTTCTTTTTTCATTTTAAAAAATTCGATAGACTTACTAACATGCTCGCTGTGCTTTGTTTGTAAATGACGTCTGAGATTAGCAGGTTTCATACTTTCATTGGATAAACTTTCCTGACATAGAACGCAGACTGGTCTTTCCACATCATTGTTGCAAATATAAGTAAATCCAAATGATAAATAATCATCCGAATATTTTCTAGTTTTGCGTTTCTTGGTAGAGTTTGCTGTTGATGCCTCATCATCTGATTCTTTCCGTTTCTGTGTTGAACCAGTTTGTAGCCAACGATCCATTTTATGGAGTAATTTATTAACATTGAACTACAATAATATAAATATAATATAAATATAACGAATTATTATTTACTAGCTATGTTTTAATATGATTTTAAATGAATGTTTTAATATAATTTTAAATGAATGTTTTAAATCATTTTAATAAATGTTTTAAATCATTTTAAATAAATGATTTAATATCATTTTAAATGAATATTAATTTATATAATAAATATATTTCGTAATTTGATTCTAAAATATTATTAATTTCGTAATTTGATTCTAAAATATTATTAAAATAAATATTTTTTATTCATAAAACTAACTTATACTTACTCTCAAAAACAGCCTTTCAGGGAAATTGCAAAATGTGTTTAGTGTTTTTATAAAATAATGATCATGCAAATTACACTAAAAATTAAAAAAAATTATTAGCTATAATAAACTATTATTAGCTATAATTTAATTATAATTAATTAAATTAATAAAAATAATTTAAAGATACAACTCGTTGAGAAATGAACTTATAATTAACATTTGCTTTAAAACTGTTTAAAACCCAAGAGTGGACGCTGACAATTTGGGTTTTTCCGGGTAAGACTGTCCCCTCCCCTGGTTTTCCCCAATAACAAAGTGAAAGAAAATTCCCTTATATGCCTCCCCTTCCGAGCCCCTAAGAGGGGTTATTTTAAAGGAACAATCGAAAAATGATTTTAAATGAATGAATGGATGAAAATTCAAATTTTATATATAGTTTTTTATATATGTTTATTTATTCACAAAAAATTAATTGACATAATTATCAATTTAATAAAATAAAATAGTATTATTAATAGTATTAAATTATAGCCGTAATTCTCTAGGAGGATATAGTTAAACAATGAACTTTAAATATTTATATATGTATATATTTTTACGATGATTTTTTTCCGAGGACCGCGGACCCCCAGTAAAGGCTTCGCGGACCCCCAGGGGTCCGCGGACCACAGTTTAAGAACCACTGAACTAATGTATAATATTAGTTTTGTTTTTTTTTCATTTTTATGTCGTAGGTCTACTTCTGAATGAATTGTCACGTTTACTAAATTTAGCACATATACAGGGTCCGCCATGTAACATTTATTTTTTAAATGCAATAAAACAAAAACGGTTGGATGAATTTTCAAATTTATTTTTTCATAGTGAAGTAGAGACCTTCCGATTATATTTATGAAATACTATTTCATTCAAATTGCTGCCTCGGCTGGCCTTGCAGTAAGCCTTTGAAGGAGACGCCGATTTTGGCCAGAAAATGATCTTTTCGGATGAGGCGCATTTCCATATTGGCGGATAAGTCAACAAACAAAATTACCGTATCTGGGGAACGGAAAACCCACACGTTATCATGGAGAAGACAATGCATCCTCAGAGAATGACGGTTTGGTGCGGATTTTGGTCTGACGGCATCATTGGGTCATTTGTCTTTGAAAATGAGGCAAGAGCCGCCGTTACGGTTAATGGCGACCGCTGTCTGATTGGTTGTTCCCGAAACTTGAAGAGGAAGACTTGGACACCGAATTATCAGCAGAAATTCTGCTGTCGTTTGGACACCGTTAGACTATTCTTTGTGGGGAGCCGTCAAAGACAAATGTTATGCAGACAAACCAGAAACAATTCAAGCTTGGAAGGACAACATTCGTGCAGCCATGGCTAAAATAGAGCCGTCTACTATCACAAATGTACTCAAAAATTGGACCGACCGTATGCCATTGGAATGAAATACTATTTCATAAATAATCGGAAGGTCTCTGCTTCACTATGAAAAAATAAATTTGAAAATTCATCCAATCGTTTTTGTTTTATTGCATTTAAAAAAAAATGTTACATGGCGGACCGTGTATTTATGTAAAATTATTCATAATAAAAAATCTGGAGTGTCTCCACTCGACTATCTCGCAATTTGAATTGGATTAAATAACATAATATATTATATTTAAATTAAATGAAATTAATTATAAATTAAAATTAATAAATTATATTTATTAAACCAGCGCATGTGTGGCTCCTTGTCAATGGAACCACGTCACGTGTTGGCGCGTGAGATTTGCAGTGTTAAAAATTTAATTCTGGTAATTTCAGCGAATCAATCAAGCTGAAATTCTATATATAGCAGTTTTATACAATTTTTAATCATGTGAAAAACTATCAAACATCTATCTTTATTTTTATGGTCAGTTTAGAGGAAAAAAAATCACAACATGGTAGGTAATGACCCTCTTCCGGTTGAGCTACATTTCTCAAAAGTTGATAGAAAACTATGAATTTTGAATAATGCCCATCTACCAAATTTCATCATTCTAGCTCAAACCGTTTTTGCGTAATCTTGGTTATATACATACACACACAGAGACAGACATTTTTTCTCAACCTTAGTGAAAATGATTCAGGAACCTTCAAAACGTATAAAAACATCAAAATCTCAACATCGAAAATTTTCGTGATCGCAATACTATCTCTGACGACGAGATAGTAACAAATGTTACATGACGGACCCTGTATTTATGTAAAATTATTCATAATGAAAAATATAATATTCTTATTCTTTGTTTTCTATGTTTATATTAATTCATATAATTATATACTTACTATAATATATTTTATTGAATTATCTATAATAAATAAATATTTAAATAATAATAATAATTATAGATTTCCGAATTCAGCGGTTGTTTCGCAAAATACTAATTAAAATGTTTTAATCATGATTGTCAGAGAACTATCCAGTCAATTGAAATAAAATTTTAATTAATATCGTACGACTTAACTGGTTTCAAGTTAATTAAAAGCTACAGGTAGTACACACACACACATTCAAACAGGAAAATTTTATAAGGTTTCCATTTCTTGAGCTAATACAAATACTTTGCTATTAATTTATAAATTAATATAATATGTTTAATAAAATATACTATACATATATATATATATATATATATATCATTAAATGTACAATAAAATCATTATGAAAATATAATAATAAAATGAATATTCACATTAGAATTTAATCTATTGATAAGTATTATTGGAATGTTATTATTATGGTTTAGATATTGAATTTCCAAAGCCTTTAATCAACATGTAATGTGTTTTAATTGAATGTGGGTTGTTTATTTATTTGCCAGATATTATGTTTGAATGTTCAAATCAAATAATATATCAATAATTTTGGATACAAAAAATATATATATACTTTAAAATAATTAATTATGATATAATATATATGTATGTGTCTTAAAAGATTATATATGTATAATTATTATTTTTATTATTATTAAAATATTCTATACTCAGTGGTGTATTGGGAGGGGAACGTGGGGGAACGACGTTCCCTTACCTTTTTTCATTGTCGTGCAGTTGTAATTTTCTCGTGAAATTTACATTTTTTAACTTGATGTTAAATATTCCCCTTTATAAAGTAGCCCATTTTATTTAATTTTATTAATTTTTTTTTGTAACTAACGAAAAGATGTCCTATGATGATATCAATGAAACTTTGGTTTATTCAACCATGTTCATTTTTCTGAGGACATCGATATATAGAAATTTTCATAAAATAAAATAACGTGTTGTTATTATTAATACGAGACATTGGTGTATTGGGAGGGGAACGCGGGGGAACGACGTTCCCTTACCTTTTTTCAGATCCGGAACGCCTTTCACAACTCCCACTTAAATCTACTATTAAAATTTCTTTTTTTTTTTGTATTCGTAATATTTTGTGTATAGTAAGAGTAAGAATAAGAAAAAATAAAAACTTATATGGAAAAAAATATTTTGCTGAAAATAGGACTATTTTTTGCTCCCACTTAGCGTTCCCTTACTTCTTATTTTACCAATACATCACTGACTATACTATTTCAACTACAATTAATGTATTAGGTATAAAGTATTCAATACTAAAGTTATACTTTATATTTCTCATATACTTATCTAAAAATTTAAGTTCTATATATATATACGAGGGTAGGGTGAAAAGTTTCCGGCCTGACCAAGAAAAACGATGTTTTTAAATTTTTTGCTATATTTTTCAACATAATCTCCATCAACAGTGATACATTTCCTATAACGGTGTTCTAATTAATTTAACTAATTTAATTAATTAATTAATTGATTAAATTAAATTAAATTAAATTTAAATCTCATCAACAGTTAGGAATCGACGCAAAATTTCGTTTGGATTACGCCTACAGCGCCAAATTGTCGGTAGAAATGGTTTTCCGAAGCAGTTTTTGGTCTAACGTTAGCAAACGCGACACCCACGTTGCACACAGCTTTCCTTGTTCAAATGGTTGTGTAAAATATTTTGCACAAGTTCAGCTGACATCGTACAGGTCTCAGCTATCTTGAATGTTGAAAAATAAAGCAAAAAAAAAAAAAAATTTAAAAAGATCGTTTTTCTTGGTCAGGGCAGAAACTTTTTACCCCACCCTCGTAAATTCAAAAATAAAGTGATTTAATAAAATAATAATAATAATATTTTTTTTTACAATAGAAATCTTACTACTTAATCACAATAAATATTCATTTTATTCTGATAAATTAAATTTAATCTAAAATTTATTATTATAAATTATTAATTTTAATAATATTCAGCATTAATCATCTCTTTTGTACCCATTTGATTAAAAATTAATATAAAATCATTTAAACAAAAAAATTCTTGATTTGAAATATTAACTGGATTACTTTATAGGTTTATTATTTGAATCATTTAAATTTAAATCAATTTCACATGGTTCCCGCCGGCATGTACCACCGGTGGCTACATAAAATAAATAGACAAATTATGAAGCCGGCGGAACGTGTTAAAGAAGAAAATAATAATAATAATAAAATTTTAGCAAATTAGAGAGAGATTATAATTTAAAAACATTTTATTATTAATTTCTAAATCTTTATAAATTGTATAATCCATCTGGTTTTGTTTGATATCCATTATGATAATTAATTATTATCCATTCAAAGAGATTGTAAAAAGATGATATAGATATATTATATTTATGGTTTATATAAATAATTTATATGAATAAAATCCTCAAAAGAATTGAAAATAAATCAAATTTAATTTTCAATTATATATTAAAAAAAAAAAAAAAAGATCAAAGTAAAATATATATATAATATATTTTTTTTTAATTCTACGTATTAGTAAATTAAAAAATATATTTAATAGTCGGAATATTTTACTTATACTGAGTAAATTAGCCAGTAGAAAGGATTAAATTTATTATTTTTAGTCAAAATACAATGGCGAAATATGGCATCGTGGGATAATTCTTGGAAATCGTTTCGGGTCGATAACAGACATCAAATAACAGTCGTGGATATCCGAAATAGGTAACGATAAATGTTCTAAGAATATAATTAAGTTAGATTTATATAGACATTGAAAATTAATGAATGATTTTAATTTAAACTTGATCCGCACACCTATTAAAATCATGTCATGTGTGTCATGTTCATAATTGTTTTTGTTTGTTTTTTTATAACGTTTTTATCAACTTCACTTCATGCCTGTCTGTCTGTCTGTCTGTTCGCTCTTATGACAAATTGAAATCGATTTTTCATCAACTTTAAACTTAGCTAGACTTTTGAAAATTCTTATAGATATTTCAATCGATCCCTAAAAAGTATGGAAATAATATAATTTAATTATAATTAATTAATTTTAATGCAATTAGCAGAATACTTGTCTAGATTTGGAATGAAAATTCACGCCATCTTGAGGAAAACTATTGACAAAGAGATTGTCAACTAACCTGCTAGGACATTTGAAAATTAAAATGCATGATGGGTAAACGAGCAAAGAGGCGCTGTTATGTTTTTGCCTCCGCGGTTCGAATCGAAAATAATAATATTAATAATTAAGTATTGAGATTAATATTCTTATTATTATTATTTGATTTTATTGCACTTTCTGCTGGAAAAATTTCACCTATTCCTGAGATGGAGTGGGATTAGGCTCGGTTTATCCTGACCCACATGACGTTTTCACTGTCTATTTGTTGAGGAACTTGTGTACTTGCGTACTGGCACATTTGTAATAGAATAGCTTTTTGGCCTTTTTGTATTAGGTTGTTTGGTTGTTAGGTAGTGCAAGCTCCTTAAATGTTCTCCTGATGTTCTTTGAGACAATGCCTTCCTCTGAGATAACGATAGAGTAGATCTTGACTCCATTATCCAGCTTCCAAATTGCTATCGCCAGCTCCTCATACTTTAATAGTTTTTCCGTTTCACTTTTTTTTTAAGTTTAGTGTAAAAGGAACTGATATATCAATCAATTATCGTGGCATTGTGTTTTTTATTGATAAGGAAAATGTCCGGTCTGTTATAGTTAACTGTTTTATCAGTAAGGATAGACGATATCCCAATAGAGAATGGTATTCGTATCTTCAACAACAGGCATCGGGTTATATTTATAATATGGTGCTGTTGTTTCTTGATCTAGCAGTCCATAATTAAATCCAAGTTGCTGGTGGATTAGTTTAGCTAGTTGGTATTGTGCCTGCCTAAATATGCGGTTTCAGCAAGAGCCGGGCAACCCCCAATGACGTGTTCAATAGATTCGCCGGTTAGCATAGGCATGTTATTGGTCTATACGTCTATAGTTTTCCGGTTGGGTTATTTCCCCTTTTTTTGAATATCAGGTTGGTGTTTCCTTCCATTAAGTTTTTGGGAATTTCATTTAGGGCTTTTGTAAAACGTCGCGCCAAATGTTCATGTGCAGCCGTCTAATATTTCAATCGCAAGTTATGTAATTTTTCCGGGCCAGGTGACTTCCAATTCGCGGTTTGCTTCAGAGCTCTGGATATATCCTCTGATGTAAATAGTGGCTCTTATTCCGTTTGAATTTGGGAGATCTCCTTTTCTAATACCGGAATTCAATCTGCCTTTTTTTTATAACTTTTTGGACAAGACCAAACAGATTTCCAAAATTTGTGAAACCTATCATTGTCTGAATCCTGTATTTTCTCTGTTGTTATGTCTTTTTCCATATTCAAACCTCTAAAGAATTTTGTTGTTGAGATTTATTCCCGCTTTTTTCGCTAAGTCTGAATTGAAAAATAATATATCTTAATTTAACACTACTAATTTCATATTTATTATTGAATAAATAATTATAATAGAATCCAATTGAGAAAACTAGGTGTTCAGTTTGTTAGCTCTAGCATGTTATTATTTATTATTAAAAACAGGTGCCAATCACAAAGATTCGCTTGAATTACTCTCGTAATTGGATTCGAAAATATCGAAATGGAATACAGTCAACACATGAATGAGTTCATATTTTAATTACCATAAGCAATTGTATTGTTTCAAGCCCGGCGCTTCTAGTTACAAGAGAAAATCTCTTGTCACATATATCTACAGAATTAGAATTAAACACGACCATTTATTTATTTTACATATATGAATAACAAAATTTATATATTTATAACTTATAACTATATAACTATATATATATATATATATGTCTATTTAAAATGATTATAATATTTATTATTAAAATGAATTGAAATGATATTATATATATATATATATATATATATATAATATAATTAGTTGTTACTTTATTAAATCCAATAAATAAACTAATTAATAATCTATTTAAGACACTATGATGTTAATATAATAATAATTGTAGTAAACAAATTTGAAATATATGTTATTATTTATTAAATAGTATATATACAGTATAAAATTTTATCTATCTTTTAGTTTTACATATGAGAGGTTTAGGAAAATATTACAATATGGAAATTATTATTATTTTCTGTCAACTGCTCTTATTATTTAACGTTCCCAAGAGAAAACAATTTTAAATAATAGGTTAAGTAAAAGGTTTTAAGCGTTTTCCACTAGATGGCTTTAGTATGCAATATCTTACAATGTATACGCCATGTCTATCTAGACTCTAGACATTCTATTATTGTTTATGGACACAATATAACGGAATAGAAGGCAACATTAAAGATAGATCAATCGGCGAAAATATATACACGATTATCATAAAAGAATGGTGCGGTTTCGAACGTTGTTTAAAGAAAAACAGAATTACTTACAGTTAATGTTGCTTATTAATCTAATTTGTTGTCTCATACAATTTTTTTTACATAATTAATAAATTTCAATATGGGCGCCGTTAGTCGCTCGTCCAATCTCCAAACGATAACCAACTTTTCTCCAAACATTCGCTAACATTTCTTCGGTTATGGTTGTCATTACTTCATTAATCCTGTTTTTTAAGTGGTTCAGGTCGCGAATTTTTTGTGAATAAACAATGATTTTGATGTAACCCCACAAGACATTTGTAGAGTGATAACCCTGTATATATATATATATCAATAAAATTATGGAAATTGTCTAGTCGGACCGGCATGCGGGCACTTATTCTATTTTTCTGAAACTGAAGATTAGCCATAAAACTGTTTGGAATAATATTCATAAGGCTGGTCTTATTGAAGAAACTTGATGTATGGGTGTCTAAACAAATTGACGCAAAAGAACCATTTGAACAGAATTAATGCCTTCGATTCTTTATTAAAGTTATAACGAAATTGACCCATTTTTAAAGGGGATGGTGATTGTGGCAATGAAAAATAGTCTCCATACGAGAACAACAATCGTAAAGATCGTGGTCCAAGTGCGATGAGCCAGTCCAAACAATTGTAAAGCCCGGATTACGGATCAAGAAAGTTTTGTTTTTTTGGACGATTTGGAGGAATTGGAAGAAGAGAGAGAAGAAGAAGAAGAAGAAGAAGAAGAAGAGGAAATCATACACTATAAGCACAATTTGGATCTATTCTGCCAATAACTCATCAGGGTGTTACTTATCATCATAACAATGTCAAGCCAGACACACCTTTAATGATGAAGCATAGGCCGAGAGCTTGAATGGGAGGTCGCACCCGATATATAGCCCATATGATATGTTGGCTCCAACAATTATTACCTTATCAAACATTTTGCAAACTTATCAAAATTTAAAAAAAAAAAAAACAATTGGAAAAATGGCGTCAAAATGCACTTTTCTGGCAACATCTTATTGTCTATCAATATTCACTTTCACTTTGATGTTCTTGTTGGATCAGGTGTCCGTGTCCTGGTCGAAGCGTAACAGACTAAAAGTTCTTAACGTTACTACCGTAACTATATAATTCAAAAAGTAATCCTTCTCCAGCTTCGGAAATGATTTTCCTTTGATGTATTTGGATGTTTGAATTCATGGATAACCTCACGGGTTGATTTTTTTGCCAAAACGCGTGTTGAAGTAGTACGCCAAAACTATTGATTTTACAAACAAAAAGGTTATTACATAAAATATAGGCAAATTTTCTTTAATTTAATTTCGTAAATAAAAAATGTTTTTACCATGGTGTGAGTAGTCGGAAAAGAAGATATTGTCAGAAAACTGCATTTTGACGCTTTTTTTCTAATATATGTCCAATATACTCCTATGTTCCAATATATGTTCTGAAGAAATTGGAATAAATGATATTTAGAGGGTGGTATGTCCGCATTATAGTATATGAAGGGTGCATTAAAATTTCCCAAACAAACACGGATCATTAACACTTATTAAGAAATGTTAAAAACATATCATATTAAAAGTTTATTCAATTTCTTCTTTGCAATAAAATTATATTTTATTAATTATTTTAAAGAAATCTGAGGGTTACGTTGTTTTTTGGACGGCAGTGTATTTACTTTTTTACTTTATAAAATTAAACTTAGATTTATTGTTATTTTTTTTTTCTAAATTAATGTTAGGTATTTCAAAAAATAAATTAAAAAGTACAACAATAATTTAAACTAATAATACGTCATAAAATCAATATGTTCTATATTATCACCCCCCCCCTCCCCCCCTTAGCTATAAAATTATACCAGCAACAACCACATACTTGTCTTCTCATTTCTTAGTTAAGTCTACTCTTTTATTTTATTAACCTGTCTGCTTAAGAAAGATAATGACAAGAAAGATTTTGTAGATAAAAGATGAAAGTTATTGAGGAATTGAGTGTAGTTTATAGCCATCCCTTGTTTCGAGATTGCTCAGTGGATTTCTTGTTTCTGTTTCAGTCCACAGATGGATTCCTAAACGCTATCTAGCGGCGATCATTGGAATATTACTGAAACAATTGTCAATATTTTTAAGCGGCTTATACACCTTCAGTTTAAGTGGGTGACGTCATGTATCTAAGCGATAAACTGTAAAAACTGTGCAGTTTTGTGCTTACGTCACTCAAATCTCATCCCTGTCCGTGTTTTGCTCCGTTAAACTGCACAGGTCACTCAATTTATCATACTTTCAACAAAGAATAGAATAAATGATACGGTTTGATTCCTGAGCTTTATGATAGATTTAGGGTATTAATAGTATTTCAAAAAGTCAGTGTTAAAAAATTAATTCTGGTACTTTCAGCAATTCAATCAAGCTGAAAGCTGAAATTCTATATATAGCAGTTTTATACAATTATTAATCATGTGAAAAATTATCAAATATCTTTATCTATCAAATATCTATATCTTTATTTTTACGGTCACTTTAGAAGAAAAACAATCAAAATGTTGTAGGTAATGACCCTCTTCCGGTTGAACTACATTTCTCAAAAGTTGATAGAAAACGACGAATTTTGAATAATGCCCATGGACCAAATTTCATCATTCTAGCTCAAACCGTTTTTGCATAATCTTGGTTATATACATACAAACAGACATTTTTTCTCAACCTTAGTGAAAATGATTCAGGAACCTTCAAAACATATAAAAACATCGAAATCTCGACATCGAAAATTTTCATGATTGCAATTATTTATCTCTGGCGAGATAGTAAAAAGGAATGAATTTTTTCCTGTTATATTCTCGATGTTTCTTTTTTCAATTAATTAGGTTATAGAATTACAAATGTTGATAAAGATTTTTTGAATAGCTATAAAAAAAAAATAAAAAATTAAATTAATTGATAAGTGTATAAAAAAAATAAATAAAAATGTAATTATAAAGACTTGAAATAACAATTTAAAGAATGTTATGAATTTTTAAAGAGTTATAATCCCCCTTCTTTTATTTTTTCTTCTTCTTCTTCTTCAATATTGATATTCTTAATTAATTATTTTTTTATTTTTTGTTTATTGTTTTTTAAATAAATTTCCCTGAAGAGTTTATAATTTGAGTTAAAGATTTTCCAATTAGAATGTGGCAAAATAATTTTTCTCAACCTTAGTGAAAATGATTCAGGAACCTTCAAAACGTATAGAAACATCAAAATCTCGACATCGAAAATTTTCGTGGTTGCAATACTATCTCTGACGAGATAGTAATTAACACCAATAGATGGTAGTTCTCTTAACTAGTGTTCTTCTACTTTCTCTTTGTTTAGCAACCAATCGAAATGTACTTCTATTCACATTCTAACATCATTACTTCTATAATCATTAACTTCTCTTCGGAAGGTGTATGGGAGTATGGGCCCCTTAAAGAATAAACATTTGTTAATATTATAAAAGTAATAAAAATTGTATAAATAAAATAAAAAATATATTAAAATCTTTTTTTTAAACTTTAAATAATAATAATAATATATTAAGTTAACACATAAATAAGTAATTAAAATTTAATAAAAAATAAAATAAATATTGATTACTACAGAAGTTTAAAATAGTAAAACACTTTAGAATAGAAAATAAATAATTTTATGAATTTTTAATTAAATATGAATTAAATTCTTAAAAACAACTTCATAAATAAATTTAAAATTTTTTTTTTAAAAAAAATCCTCTCATAAATGATATTGGTAAATTAGATATGTGTATACGTGAGTGGGGTGAAAAGTTTCCGGCCTGACCAAGAAAAATTATGTTTTTAAATTTTTCAACATAATCTCTCATAATTAATTAATTTAATTTAAATCTCATCAACAGTTATGAATCGACGCAAAAATTCGTTTGGATTACAGCGCCAAATTGTCGGTAGAAATGGTTTTCCGAAGCAGTTTTTGGTGTAACGTTAGCAAACGCTGCATCCACGTTGCATACCACTTTCCATGTTCAAAGGTTTGTGCAAAATATTTCGCACACGTTCAGCTGACATCGTACAGGTCTCAGCTATCTTGAATGTTGAAATATAAAGCAAAAAAAAAAAAAAAAATAAAATTTAAAAACATCGTTTTTCTTCATCAGGCCGGAAACTTTTCTCCCCACCCTCGTATTTTGATTAAATTAATTATATTTGTCAGCATGTACCTAATGTTGAAATAATATAACAGAAAATTAACTAATCATTTTTTAATAATGATTATATATGCATATGCGATATATGCATTTATTTAAAAACAAAAAAAAAACATAAACAAAAATAAAATAATTCAACAGACAAATTAAATCAAACACATTATAGGGAATTAAAATATATTTATATTAATTATAATATATATATTTAATTTATTTTGTATTTTTGTTTTCTTATACATAAATACATATATAATCATATATATATATAATTACAAATAAAATAGATTGGACTGTCATAAAACCTGGTAACAAACTCACAGGTAACAATATTCATGACTCATTCGCTCAATATCACAGTACAGTTGAAAAAACTATATAAATAAAAAAAGACAAACTAGTAAAACTTGAAATTATATTTATATATATATATAAAAAAAAAAAAATAAATAAAATAAAAACAACAGTAAAAAAAAAGTAGAAAAAAAAAATTTGTCTTTTTTCTAGCATTATATCATATGGAATACCACAATTAATGAAGAAAAAATAAATACATAAGACTAATGAGAAAAGCATACGTTTTCAATATCTTAACCACGCAAAGACAAGAATCACTCTCAATCAATGTTTCTACAAATTATTTTTTTTTTATCCATAGTTCAATATATATATATATTATTATAAATTTATATTATAAATTTATATAATATAATCATTATATATACAAATACAATTCATTGAAAACAAATATGAAAACATAAATTAATAATTTATTTTATGTATAATTTTAATATCTTAATAAATAATTGATCTCTTGCATAAATACATAAATAATATATAATTTCTAAATATCACCAAAACAAATTAATTTATAAAAAAAAAAAACTTTCTTAGTAGTATAAGAAGGACAAATGGAATATTATTAAATATACACATACACAATTAAACTAATTATACATATTTTTATTCATTTTTTTTTTAATCAAAATAGTAAAAATAAAAATAATTTCAAAATTTTGAAGGAAAATTCATTCTATTAAAAAAAAATAGAATTAGCACAATTATTACCACTTTTGACATTAATTTTAATACCAAAATAGTGCGATATCTAAAAGTTAATTGTGGGATCCACGAAATTATAATATTTAAAATAATGAATTTTGTTGAGTATAGCACAATTATTATTAGTATGAATTAAGTATTTCATAATATATTCAAGTTCTATCTATATATTTCTTTTATCTTTAGTAGCTAGTCACCAATGTAATTGTAAGGACATAATGAATGTCTATTTAGTATTCACATACGATTAGGAGTGACCAGAATCAGACATTGAATGATATTAATTTTTTTAATAAAGTATTTTTTTTTTATAAATATTAGTTTCCAATTATATAAGGTTAAGTCAGTGGTTTTCAACCTTTCTGTACCGGCGCCCCCCTTTTTAAAAAAAAATCTTGCGCCCCCTTAATTTTTGTAAAAATCTAATTTCTTTTTTCAATAGTGGGGGGGGGGGGCGCGAGACTGTTGCAAGGGGGGCGCGAAGGTATTAGAACCAATTTCAAGTGTGCACCCCACAGGTTGGAAACCGCTGGGTTAAGTTGTTAAATATATTAAAAACAAACAAACAAATTAATTAAATTAAATTTAATATTCTGAAATAATATAACAACAGGGGTGGGCCATGGTTCAGAGCATCGGAAAATCATCTGACCTTTTTCTTTTTCTTTTTTTTTAAGAACCATACTTAAAAAAATTGAAAAAAATCGAAAAAATGTTCAAAAGTATGGCCACAAAATCATTGAAAAAAAAATTGAAAAGAAAACTTTCAAAAGTTTGCGGGCACTTGAAATTGGTTCTAATACCTTCGCGCCCCCCAAGGAGGGCGCGCCCCACAGGTTGAAAACCGCTGGGTTAAGTTGTTATATATATTAAAAAAAAACAAACAAATTAATTAAATTAAATTTTCTATGTTGTACGTAAGCATAATAAATTTTTTTTGGTGATCTTTAGACAATGAAAAGTTGACATATATTTATATATATAAATACTTCTTTATATATATAACATTACTTATTACATTATTTATTTATTTTTGTTTTATTTTGAAAAGTTCATTTTTGGTATAAACTTATAATATAATATAATGGTATATAAGTATTAAAAAAGAATCAGACAAAAAAAATCGAGTCTTCATAGGATAGAAGGAAAAGAAGAGGTTTTTTTGATCGAGATAAAAGATATAATATTTAAATATATATATATATATATATATATATATATATATATATATACGTATATACATATGTTGGCACGAACATCTTTTGAGACAATTTGATAATTAATTATTAACCTGAACAAACATCTGAATGTTCATCCCAAGCTGTGACCTAAAAAGCAAAAAAAAAAATATTAAAAACGTTGTTAAATTTTAAAAATATTTATATAGTTATTAAAATTATTATTTATTAAAAATTTAATTATTAATTAATAGAAATATTTGTATAATATGTAATCATTATATAATTATATGTTTACATTTAAAATTAACAAAGTATTATATTTATAATGAACAACATTATAGTGATTTTATTAATATGATTACTCTATATTTAGATATTTTATACTTAGAAAAAAGTGTCTATGATCAATATAAGTATATAATAGTGTAAAACTTCCACTCTGAAGTAAGGTGTAAGGTTTTGATTTTATTCACTTAAGATTGACTGATTTTATCTTCAACTTGCTCATTTCTTATTCTTACAAAGCACATATATTTTTCTTATAATAAATGAGAATGGGCACGTCTTCCGTTTCAAATATAAATTAATTATTAATATAATAACAATCAATTATTGATTATTGAAAATAAAATGATTTCAAAAAAATTTAATATAATTTTTAATTTTAAGATAATAACTCTGATTACAATTTTTTTTTTGAATTTTATTTACCTGACAATCCCTTGAACAGTACCATTGATTGCCACATCCAGCACACACAAATTGTGCTGGTCTTTGATGACATCCTTGACATTCTGGTACATCTTCTGTGGCAGGCACACTTTCTTGGTCCATTGTGCCTCCTCTTACTGTACTCTCATCACCTTCATCAATTACTAGACGATTCCCATCCTCTTCAACATCCTCTTCTTCTTCCTTAAAATATATATAGATATATATAGATAGAGTAAGGCGGGGTAAAGATCCGCACAGAGCAAAAGTCCGTATCCTCATTTTAAAACTATTGCTAGACTTGGCTTGGTTCCAAACTACTTTGTTAGGCTGTTAAAAACAAGAATAAAGATGCTTCGAAATTCCATAGCGTATTGAAAGCTGATTGTCTACAATGAAATATGTTATGTTTGTTCCAAAACAAAACACGGGATGGGGAGCTAAGCGATGAGAAATATTCTTCCCATGCTCTAAGAGGGATCGGGTTAGGTGTAGGGCTTGCGTTTATGGTTTATCATATCCCCTCCGAACCCGCCTTGT
This sequence comes from Labia minor, assembly GCA_963082975.1. NCBI lineage: Eukaryota > Metazoa > Arthropoda > Insecta > Dermaptera > Spongiphoridae > Labia > Labia minor. Next base: position 4,282,972 of record OY720349.1, read on the forward strand.
CACTGTTCTCATCAATTGCAGATCTTCAGCAGTCCCCAATATGAAGTCCCTGAGTCTTTCGCACAGTTGGTCTTTGTCCCGAGTCTCAACCGAAGTAAGTCTATCTGACAGTCTCGAGTTGTAATCCCTCTTTAATCTGTCTGACCAAAAACGTTTCTGTGTTTTAACCGATAGCGGCTTTGAACAACCAGAGTCCACCCCATTTCCGTGATCACCAACAATCTATATTTTATCTATCATAGCAAGGTCAAAAAAAAAAAAAAAACTCTATACAAAAATTGCGGACCTTTGCTCCATTTTATTCTATATTACAAGAATTAGTTGTTTTTAAATTATTATTATATTATTATACATACCAACATTTCTTTAGGTTTATTTTGTTGTTGACTGGTGTTAACAGGAGTAATTGTGATTTCATTACGCGACTAAAAATTAAGAGAATAAATTAAATTAGAATTATATATAAAAATTTTATAAATGAGAGAATGAATGATTAATTTTTACCTTTGACGTTGTTAGGAGATCATTTAAAGAGACAGGACCGGTAGCCATAAATCCAGCACTGCTTGTAATTCTTTCAGGTGCAGTGAGAAGCCGAGCGAGGGTAGGTGAGAAAGTTGTTGGTCTTGGACCAGATGCTGGTGGGACTTGTGTGGAGGAAGACTCTTGCGGCCTTGCTGTTGTTGATTTGGTTAAAATACCGTGTAATAAAGAAGAGGAAGGTGGAGGAGAATGTGCAACAGGATGAAGAGTGACCTCCGGGTAAGGTGGCGGAGGTGGAGGAACAGGGGGAGGTTGTTGAGGAGTTTGAACTAGATTTTTCGGCACAATATTATCCCCAGCTGTTTGACTGAATTTAGCAAATTGCACTAAAACGTCTTTAAAACTGATATTAGGGTCAGAACTAGCGGGAACTGCTGAGGCAGGTACACTTCGAGACGAGTCGGCACTAGAGGGACGTGAAGTTCCATCTTGAAATGATGAGATAAGATAATTAAGGTGGTCTGAAACATCGCTGGTACGAACTTGAGATCCTGATCCCAAGGCCAAAGAAGCCATACTTAAAACGCCACCTGATACTCTTGTAGAGGATACGAGATTATCCGTGCATAATTGGGCATTTGGAGATAGAGATGCTTTCAACCGACGACCCCTTCGAGGCACGGTTTCTGGATGTCTTGATCTATAATCCGCAATTATTGATCGAACATCTAGAATTGGTCCTTGGCGTCCCTCTCCTATAATAGGGTTTTGTGCATTGTTGTTTAATACCGGAACAGAAGGAGCCTGAAAATAAATAAAAAATCATTAATAACATTCATCTTTATTTATAGATTTTTAAAATAAAATATCCAACTTACATTTGGTTTAGGTAAAATCAGTCTATTATTGGAAGTTAAAGAATTTGTAGGATTATGATTATAGCCTGACGATGTGATAGATGGGCGAAGAGACTTTTCTCTTGCAGGAGTTGAGGAGATAATAGGAACCATCATCAATTGAGAATTTAGAGATTTTCTGCTATTATTATTGGCAGCAGGCATAGAAGAACCTCTTGATGAAGCTACTGGAACAACACGTAAACTGGCGGAAGCCTCATCCCATGTTTCTCCAACCAAAGAACGGGACGCTGCACCCATTTCGACAACTTTGCGTCTTCTCTGAAGACGTGTTAACAATTCCTCTTTGAACTTTCTTAATCGAAGAAGATCATTCCATTCCTCCTCTTTAATTCGTGCCATCTCAGTCAATGCAGCAATTTCCTTAAAGTTAATTTATTTATTATTAAATAGAAAATAAAAAATAGATATTACTTTAGAATTAGAGTTTATATAAAGTAATTAAATTAAAGTATAAAAATAATCAACCTGTCTTAGTTTATCAGCCTGGCAGTCTAATTCTTGAGCCCCAACAGCTGTTGCTCCATCTACAATATCACCCAATGTTTGTTCTCTATCGGATCCTGAAGAAATTTTAAGACGTTTCGCTTGGATTCCAGCAGTATTTTCTTCATTTCCAGCAATTCCACCTGCATTACTACTACAATCACTATGACTTTCACTACTTGTTCTTTTTCTAGTTCTCGATTGAGATGTTGTCAAATCTTCAGCTATTTGCATTTCTTCATCTTCCGCAATAGGCGATGCTTGGGGTTCAGGACTTTCAGGACAAATAGTAGCGTTCAAAGGGGAATGAATAGGATGCTTCTCTTCAGATTCTTTCACTAGGTCTGTTTCTGATTCTTTACATGGTTTAACTGAAGTAGCTTGATCTTCAATGGATTCGTCATCTTTGGATATTTTTATCTCTTCTGCAATAAAAATGTTTAAAAAAATTAATTCTAAAAATCTATCCTAAATAAAATATATTAATAATAATTGGAATATGGTGAAAGATTCAAAATACAATTTAATTTAGAAAAATTTTTTACAACTTTTAAAAATTTATAAAAAAAACAAACTAATGATATCTTCAGAAATAATATTTTATCTACCAATTCTTTGATAGAAAGGGGGAAAGTATATACCGTATATATTTACAGGAGAGAGACTCCCTCCCCTCTCCTTAGAAATGATAAAATAGTTTGATATAATCTAAATAATTATATTGCCTAAAACAATACTATACAAGAAAATATTAAAATTTCAATTTCATAAAAAAAGAAACCTAAATTTTGATTTTAACCATTCTTTTCCTGCCCCCTTCCAAAAAAATATTTAAATATTTATTTATTCTTTATAGCATAAAAAGAGAGTATCTATATTACATTTTATATTTCATAGTTATACAAATTTTTCTTATAAATTTTAATGAAAAATTAATACTGCATAATATATCTTAAATAATATTTTTAAATTCTAAAATAAAAAAAAGCGGGAGTGTCTCCACTCAACTATCTCGCAATTTGAATTGGATTAAATAACATAATATATTATATTTAAATTAAATTAAATTAATTATAAATTATAAATTAAAATTAATAAATAATATTTATTAAATATGTGCATGTTTGGCTCTTTGTTGATGGCACCACGTCACGTGTTGGCGCGTGAGATTTGAAGTGTTAAAAAATTAATTCCGTTACTTTCAGCGATTCAATCCAGCTGAAATTCTATATATCGCAGTTTTATACAATTTTTAATCATGAGAAAAACTATCAAACATATATCTTTATTTTTACGGACACTTTAGAGGAAAAAAATCAAAGCGTGATAGGCACAATGACCCTCTCCCGGTTGAACTACATTTCTCAAAAGTTGATAGAAACCTACGAATTTTGAATAATGACGATATACTAAGTTACATTATTCTAGCTTTAACCGTTTTTGCGTAATCTTGTCTATATAACTACACACACACACGCAGAAACATTTTTCTTAACCTTAATGAGAATGATTCAGGAACCTTCAAAACGTATAAAAACATCAAAATCTCGACATCGAAAATTGATCATGATCGCAATACTATCTCTGGCGAGATAGTAATAAAACAATTATAAAGGGTTAAACTAAAAAATATGTTTAATTCCTATTTTAAATATATATTGTATATAAAACAACCAATTTTCCAATTCATTTTTAAAATAAATTAATATCAAATTATAATATATAAATATTAAAAAATAATATTGCCAAAATGTTTATAAATGTAAAATATGTGTAGTCGATAAATAAAAATAAAAATAAATACATAAATTATCAATGAATAATTTATATGAATTTGGACTGAGGTATTTGAATTGGCATTGTCAGAAATTTTTTGGGAGATTTTGCAAATTCTTCTACTTGTTCCTTTCGCTTTACTTCCGTTCCCTAACATCATCTTGAAGATTTATATTAATAAATAATAAAATAAATAATAAACGCTGGGAGGTTATTTCGATTGCCTAAATGTCAGGGGGAAAACTTTTGATGATTTTTTTTACTATCTCGGCATCGAAAATTTTCAGAATTCATTTTTTAACACTGCAAATCACGCGCCAACACGTGACGTAGTGCCATCAACAAAGAGCCAAACTTGCGCTGATTTAATAAATATTATTTATTAATTTTAATTTATAATTTATAATAAATTTAATTTAAATATAATATATTATGTTATTTAATCCAATTCAAATTGCGAGATAGTCGAGTGGAGACACTCCAGCTAATTTTTTTTAATAATTTTATATTTAAAAATACCTTCTGGTTGGGGAGATTTGCATATATGATCATCATTTCGCACATCGTCTCCTTCAACCGATTTTGTTTCACAATTTTCTTTTAATTCCTCCTCTCCTTGTTTCATGGCCTCTTCATTTGGAGTGGATTCCTCTTCCTCTTTGAACGTTTCATTTGGAAATCCATTGGTAGCTAGTATTTCTTCCGTCTCTTTTTTGGTCTCAATTGCATGAAGTTCGCCTTTAGGATTCTCGTTAAGTTGGGTGGCTGCCTCTGTTCCTTCAACGGTCACCGAGCCATCAACCACCTCACAATTTGGCAGCGACGGCTTAATGCATTCTTCCTCCATCACATGCATTCTGTTTAAGCTGAAACACATTTCATTTGAATTAATATACATATATTAGAATAATATTTAAAAAATAAAATAGCAATTATATTGATATAAGAAAATAATATGATTGAATTTATATATACGAGGATCGGGTGAAAAGTTTCCGGCCTGGCCAAGAAATTATTTTTTTGCTATTTTTTTCAACATAATCTCCATCAACACTGATACATTTCTCATAACGGTGCTCTAATTTAGTTAATTAATTAAATAACTAATTAAATTTAATTTATATTAATTTAAGTCTCATCAACAGTTATGAATCGACACAAAAATTCGTTTGGATTATGCCTACAGCGCCAAATTGTCGGTATAAATTGTTTTTCGAAGCAGTTTTTGGTGTAACGTTAGGAAATGCGGCACCCACGTTGCACACAGCTATCCATGTTCAAATGGTTGTGCAAAATATTTCGTTCGCACAGGTTCAGCTGACATCGTACAGGTCTTAGCTTTCTTGAATGTTGAAAAATAAAGCAAAAAAAAAAAATAAATTTAAAAACATCGTTTTTCTTGATCAAGCCGGAAACTTTTCACCCCACCCTCGTATATATATATAGATATATATCTATATAAATATACAAATTTTCAAGCAGCTTAATGATACAATACTGAGTTATGAAATTTGAGAAATAAGGTTCAAATAACATCAATTTCACAAAGATTAAACTTTATTTAAATTGAACAAATAAATGAATACAATTTATATTGTTTCTATGTTATATTTTGATATTTATTATTATTTATTTTTTTTTTCAATGTATAATGCTTATAAGAGAATGTCTATTAAAATTATGTGATTATTATTATATCAAGAGTACATTTCTTTTCATTCGACAACTTTCCTTTTATTTTTAAGAATTAAAGAAAGCTACCAATTCAATTGAAAATACCACTAAATAACTAAACAAAACAAAAAAACAAAACAAAACAAAACAATATATATATATATATATATATATAATATATAAACCTTTATATTTAAAATAATTACTTATTATATATACATATATAATATTAATTTTTTTTTTAAATTTTAAAAATAATATTAAATAATTTAAACTAGAGATTTATTTTATAGTACGAGGATAGGGTGAAAAGTTTCCGGCCTGACCAAGAAAAACGATGTTTTTAAATTTTTTTTTGCTATATTTTTCAACACATAAACTCCATCAACATTTGTACATTTCTCATAACGGTGCTCTAATTTAGTTAATTAATTAATCAATCCTTATTCAAAGGCCTGTGCAAAATATTTCGCACACGTTCAGCTAACATCGTACATCTTGAATGTTGAAAAATAAAGCAAAAAAAAAATTTAAAAACATCATTTTTCTTGGTCAGCCCGGAAACTTTTCACCCTACCCTCGTATTATGTAGGTCATGAAACGAGCAAACATTAAACAAAGATTGATTACAGAAAATGAAACTTTACACTTTTGATTGGTTTTCATTAATATTAGATCAATTTTAAAAAAAAATCTTAATCAATTCTTATAAAAAAATAGAATTTATTTAACCAACAAATATAAATTTAAATTAATCAAATATAAATTATTTTAAAAATATTAATTTTAATTTGATAATAAGAGTGAAAGATATGTGTCCAATACTTGTAGTTCTTTTAGAATTACTTTTTTTTCGTTACACTTGTTCATTTGTTCATTTGTAGTGAAATAATTATAATTATAAAAAATAATTATGGTATGGTTATGTACAGGTACAGATAATAACAAAAGATAACAAAATACTTTAAAATTACTTTATCTAGGTATACTAGTAGAGTAGAGTCTAAAGCCTAGTTTACACGGACTTAGTACTTGTCATTAGTTCAGGGGTGGGCAAATACTTTTAAGCGCGGGCCAAAATGAAATTTTCAAAATGTCTTCTGGGCCGGAGGACCATATTTCGAAAACACTAATAAAAGAAATTTATCTTTTTTTTTAGAGACATATTGAACGAAAAATCAAAATAAGAGTCAACTTATTCAACGGAACGGCGGACGTTCAAAAAGCCCGCGCTTAAAAGTATTTGCCCACCCCTGAACTAATGACAAGTACTAAGCTCATATAAATTGGGCTTAATTCAATGTGAAGGGCTACGTAGGGTAAAGTAACCGTTGCTATTAAATAAAATATAATTTATTGCCATATGCCAATTCAACGTTCAACTATTATAAAAAAATTTTCGGGCACAAAATAAACATATAATTTTTTTATTTTTTTTATTTAATTATTTAATTAAACATTTGAGCCACCGGAAATTATATATTATAATCAAAATTGTAGTGGTTGGTATCCCGCCTTAATCATCTTTCGATGAAAACACTCGACCTCTCTGTTAGTTATCATATCCGTTAAGTACAATGATTAAAAAAAAAAACAAAAAAGAATTTGTTTTATTTATTAATTTATTTCATTAAATCATTAACAAAATGAATTGATTTGTATTTTTTAAACAATATTTATATTACTTTTCAATTTGTAGGAGAATATTAATTTTAACATCATTTCATATCACTTTTGATAAGGATTTATTTGTTCCATGTCATTTTAAAGGTTTATCTTGATTTACATTTTCTATTATGTTTATGCTCGTAGATACTAAGGGAGGTTTAAAAGTTTTTCAGGCCTCTTGATCCTCTGCTTTTGATTTTATTCATTATAACTGAATTTAGAGTTATATAAGTATTCAATTTTTGCTACCTCTCTCTCTAGCCAGAGATTAGTATCGCGATCACGAAAATTTTTGATGTCGAGATTTTGATGTTTTTATACGTTTTGAAGGTTCCTGAGTCATTTTCACTAAGGTTGAGAAAAATGTCTGTGTGTGTGTATGTATGTATGAATGTAGACAAGATGACGCAAAAACGGTTTAAGCTAAAATAATGAAATTTGGTATACGGGCATTATTCAAAATTCGTAGTTTTCTAACAACTTTTGAGAAATGTAGCTCAACCGGAAGATTACCTTCAACGTTTTGATTTTTTTTCCTCTAAAGTGACCGTAAAAATAAAGATATATGTTTGATAATTTTTCACATGATTAAAAATTGTATAAAACTGCTATATATAGAATTTCAGCTTGATTGAATCGCTGAAAGTACCAGAATTAATTTTTTAACACTGCAAATAACGCGCTAGCACGTAACGTGGTGCCTTCAACAAAGAGCCAAACACGCCCTGGTTTAATAAATATTTATTATTTATTAATTTTAATTTATAATTTATAATTAATTAAATTTAATTTAAATATAATATACATTATTTAATTCAATTCCAATTTGCGAGATAGTCGAGTGAAAACACTTCAGATTTTTTTTTTGTTTTAAAATTAAATTTAAATATAAATATATGAAAATATGAATCAATATGCTTCACTTTCTAAGATTTAAAAGAAATATTTGATAAGAAAGACCCTATTTTATGTATACCTGCATATAAGAAAAATATCTAATTTTCAAAATTTTTATTAGCTTTTAAACATTTCTTACATTTTTCAAAATTTTTTCAATTTAGTTCTATAAAAATGCTCAAATGTTTTCTGGACTAAGCTTTTAAACATTTCGTACTTTTTTTCAAAATTTTTTCAAAATTTTTTCAATTTGGTTCTAAAAAAAAAAAAAAGAAAAAAAGTAAACTGATTGTCCCGGTTTGGTGTTTTCGAAATATGGTCACCCTAATCTATGGCATCTAACAATAAGTATTTTTTAAAATTATAAAACATGTAAATTGATAGACGTGTATTTGAGCTAAAAATGAAAAAAAAATAAATAAATAAAAATTTATACAAAAACATATACGAATATTATATACTCGTAGGTATAAGTATAATAATGGAAATTAATGAAAACGATGTGAATAGGTTTATTATATTTTTTCCATTCATTATTATATTTCATAAAATTATGTTTCAATGCAAATAAATGAAATTGATCCGAATGAGAAAACAAAAGAGAATTTGGTGGGAGGTGGGGGGGGGGGGGCTAGTAAAGGGGAAAAGGTCAATTAGATTGGATGAATTGCCAGGTGTTGTCTGTTGTTCGTTGATGGTTTCAGTTAGCAGATTCGTTGGTTGTTTTTGCAAATTTCGGTTAAAGTTTGGGCTCCGACAACATTTTTCATAGCAAAACAATTCCAGGCCGGAAATGAAGGGTGGGTTGGCTTTCATTTTCAAAGGGGTCGACATCGTCTGCCTTTCTCCTAACTACGATGAGGTCGGCGACCCCCACAGAAGCGGCGACGATCGGCGGAGACATGCGCCAGGTCATTGACCGACGTGGCTTATCCCACCCAATTGGGGGGTTGGGGAACCCGCCGCCTTCATCTTTTCTACCCTTTGAGCAACATGAAGGATTGAATGAATAATTTCTACCAATCGGATCTATTATTTATAACAATATTAATTTCTATTAAAAAAGAAATTGAATAATCATTACAATAATTAAACATTTAATATAAATGTAATCTCTAATTCAAGTCCATCTCTGTAATATATTACTAAATCAAAAAAAAGTTCTTGTTGTCAGTGAAGATATATACGAGGGTAGGGTGAAAAGTTTCCGGCCTGGCCAAGAAAAACGATGTTTTTAATTTTTTTTTTTGTTTTTTTTTGTTTTATGTGAAAACATTCAAGATAGCTGATCCCTGTACGATGTCAGCTGAACGTGTGCGAAATATTTTGCACAAGCCTTTGAATATGGAAAGTTGTGTGCAACGTGGGTGCCGCGTTTGCTAACGTTAGACCAAAAACTGCTTCGAAAAAACATTTCTACCGACAATTTGGCGCTGAAGGGGTAATCCAAACATAATTTTTGCGTAAATTCATAACTGCTGATGAGACATAAATTAAATTAAATTTTGTTTTAAATAAAAAGTAAACGGACCTCACTAGCACAATTCCAGTAATGATTATTTTTTTCTAATCGTGCGATAAGCCACTCAGTCAAATTTCATGGAAAAACAGAATATAAATAAAAATAAGATTAAAATTTATTTATTTTAATATTTATTTTAATAAAATATTTTAGTTTGCATTGCAAAGTGAATATGATCGGTTGGGCTGAGTGTCCGTCCACCTTGCCAGTTAATTCATTAATAAGTATTTTATTCATTCTCTTTAATTAGAAATATTATTTATTGTTTGTTTTCTAACCACACTTTATATTTTAATATGAATATTTTAATTAATTATTTGTTTTGTTTTTTTTGGATTAAATTATTTGATTTTAACGACTAAACGTTATCTACTTTTTAAATATAATATATTTATTAAAGCTTTTGTGGTTATTTTGATAATTATTAAGAGAATTTTTATTAAAAGACCACATTATTTGTATAAAATTATTTATTAAATTAAAATAATTTTATACAAATAATGTGGTCTTTTAATAAAAATTCTCTTACAACGTTTCAACTGCAGAATAAGCAGTTGAAACGTTGTACAATTATTTTAATTTAATAAATAATTTTATACAAATAATGTGGTCTTTTAATAAAAATTCTCTTAATAAATATAATATATTATGTTATTTAATCCAATTCAAATTGTGAGACACTCCAGCTTATTTTTTTTTATCTATGTTCGTGTTTATTTTTTTATTAAATTACTAATTTATATTTATTTATTCATTGTTCCTTTATTAATTAATTTTGAGATAGTTTTATAATTTTTCACTAAAACATTATTTTATTAATATTATTTATATATTATTGAGGACCCCAAGTTTCATTCATTTTAATCAGATTGATGTAATGATGTAACATTTAATTATTGTAATAAATAATTAAAGAATTGTGTATCAATGTTTTTTAAAGGCTTGATCGATAACTCGCTGTTCCAGATACATTTTATAATTATGAAGTAAATAGTCTAATAAATAATAATAATAATAAAAGTTTCTATTAAATTAATAAATTTTGAAAAGAAATAATTATTTATAATTTTATATAATATCTATTTAAAAGACAGTTCTATCTCATACTCCCCCTAAACGACTTATGCGATTTGGGCCATTCCAATGCCATTGGATAGCCATCGGGCTAATCTATTAATAGCGTGAAATGCATTGGAAAACAATAAATACTTTTGGAGAAAAGTGAAAAAATAATTGTTTTCTTACTTTTTATTATTTTTGACGTCATTTGTGACGTCACATCCACTGCCTCTTATATCTTATAATATTTTTCTTATATCTTTTGCGTTTCAATTTCTTTGCGCGAATGGGCTCTCATACTGGTCGGCTAACATATAATTAATTTACTGATTAAATTAAAATAGATTTTAAATAAGAACACAAAAAGAAAGGAATGTTTTATGTAATATATGGATTGAAACAAAATGGATGAAAACCTTTTACTACTTTCAACCAAATACTATGCACCACTTGAGGGTACAGGGGGCGGAGTCCCCGTCTAGGTGAGAAGAGTGCCGAAGGCCAATATTATCCAGTTTATCTGTTTTACATTTATTACTTGCAATTTGATGATATTTACGAGAATGATTTGTATAGTAAATATTTCACATACAACATTTTTATAGATATTTATAGGATATACACTGTGACTTTAAGGTAGTTTTAAAAGTTTTGAATTAATTTAAAAAAAAAATAATATAAATTCAAAAATTGAATAATCCAAAAGATTCAAGATTTTCTATTTCTTAAGCGACCCTAAATACAATAAAAGGTATTTTTATATTTTTACCTGATTTTTTTAGAACTATCCTTTCTAATAAAAAAAATATTTTAAAATTAAATTTGTAAAATTTTTAAAATTATATACCTATACCTATTTATGTTTGAAAATGTTGTTAAAATACCTATTCTTAAATAAAAAAAAAATATTAAATAGAATAAAATGGACTTTACAATTTTATATTATGTATTGTGTTTATTTTTAATAAATTTATATTTATATCTCTATTATAAATTGAAGTATTAATTTTATTAGAAAAAGAGATGATAACATTCAATAATTCATTAGACTTGATAAGAAAACAACTCTTCATGTTTTACGTACGACCTTCAACTAAACGTATTAATATAGTATAATTTTTTGTTTTTTTAAGGAGTGAAATGATACAATTTAATTACATTTTAAATTTAATAAATAAAAAAAAATATAAAGAACCTTTTCAAGGATAAATACTTAAAATATCTGAATTAAACAACTCCTCTACACCATAATAGATAATCTATTTCAGGGGGTAACGCCTAGGGACACGATATCGATAGGTATCGAAAGACTAAGTAACGATTCTTCGATAGTATCGAACTTCAAAATATCGAAGTATCGGTTTCGGAAAAAAACTTAGTCCAGAAAACGTTTGACCTTTTTTTTAAGACCCAAATTGAAAAATATTTGAAAAAAGCACGCTGCCAGGTGCGCTGAGTACTCATTCGATACTTTTTTCGATACCACAGGTATGGGTATCGAAGCTGTACTAGTATCGGAAGTTAAAAGTGTCGAGTACAAGAATCGATGGTATCGGAAGCAAAGTATCGATACTCCGATAGTATCGAAGTATCGTTAGTGTCCCTAAAACGCCTGATCCACTTTTTAATCTCTGGAAAATGGGAAAAATCCCAGTACCAAATGAAAATCAATAAATAAAACACTTTTAATTTAAAATTAAATATATATTTAAAAAAAAAATTAAAATTCAAGAAAAAACAAGATTGAGATAAGAGAGTGAAACAAGAGTGAAATATTTATATTAATTAATATAAATTATTCTATTTATTATAAAATAATGATCAGGTACTCAGGAATAGTTTGTACATATGTGCTCCCTGAAATTATGTAAAACATTTCATAATTTTAAACATTTTTAAATCTATTTTTACTATCTCGTCAGAGATAGTAATGCGATCACGAAAATTTTCGATGTTGAGATTTTGATGTTTTTATATGTTTTGAAGGTTCCTGAATCATTTTCACTAAGGTTGAGAAAAATGTATGTGTATGTATGTAGACAAGATTACACAAAAACGGTTTGAGCTAGAATAATGAAATTTGGTATACAAGAATTATTCAAAATTCGTAGTTTGTTGAGATTTTGATGTTTTTATATGTTTTGAAGGTTCCTGAATCATTTTCACTAAGGTTGAGAAAAATGTATGTGTATGTATGTAGACAAGATTACACAAAAACGGTTTGAGCTAGAATAATGAAATTTGGTATACAAGAATTATTCAAAATTCGTAGTTTTCTATCAACTTTTGAGAAATGTAGCTTAATCAAAAGAAGGTTATTACCTACCACGTTTTCATTTTTTTCCTCTAAACTGACGGTAAAACTAAAGATATATGTTTGATAATTTTTCACATGATTAAAAATTGTATAAAACTGCTATATATAGAATTTCAGCTTGATTGAATCGCTGAAAGTACCAGAATTCATTTTTTAACACTAAATCTCACGCGCCAACACGTGACGTGGTGCCATCAACACAAGACCCAAACATGCGCTGGTTTAATAAATATTATTTATTAATTTTAATTTATAATTTAATTAATTAAATTTAATTTAAATATAATATATTATGTTATTTAATCCAATTCAAATTTGCGAGATAGTCGAGTGGAGACACTCCACATTTTTTGTTTGAATGTCGAGAATGTCCAAAATTTGATTCGATCATTAGAAAAATTATTTCTAATCATTTTTATTAACATGATTAAAAAAATTAATTCATATTCATATTAAATTAAATATATTTACTGATTATTTTTCATTTAAAAAACATTCAAATTACAAGGATTATTATTAAAAAAATATTAATGTTATGGAAATCAATTACCTATAAATTTGAAAATGTAGATAAGTTTGTTCAATGAACGTTTACCGAAATAAGAATAGACTTGATGGGCAATTTACGAATAAAACACCTGGAAATTATGCGATTCTTATCAATAAAGCTGTTGATGATAGATAATAGTTATGTACATATTTATATTACTTAGTTGATTAGCTTTCAGTTACAATATTTATATTATTTCTACTATAATTTACCAATCAAAATACAAATGTACAAAGACTATTTTAAATGAATAAATTTTTTATTTTTAAGTTTTTTTTATAAATATTCAAATAAATAATTATAATTTTTATTATTATTTTTATAGAATTATATTATTCTAATTGTATTGTATTTATTTTTTTAAAACAAAACCACATTCTATACAATAAAGATATTAATATTTGCCTCATTAAAATATGTTGAAGGTGTTGACTCTCTTCACCTTCTCAAGTTATATACGAGGGTGGGGTGAAAAGTTTCCGGCCTGACCAAGAAATTAGTTTTTTTAAAAAATATTAATTTTCAAAAACAGAAAAAAACACATAATAATAGATAGATTATTTATATAAGAGTTTATTTAGAGGTTTACTACTAAAATTTACATAAATTTTATTTTAAAAGAAATAATAATATTTAAAATTTTCACAATTATAATTTTTCATTTATACTCTTATTCTGCTAACTTAAAAGATATTTTTTTTTATCTCATGAAATAAAAAGGTCAAAGAGAATTTTTTTAAAAAAACCTAATAATAATAATAATAATAATAATATATACGAGAGTGGGGTGAAAAGTTTCCAGCCTGACCAATTTTAAATTTTGTTTTTTTTGCTTTATTTTTCAACATTCAAGATAGCTGAGACCTGTACGATGTCAGCTGAACGTGTGCGAAATATTTTTCACAACCGTTTGAATATGGAAAGCTGTGTGCAACGTGGGTGCCGCGTTTGCTAACGTTAGACCAAAACACTGCTTCGTAAAACCATTTCTACCGACAATTTGGCGTAATCCAAACGAATTTTTGCGTCGATTCATAACTGTTGATGAGACTTAAATTTAATTAATTAATTAATTAGTTAAATAAATAAATTAATTAATTAAATTAATTAAAACACTGTTATAAGAAATGTATCAGTGTTGATGAAGAAAACAAAACATCGTTTTTCTTGGTCAGGTCGAAAACTTTTCACCACACCCTCGAACTATATAATAAGTAAAATAATATTTATAATATTTTTTTCCAGAAATGGATCTATCTTCAAAGATTGAAGGTTTATGGAATTGCGTTCTTAAAATTTTCTTAAATTCATAATCTTCAGGTTCGGAAGTTCAAAACAAATAGAAAGCAATTCCTTTTCCTTCAATACTGTGATAAAGATTAAAATAATCTACTTTTTTCATTCAATGATATTTCAAGATTGTCCTATCTATTGTGAATAATTATATGTACATTCCTCGGATATAAGAGTATAAGATATGCATTTATAATTTTTTTTGTTATTCTTCAATTTTTGAATGATATATTCTTAATAAGTAAATATTCGATTATTATTGTTATTATTACTATTTTTACTATCTCGCCAGAGATAGTATTGCGATCAAAAAAATTTTCGATGTCGAGATTTTGATGTTTTTATATGTTTTGAAGGTTTCTGAATCATTTGTACTAAGGGTGAGAAAAATGTGTGTGTGTGTGTATGTGTGTATGTATGTAGACAAGATTACGAAAAACGGTTTAAGCTAGAATCATGAAATTTGGGACATGGGCATTATTCAAAATTTGTAGTTTTCTATCAACTTTTGAGAAATGTAGCTCAACCGGAAGAGGGTCATTACTTACAACGTTTTGACTTTTTTTCCTCTAAAGTGACCGTAAAAATAAAAATATATCTTTGATAATTTTTCACATGATTAAAAATTGTATAAAACTGCTATATCTAGAATTTCAGCTTGATTGAATTGCTGAAAGTACCAGAATTAATTTTTTAACACGTGACGTGGTCCCATTAACAAATAACCATCAACATGCTCTGGTTTAATAAATAAATATTATTTATTAATATTAATTTATAATTTATAATTAATAATTAATTAAATTTAATTTAAATATAATATATTATGTTATTTAATCCAATTCAAATTGCGAGATAGTTGAGTGGAGACACTCCAACTTATTAATTTTGTTTATAATAATAAACATTTTCTTGCTTTTCTTTCTATTTTCAATCTCCTATTAATGGAGAAGGATTATCAAAGGCAAATTATTATATAATCAAATAAATTAAATGAATAGGATTATTCTAAATAAAAACCATATCATCAATTATAGAATATTTATTATTTTACCTACTATATATGGTATGTATATACCATTTTCATTTGAAAATGTAGGTATATTATACTCGTATAAACAAATTGAATAGATCATTTTATGAATTAGAATTAAACAGAATTCATTCTATATTTCTCCAATCTCTCTCTCTCTCTAGATTTAATTAAAATGTATACAAAAACATTATTTTTCATAAATTTGTATACTTCTTTATAAACAAATCTTGAAAATAGGTTAAATTATTATCACTAATAAATAAATTTTATTTCTAGAATTGAATTCAGAAGGTAATTATAATACATTCATATAAAAGAATAATCTTTTACCTATTTTTTTTTTCTAATCAATTAATTTAAAAAGGTAAGCCCCCCATCCCCACACTCACCAAAATGAAATATTTTAGTTTTAGTTTTAATTAGTGTTTAATGTAGATCCAAGCATCCAAGAAAGGAGGCCTTGAAAGAGAAGAGGATTTCCGCCTAAAGATAAAATTAGGTCAAGAAGATTAACAAAAACAGGAATTAATAAAAATAATCAAATAGTTGAGAGGTTAATTAAAGAAATGGACATAATCCTCCATGCATTTCAACAAGAAGGATTTAGTACATACTTGTATATTACCTGAGCGCGTTAATATTAAAAATCTCCCACTCCTATCCCTTCGTCTATTATACAAGTCCACTTCTATATTGGACCGTATACCACTGATCTACCCTGTATAATTATTGTATTATAAAAAAAAACCTCCGAGTTTGTACATCCTACGCAAGGACAACGCCTATCAAGTCGGTTATATCAATGAGGTGTCCTATGATCAGTAAAACGGGTCCTCTCAATCTTTATCTTGATTTTCTTGATCGGAGGCGCTATCAAGTAGCTTTTCCCCAAGGTTGTTCCCGGAGGCTGGGTTGACTCCGTCCCATAGGCTCCAACAAGGGAAATTCCCTTGCTACGCCCGGGACTTGAACCCGGGACTATTTGAATGTGAGGCAGGTTCGCTACCCACATACCCAATGGCGCCTTTATTGTATTATAATAGCACCATAATAGTAGAATCTATCTATCTCTGTGGCACTACGAAACTCGTAGGTTCTTGGCCTCAGCAACAACCACACTTCTTCAAGTGTCCCTATTCTGAGCCAAAACCCTCCAATCCCTTTCCTCTCCCATCTCTCTCACGTCCCTTCCTACATTATCCACCATTTAATAAAAGAAATGAAGAAACAGTAGTCTAGAAAGGAAGGTTCTTTGAGAACCGATGATTTTGTTTTGTGGTTCTAAGATAAATTGAAAATTGAAATTAAATTTTATTGAAAAATATTATAAAATTCAACTGGAGATGAAATTTTTTGATATCAAATAAATTAAGATATAATAATTGAAAAATAATCTTGTTTTTATTTAATTAATTAATTAAAGCGTTTCCATTCTAAATTTCTTTCTTTCACTAAAAAAAAGGAATTAATGAAAGAGAAAAATTGAAAAGCGTATTTAATTGACTGGCGACTTGACTTACCTCATCCAGTCATTTCCATTTTGCTCTTCGGCGTCCTTGACCGGACTATAATCTTGATATTCCTGGTAGGATTAAAAATAAGTTTAAGAATAAAGTTGATTTAGGCGTCATAGATATTCTTTGAATGACGTCATATCCGTTACCTCATTCGTCATCTTATGAATCAAATTTAAAATATATTATATTTTTTAGTTTTGAAAATTATTATATATATAATTTAATATTTTTTACTAAAATGTCAAATAATATACTCGTACATAAAAATCAGTGAAATAAAAATTGGAAACTTTTAATTAAGTTTTAAAAAATGAAATTTATTCGTCCAATAAATTGTCACTTTAAAATTATGACTTCAAAGTAGATAATACAGACAGAATAAAATAAAATATACTAAACAAATTATATATACATCCCATTACCCTCATTTTGATAATATAATAATAGATATATCTAAATTTTAAATATAATAAAACTATAATAAAAGTTCATTGACATTTTTCAGTTTAATTATCAAATAATAAATAAAAAATAATCAATTTTTTTTACAATATTATATTTTCAATGTTTTAATAGGAAAATATCAGTGGTGTATTGGGAGGGGAACGCAAGGGGGGGGTGACGTTCCCTTACCTTTTTTCAGAACCGGAACGCGTTCCAGTATTTTTTCATGACCCGACATGTATTAACCAAAACCAATTTAATGATTTGAATTATGAGTAGCTTATTGATTTTGCTAGAATAGTGTAATTTAGCCATATTTTGGACTTTTATTTTAATATAAATAAAAGTTTTAGAGTTTGTAATGTATTTATTTTTTTATTGATACGTCATAATTCATTTAATAAAAAGACCCGTTTTTATTCAATAGACATAATAAACATTTAAATATTATCAGTGATGTATTGGTAAAATAAAAAGTAAGGGAACGCATAGTGGGAGCAAAAAAGTCCTATTTTCAGTAAACTATACAAAATATTAACGAACACAATAAAAGAAATTATAACCGTAGATTTAAGTGGGAGGTGTTAGGACATGAAAAAGTACTGGAACGCGTTCCGGTTCTGAAAAAAGGTAAGGGAACGTTACCCCTCCAATACACCACTGAATATAACCCATAAATTTAAAAGATGGTTTTTTTTGTCACTTTAAACGTTTATATTTGTTGTGTCTAATACTTAATTTGTCGTGACATGACTATCCAATAGAAATACATAAATTGTCGTGCTAAATACATACACCATTTCGTCGCTAAATTGACTATTTTTACAGATGTAAATTTCTCGTGAAAATTACATTTTTTAACGTGATGTTAAATATTCTCCTTTATAAAGTAGCCCATTTTATTTAATTTTATTAATTTTTTTTTTTTTAATTAACGATAAGATGTCCTATGATGATATAAATGAAACTTTGGTTTATTAAACTATGTTCGTTTTTCTGAGGACATCGATATATAGAAATTTTCATAAAATAAAAGAAAGTGTTGTTATTATTAATATGGTACCAGACAGTAGTGTATTGTGGGAGGAGAAAAATACAATCTCAAAATTAAAATGTATAATATTGTGCAACGTGGTCTCGAGGGTTGCTTTTATATTATATAAATTACATGTATTTTAACTTATATAACGAAAAAGTTGTAGGTTCAAAATTAAATTTTCGAGTTGTAGTAATATATCTAATAATCTATTATTATCTTAAAGGATTACAAACAAATTTCTGGGGATACAATTAAAGTTAGAGTTCATTGTTTTCTATGAATAAATGATTACTGAGAATTCAATTTGATTTAAATTTTGTATTAAATTTGCGGTTGAAAACTTCAAATAAAATAAAAAGATTATAATGATTTGATTAAAATATCATGATATCGAATAAAATTATATTTTTTCTATATTTTCTACTTAATTCAAGAATTATAAAAAAATTCACAAAAAAAAAAAAAAAACAAAAAATTATTTTGTTTCATTTAAAATGTATAATATTTGAAGAATTTTAAGACAATAGATTTAAATTAGCTGGAGTGTCTCCACTCGACTATCTCGCAATTTGAATTGGATTAAATAACATAATATATTATATTTAAATTAAATTTAATTAATTATAAATTATAAATAATAAATAATAAATATTAAACCAGCGCATGTTTGGCTTTTTGTTGATGGCACCACGTCACGTGTTGACGCGTGAGATTTACAGTGTTAAAAAATTAATTCTGCTATTTTCATGCGATTCAATCAAGCAGAAATTCTATATATAGCAGTTTTATACAATTTTATAATCGTGTGAAAAATTATCCAACCTATATCTTTATTTTTACGGTCACTTTAGAAGAAAAAAAATCCAAACGTTGTAGATAATGACCCTCTTCCGTATGAGCTACATTTCTCAAAAGTTGATAGAAAACTATGAATTTTGAATAATGTCCATGTACCAAATTTCATCATTCTAGCTCAAACCGTTTTTGCGTAATCTTGCCTACATACATACACACACACATACACACATACACACATACACACACACATACACACACACAGACATTTTTCTCAACCTTAGTGAAAATGATTCAGGAACCTTCAAAACGTATAAAAACATCAAAATCTCAACATCGAAAATTTTCATGATCGCAATACTATCTCTGGCGAGATAGTAAAAAAATAAATAAATAAAAAAATAAATAAATATTCTGAAATTAGTAACCAAGTGTTTCGAAATTGAATTATTCTTTTAAAGTTCCCAAAGTTGTCTATATAGACACCTGGGGGTCTATTTCAACTTCCAGGGGGTCTACAGCAGCGAATAACAAATTTGGGAGTCCATGAAATGAAAATAGGGGTCTATGGGCGTCTACGTGTTGTCCCGGCTCTTAAAAAAGTAAATTGTCTTCCGACATGGTTTTTGAAACATTTTTTGATTTTTTAAAAAGGTAAATTCTTTTTCTTATAAGGCTCTTAAGACATTTTTGATTTTTCACTAAGGCTCTAAAAAAAGGGTAAATTTTTTTTATAAAAAATCAAAATCAATTTAAGGGGTCTACCCAAAACCGAAAAACATGCCAAGGGGTCTACGACACAAAAAAGTTTGGGAGCCTATGTTTTAAATGAACAAAAAAAATGAATAAAAAATTGTAATTACGATGAAATGCAAATAAATATTTATTTACTTAACTGTTTTTGTTAATTAATTAATTTAATTAATTCATTTCATTACATTTACTAAATTTAGATTTATTAGATTATTTTATTTATCAGATTATTATTATTATTATTAAGATGTTAGTAGGTAAACGTGATCAAATTTTACTAAATTATTGTAATAATTTAATGCACACACACACACACACACACACACACAGTAATATAAATTATAAATAATTACTCTTAAAATTTGAAAGATTACTAAAGTAAATATTTTTAAACAAATATATAAATATAATTTCATTTATTTTTGATGGTTGATAGATAAGAGGGTCCTACAAATATTGAAACTATACCCACCAGAATACTGACACTCCCAGTATAGTTTATCAATTTTAAGTTATTTGTGTCGATTTCTAATTAGATATATTAATATAAAGTAATAAATGATGTAGTTTTAATTGAAACTATTACGATTTTTAATATTTTAGTTTTGTTAAATTCATATCTATTAAATAAATTATTATAAATATTTCTAATTTATTTATTAATTTAGTATCTAAATAATAAAATGGATGAGTTTTTTTTTCATTCTTAAGATAATTATGTGACAATTATGTTACGACATGAGTTTAAGAATATATCTTGTAGTGTGTAAGTAGAGAATGGAGATTGAATATATACATATATATATATATATATATATTAATTTTTAAGAAATATAATCCAATAAGATTATTCTTTATCATCTTATTTATTTGAAAGCGTCACAGGGTAGGAGGTAGCGTAGCTGGCCCACATTCTCGTGGTCCCGGGCCTGGCAAGGGAGTTTCTCTAGCTGGGTTCTCTAGGACGGAGTAAACTCAGCCTCAAAATTGGGAAGCCACTTGTTAAAAAGTAGCGT
Source organism: Labia minor (assembly GCA_963082975.1). Lineage (NCBI taxonomy): Eukaryota > Metazoa > Arthropoda > Insecta > Dermaptera > Spongiphoridae > Labia > Labia minor. The sequence continues at coordinate 4,304,214 of OY720349.1, forward strand.
CTCCGATCAAGAAAATCAAGGTAAAGCTTGATAGGACCCGTTCTACTGATCAGAGGACACCTATTTTATTGATATCAATAAGTCAGAGGTTTTTGCCAACAAGAAGAGGAGAGTATAGAAAATAATTCTTCCCGCCCTCCTATGACAGACAAATAACAACTATATTTATAACGAAACATTTCCGTATTCTATTTAAAATTTTTAAAGGTTACTTATTAATAAGCCTGTCTATATTAACTTTTTTTAAATATCTATAATATACTTACATATGTAGTTATATAGTTTTCAATTTGAATTTATTTATATTAAGTATAACATTTTTTTTTACTTAAAATAAAATAAAAATATTAAATTTTTATGTGACCATGAACGAATAAATTAATTAGTGGTTCACTATATATGAACAATCTATATATTTAAAAGACAATTTCATCATATACTCCTCCTAAACGACATATGCGATTTGGGCCATTCCAATGCCATTGGATCGCTCTCGGGCTAATCTATTAATTGTGTGAAATGCATTGGAAAACAATAAATACTTTTTGAGAAAAGTGAAAAAATAATTTTTTTCTTGCTTTTTATTATTTTTATATGTGACGTCACAGCCACCGCTTGTTATATCTTATATATTATAAGTAAAATAAAATTAAAAATATTTATGTTATATCCAAATCTGATTTTATTGCATTAATAGATTTGCATTCATACATTTAAATTAAGAAAAAACTAATCAAGGTAATTTTTCCCAGAGATGTGATCAATAAAACTCGATTTTTCTTTATAATTACTATCTCTGGTGTGAATTTCAAAAAAATGTAACACTCGAGGGTAGAGGGGCGGAGCCCCCGTCTAGGTGTGAAGAGCGCCAAAGGCGCTCTGAGCAGCTAGTGTTAATTAAACACCCCTCTCTTGATGTATATAATATTAATATAATGATAACATTATTGACTTGAACAAATATCAGATTCCATAAAATTCATTCATTTATTTTATTTATTTATTTATTTATTTATTTTGTTCCTTCATAAAATATCACATTATGTAGGTATATAGAAATAGATATTCACACGTTGATTTATTTATTGCAACGAGTTTTTAAAAATCTTGATTTAATAAAAAGTTATTTTTAATTTAACTTTCCTTGAACAGTTTTCATTACAATTGCACATTTTTAAAATACAATTTATTTGAATTTTTTAAATTTACCTTTTTTTTACCGACCCTCGATAGTAAGGGAGGTATTGTTTTCACAACAAATTTCACATGTGGAGATTTTTACATATCTCCACGAATCATGCACTTTCTTAACAGAAAAAAGTGTTTTTAGCATGATGTCTGTCCGTCCGTCCGTCCTTCTGTCCGTATAGATGTGTACAACTTGAACGGCTCAACGGATTTGGCTGAAATTTGGTATATTTTCTTAATGCATCAGTATGATGAATTGATCCACTTTTGGTGTATATCCGGAAACCCAGAAGTGATAGTATTATCGATCGACGATTTAAAGGGAGGGTTATTTTCTCACCAAATTTCACATGAGGAGATATTTTTACATATCTCCACGAATCTGCACATTGTATTGGTTTTATCCTCGGGAAAAATCATCTTTATTCCTTTTTTTTAATTTAAAATTATATGACGTCACCCATCCGTTCATGACGTCACAGCCAGCGACTCCTTATATATTATAAATAAAATAAAATTAAAAATATTTATGGTATATGCATATTTGTTTTTTATTGCATTAATAGATACATTTAAATTATTTGAAATTGTTTCTGTAAGTGGAAACTAATTCATTTCAAACTGTCGGTCGGTTGTGCGCCATGCAATAGGTCAACTTATTTTGATGAAAATGATATGAGTGTAAAGAGCCCTTGTCTCATCCAACAAATTAATTATTTCTTCATTCATCACCATCCCCTCACCTCATCAAATCTAATTTTTATTGTCCATTTAAACCTTCTTTTACGATATATTCTACTTTATAATGTCATTTAAAAAAATAAATAAATATAATTCTAATGACTTAATCCATTACAAGGTCAATAAAATTTAAATTAAAATATATATATATAATAAATAATTTTTACTAAATGTGGAGAATTTAATGGAACAGACATACATATATATTTTTTATTTAAAATGTCAATGTTATTTATTTAGCCAATACCTTTATAGATATGTTACGAGTATAATATGATAAGAATTTTAGTGAAGGACATTATTTTAAAATAAATAAATAAAAATTTGAATATACTTATTTCTTATTTGTTTTAATTTAATTTTTTTTTTTGTTATTTTTTTTAATATTTTTAATTTTAAGATAAATTAAAATGAAAAATGAAATAGAGATAATTTCTATGAATATCTAATATTTATTAATAAATCTTTTTTTAAAAATCAGCTGGAGTGTCTCCACTTGACTATCTCGCAATTTGAATTAGATTAAATAACATATATTATTAAATATAATTAATTATAAATTATAAATTAAAATAAATAAATAATTATTTATTTATTAAACCAGCGCAAGTTTGGCTCTTTGTCAATGGCACCACGTCACGTGTTGGCGCGTGAGATTTACAGTGTTAAAAAATGAATTCATTCAATCAAGCTAAAATTCTATATATTGCAGTTTTATACAATTTTTAATCATGTGAAAAACTATCAAACTTCTAACTATCTTTATTTTTAAGGTCACTTTAGAGGTGTAGGTAATGACCCTCTTCCGTTTGAGCTACATTTCTGAAAAGTTGATAGAAAACTACGAATTTTGAATAATGCCCGTATACTAAATTTCACGATTCTAGCTCAAACCATTTTTGAATAATCTTGTCTGCATACATACACACATACACATACACAGACATTTTTCGCAACCTTAGTGAAAATGATTCAGGAACCTTCAAAACGTATAAAAACATCAAAATCTCGACAATTTTCGTGATCGCAATACTATCTCGCCAGAGATAGTAAAAATTCAAGAAAATATTATTTTTTACTTTTACAACTACTAACTAAAATTCATATCCCCATACTTTTTACAACTAAAAAATATATACTTAATTCCCCCCCCCCCCTCCTTCCTTTTTTCAATCTTTTAAATTTAAATAGAAATTTCATAAGTCAATGACTGACTCTCTACCAATTGATAAGTAATAAATAAATTACATATACAAATAATAATGTTTAATTGAATTGAATAGTATAAAATGCAATGTAAAATAATTTATTAGGTATATAATTAAGAATATATTACTTTATTATATTAAATTATTATTATTATTATATTAAAAAGATACTGATTCTATGTTAGTTAAATTTCCAAGAACAGTAGTAGAAAGAAACTTGAAACAATAGCGAAATTAAATTTCAGTGTTTTTTAGGCTACCTTGGAAATATATTACCAATATCCTAACATGGAAGATTTGTTATCCTTGAACTGCCATTTAGAAATAGAAAAAGGTCATAGACCGAAAAAATTAATCCCTTGTTTTGTATTGAAAACAGAAGGTGGAAAAAATTAAATAGTAAATTTTATTGACAGCCACTGTTTGTATGAAAAAAAAATATCTGTGTTTAATTGCTCTGTGTCGCGATAATTACTATTGGAATAATATTACAAGGTTATTTACTTTAGCAATAATTTCATTTTCTACTTAAAATTGTTCTTTTTTTACTATCTCGTCAGAGATAGTATTGCGATCACGAAAATTTTCGTTGTGGAGATTTTGATGTTTTTATACGTTTTGAAGGTTCCTAAATCATTTTCACTAAGATTGAGAAAAATGTATGTGTGTATGTATGTAGACAAGATTACGCAAAAACGGTTTGAGCTAGAATCATGAAATTAGGTATACGGGCATTAATCAAAATTCATAGTTTTCTTTTAAGAAATGTAGCTCAACTGGAAGAGGGTCATTACCTATAACGTTTTGATTTTTTCTCCTCTAAAGTGACCATAAAAATAAAGATATAGGTTTGATAGTTTTTCACATGATTCAAAATTGTATAAAACTGCTATATATAGAATGTATCGCTGAAACTACCGGAATTAATTTTTTAACACTGCAAATCTCACGCGCCAACACGTGACGTGGTGCCATCGACAAAGAGCCAAACTTGCGCTGATTTAATAAATATTATTTATTAATTTTAATTTATAATTAATTAAATTTAATTTAAATATAATATATTATGTTATTTAATCCAATTAAAATTGCGAGTTAGTCGAGTGGAGACACTCCAGCTTATTTCCCTTTCAAATGTATTACTCTTCGGATATCAATTGAAAATGGGGAAATTTTCACATTTTTAATCAAATATGTAGTCAATAAAAAGTAAAAATAATCATTAATTTTAAAAAAAAAATTATTTATCTACCCTAAATTTTTTTATTAACTCATATTTGTTCGAGCATGGCTCGAACATGTTTTTGGCTAATTTCGAATTTGCCATCCATTTTTTGATTTTATATATTTTAATTAGAAAATTAATTTTAATAAATTTTAACATTATATAACATTATTTAAGTTATTTTTTTTTGTTTCAAAGTCGATATTACGATTGTAAGTTTAAATATTTTGTATTTTGATTCAAATATCTATTGTTTGTGCCGGATATAAGAATTCTTTTAAAATAAAACTTTATTTAATTTTTCCAATTAAAAATATAAAATATATATAATTTAATTAAAATTAAGTATTCATAAAATTCTATTTCAAAAACTTGGGTCTGTCTTAATTGTCATACCTGACCCCTTGGTAAGGTTCTATACAAAATGGTTCTTGTTAAGGTAACATTTACAATGCACTGTGCCTGTATTGAAACAATTCAAAATTCACCACATATATATAATATAATATAATATAATAGACTATTACACTTGACCTTTTGAAAAGAATGTAATTTTCCTCACATGTGTTCGCACCCTCTCCATCACCTACCCCTTAAATTAAATTGATATAAATAAGCTGTAGTTGAGACAGACAGTTCTGTGCTAGAGTTAGATACAGTTCAGAATTAGAGTTAGATAGAGATAGAGATAGAGACAGAATGCAATAGTGACGTTTTAATGATTTCTCGATACTCCATTTATTGATTATATTTAGTTTACAAATAAAGAGATTTTTCTTTCTTGAATCAAATATTGCCTTTTGTTCTACCTTTTAATTACCCACGATCCTAGCGGGTAAGGTAAAGACATAATAATATAATAGCCGGTTATCATAACTGGCGTTAGTAGGATATCATAATTATATATTTTAATTTTTGTGGTTTTAATTAATTTTAAAAAGTTGAACACTTACCATGTTTCTAAACCATTAAATATTGTAAATAATTTTTAAATTGCCTCATAATCAATATTTATTTTTTTTATTTTTATCTGTTTCTTATCACTTTGGAGTTTAAAGAAATTTTTTTAAATATAAATTCCGCCTGCCGATAGACAATCCACAAATATTGAATATTTAATATTTAATATTTTTCCAAAATTATATAACTGAAATTTTAAAAATTAAATAAATAAGTATATATAATGAATTTCTTTATAAACAAATATTTTATTTGAAATTTTACATATACAAAACAAATGTATAAAGATTGTGATCAAGTAAATAAATTATAAATAATATTATTAACGATTATACAGTCTGGGTTATCAATTCATTATTTTTTAATATCGACATAACGATTTTTAAATTTGCAAATTTTAATAGAATATTCTGACTTATTTGCATGTTGTTTTAATTCATTAATATAAAAGAAATATAAAATATTCAATAATATTTTGTCACATTGCTTTTTTACTATTAAAGGCTTTAATACAGCATGCCATGCTCTCAATGCTCATTGAAAACTTTATAAACGAAAAAATATTTATTGAAGTTGTATATTAAATTACAATGGTCATTTAATAAGTAAAGAGACAAATGTGGCTGGCTCTAGCTCAAAAAGGATTTATTTGATTCTTACAAAATTCAGGCGCTATTTTTCATTATATAATCACCCCCCCTCCCTCCCCCTCCACAGCTAAGCACTTGTCCCATCTTTCTTGCAGCTTCCTAATTCCTCTTGGAGTGGTCCAAACAGATATAAATCAGATGGGGCCAGGTCGGGACTGTAGGTAGGATGAGATAAGATTTGTCAGGCCAATTTTTAAAAAGTTATCACGGAAGAGCTTAGGAACCTGCATGACAAGTGCATAACTATGGGCAGTGATTATGTTGATTAATAGCATGAATTTTGTAAGAATCAAATAAACTTGTTTTTGTGCTATAGTCGTTTGTCTCTTTACATATTGAATGACTCTCGTATTTAATAATAAATGAACTTATAACAATAATATATCAATTTGAATGAATAATTCATCAATATATTTCAAATAGGAAAATAGGTGAAATAAATTGATTCAAATATTAATATTAATTTAATAAGAAAACTTAAAAGAAAAAGATGGTAAAGCATTGAATCGAGGATCAGTGACCGACCCAGATCTGAAAATAGGCCAGCCGTATCGTAAGCAACGACTAAAACATCAGAAACGATTTATTTTCAAAGAAGCTTTTAATCAACAAAAGAACTCAAAAATGTATTTAATTATATAAAATAATATAATATATATATATATACTATACTATTTCCTATTTTCCCTTTACACATTTTTTTTTCATTGAAAAAATATACTTTAAATTAATTAAAAATTTTACAAATTTATAAGTACTTTATTATATATATCTTTATTCATTCATTTTTAATGATAAAGGAATGATATATATATATATTAAGTTAATTTCCAATATTGTATATAAGGCCAAGTGTTTGATCGTATTTTAAAAGATGATATCCTACAAGAATTATTTATAAAAGGTCAAATTGCTAATAATGATGCATAGATAGGTGGGACAACCATGAAAGTGTGATAAATTGTATTTGTAAAAATTTATAATTTTTTTTTTTTTATATATATATATATATAATATTGAATCTGAATTTAAAATATTTTATTTTGTAATTAATATTGAAAATTTATTATATAACTTCAATCTACAATGCGATACAATATAGTAAGTAATATTGAAAGATTTGGATTGAATGAAAGAAAATCAAAGTTGGAACCAAATAATTTATAGTACTTATTAAACTTGATGTGGAAATTTTATCTATTTCAAATAAGCTGGAGTGTCTCCACTCGACTATCTCGCAATTTGAGAATTGGATTAAATAACATAATATATTATATATTTAAATTAAATTTAATTAATTATAAATTATAAATTAAAATTAATAAATAATATTTATTAAATCAGCGCAAGTTTGGCTCTTTGTTGATGGCACTACGTCACGTGGTAGCGCGTGGTTTGCAGTGTTAAAAAATTAATTCCGGTACTTTCAGCGATTCAATCAAGCTGAAATTCTATATTTAGCAGTTTTATACAATTTTTAATCATGTGAAAAACTATCAAACCTATATCTTTATTTTTACGGTCACTTTAGAGGCAAAAAAATCAAAACGTTGTAGCTAATGGCCCTCTTCCGGTTGAGTTAGATTTCTCAAAATTGATAGAAAACTATGAATTTTGAATAATGCCCATGGACCAAATTTCATAATTCTAGCTCGAACCGTTTTTGAGTAATCTTGCCTACGCACGTACAAACACACACAGACATTTTTCTCGACCTTAGTGAAAATGATTGAAGAACCTTCAAAACGTATAAAAACATCAAAATCTCAACATTGAAAATTTTTGTGATCGCAATACTATCTCTGGCGAGATAGTAAAAATATGATAATTATTTTTCTAGTTAATCAAGGAGAGGGATGAAAGATGAAGGAAAATAAAACATAACTACCAATTATCAGAAAAAACATGAATATTAAACATACTAAAAATTAAATAAATATGTACTAGAATATTTTCAAGAAAGATTTTATAAATGGAATTCATTTTTGGGGCTAAGGAAAGAGAATTGGCATAAAAGTGATATAATTGAGCAATATTATACTATTAGTTAGGATATTAGTTTTTTGGGAAGGTGTAGTTTTTTTTCGTCAACGAAATATGGGTCAAGGATAAAATAGCCAAGGATATCAATCTATGAATACAAACCTTATGAGTGGGAGGAGGGGGAGGGGGGTATGTTCGAGGCCGCCTATCCTAAAGTTTCTTGCCCTAAAGAAAGTTTCGTCAAAACATTAAGAACATCTACAAACAATTCAAATTGCAAAATACAAATAAAAACATTCTAAATAAGCTGGAGTGTCTCCACGCGACTATCTCGCAATTTGAATTGGATTAAATAACGTAATATATTACATTTAAATTAAATTTAATTAATTATAAATTATAAATTAAAATTAATAAATAATATTTATTAAACCAGCGCATGTTTGGCTCTTTGTTGATGGCACCACGTCACGTGTTGGCGCGTGAGATTTAAGTGTTAAAAAATTAATTCTTGTACTTTTAGCGATTCAATCAAGCTGAAATTCTATATATAGCAGTTTTATACAATTTTTAATCATGTGAAAAACTATCAAACCTATATCTTTATTTTTACGGTCACTTTAGAGGAAAAAAAATGAAAACGTTGTAGGTAATGACCCTCTCCCGGTTGAACTACATTTCTCAAGTTGATAGAAACCTACGAATTTTGAATAATGCCCGTATACCAAATTTCATAATTCTAGCACAAACCGTTTTTGCGTAATCTTGTCAATATAAATACACACACACACACAGAAACATTTTTCTCAACCTTAATGAGAATGATTTAGGAACCTTCAAAACGTATAAAAACATCAAAATCTCAACATCGAAATTTTTCGTGCTGGCAATACTATCTCTGGCGAGATAGTAAAAATGGATAATTGTATAAAATAACAAACATAATCATGAAATATCATTAATGAAGTGGGTACTTTCTATCATTTAATTTTAGATATAAGATAGAAATGAAAGTGATTTTTCTTTTAGATTCATAAATAAGTAGGAAAGTGAAGTTTTAAGAATCGGGAAATAATAAATAATATTATTATTATTACCTATAAACTGCTTATCTGTAGTTATTTTTTTCTTTCTTTTTCTTTTTTAACAATAATTTACATACATAAAAAAATATTAATTTCTAATAGAGGTAGCTATTGTGAAAAAATTGATAAGAAGAAAATAGAATGTTCAATTTATTTATTAAAATTAATTTTTATACTATTATACTATGCTATTTTGTAATTACTAAAACTGTTTTTATTAGTAATGATTTTAATAAATAAATTTTGAAAATAACAACTGATTATGTTTGTTATTTAAATATGAAACAAATTAAATTTTAAACAAAAATTTCTTCAATTCAATCAAATTTTTTTTTTAAAGTTCATTTATTTATTTTTTTTGTTTTGAAAATTGAATTGAATAAATAATTAAATAGAAACTTAACATAAATTATATGATACAAGGTTTATATGTATAATAATTTGTATGGTGGAAGGGCAATGAGTTATGAAATTGAAATTCGATCGATAAATGTTGTTAGTAGTTGAAAATAGTAGGGCAGTGGAATCCATTCAAGGGTCGGTTGCTAAGGACCAACCAGCCGTGCAATTTTAAATTTATTCAACATTATCAACACAAATCAAATCCAATGAAAAATAAATAAATAAATAATATAATTAAGAAATACTCAAAAATTAGATAAGAAAATATATGTATATAAAATTTCGATTCTCATTCTTGATTAAAAACCTTAACTTAAAATACATTATTGTGGATATTAATGAAATTTAATATAAAGAAAAAATAATACTCTATTATTCCTAGAGAAAAATATTTATAAAAAATCTGGAGTGTCTCCACTCGACTATCTCGCAAATTTGAATTGCATTAAATAACATATATTATTAAATATATAATTGATTATAAATTATAAATTAAAATAAATAAATAATTATTTATTTATTAAACCAGCGCATGTTTGGCTCTTTGTTGAATGCACCACATCAAGTGTTGGCGCGTGAGATTTGCAGTGTTAAAAAATTAATTCCGGTACTTTCAGGGGTTCAATCAAGCTGAAATTCTATATATAGCAGTTTTATACAATTTTTAATCATGTGAAAAACTATCAAACTTCTAACTATCTTTATTTTTACGGTCACTTTAGAGGAAAAAAAAATCAAAACGTTGTAGGTACTGACCATCTTCCGGTTGAGCTACATTTCTCAAAAGTTGATTGAAAACTACGAATTTTGAATAATGCGCGTATATATATATATATATATATATATATATATATATACAGAGAGAGAGAGAGAGAGACATTTTTCTCAACCTTAGTGAAAATGATTCAGGAACCTTTAAAACGTATAAAAACATCAAAAACTCGACATCGAAAATTTTGGTGATCGCAATACTATCTCTAGTAAAAATGAAAATTACTAAAAATTCTTTTTTCTTTTAAATATTTTAATTTTATCATTTTTGGTGCTATTTGCAAAAAATATTATAATTCCGTTTAAAGGTGTCAACTTATTATTTATCTAATACCTAAATATGATTAAAGAGAGTTAAGTATTCAGTAGTTCTAAAGTGATAATCTGGGGATGAAGAAGGGTACTTATTGAACGGAAATCGAAGATCGTGTTACCAAGGAAGTGCTTCTCGATTTTCACATTGGCAAGGTTTCCTGGGGTTTGGAAGCCTGTCGTATGAATCAACCAGAGAAGTTTTAAACCGAAACAAGGGAATGAATCAACCCAATGAATTTAGCTAATTTAGTCAGAGAGAGGAAAAAAATCCCTCACCACACAATAGACACGTCATTCATTATTCTTTAAGGGATGACCAGTGAAATAGACATTTGAATATGATTTATTTATTTTCATTTCATTGATAGACAAAAAAGTGTCTCCACTCGACTAACTCGCAAATTTGAATTGGATTAATTAACATAATATATTATATTTAAATTAAATTTAATTAATTATAAATTAAAATTAATAAATAATATTTATTAAACCAGCGCATGTTTGGCTCTTTGTTGATGACAATACGTCACGTGTTGGCGCGTGAGATTTGCAGTGTTAAAAAATTAATTTCGGTATTTTCAGCTATTGAATCAAGCTGAAATTCTATATATAGCAGTTTTATACAATTCTTTTTTTGCGTAATCTTGTTTACACACACACACACATATATATTTACACACACACAGACTTTGTTCTCAACCTTAGTGAAAATGATTCAGGAACATTCAAAACGTATAAAAACATTAAAATCTCGACAGATCTAATCAAATCTGGCGAGATAGTAAAAAATAAACTAAAAATAACGAAGTTTATTTTAACCATTTATATTGAAATTAAACAAAATTTTATTTATTTTATTTAGAAGATAACAACTTCATTGAACTTACAAAATAAATATTTATGTCAATAACATTCAATAACATTCAAGTTAGAGTTGGGATAAATAAACAAATAAATAAATATATTATAATATTTTGAAATTATTTTTATTAGTTTTTTTTTCACTTGTAATTTCATTCATATTCCATTTCTAATAACCAATCAAATATTTTTCCACTTGAAAGATAAAAATATTTATATTTTTAGTTTCTAGTTTTCCTTAAATTAATTACTAGTATATTTTAATGACTTTTTTAAATATATAAATATAAAATATATGGTGAATTCTTATATCTAACTTAAACAGTAGATAGCCATTATAATTTTTCTTTGTTTCAAAAATTAGTCTAAATGATAGGTTCCCAAACTTTTTTGTGTCGTAGACCCCTTGCCATGTTTTTCGGTTTTGGGTAAACTCCCTAAATTGATTTTGATTTTTTATAAAATTTTTTTACCCTTTTTACTATCTCGCCGATGTCGAGATTTTGATGTTTTTATACGTTTTGAAGGTTCCTGAATCATTTTCACTAAGGTTGAGGAAAATGTCTGTGTGTGTATGTGTGTATGTTGACAAGATTACGCAAAAACGGTTTGAGATAGAATCATGAAATTTGGTATACGGGAATTATTCAAAATTCGTAGTTTTCTATCAACTTTTGAGAAATGTAACTCAACCGAAAGAGGGTCATTACTTACAACGTTTTAATTTTTTTTCTTTTAAAGTGACCGTAAAAAGAAAGATATATGTTTGATAGTTTTTCACATGATTAAAAATTGTATAAAACTGCTATATATAGAATTTCTGCTTGATTGAATCGCTGAAAGTACCGGAATTAATTTTTTTAACACTGCAAATCTCACGCGCCAAAACGTGACGTGGTGCCATCAACAAAGAACCAAACATGCGCTTATTTAATAAATATTATTTATTAATTTTAATTTATAATTAATTAAATTTAATATAAATATAATATATGTTATTTAATCCAATTCAAATTTGCGAGATAGTCGAGTGGAGACACTCCAGCTTATTTTTATTTTAAAATAAACACTAATCCTATTAAATAGTGATAGTTATTTAATGGAAAAGAGGAAGATTTAATATCACAAATACCTTTTAGTATTTAGTTATAATCCAATTTAGATTGTAATATTACATTAATCAAAATTATATTAAAGCTAAAAATTATTTAATAATTTTAATATATTGATATTTTTTTTCTTTCCACTCTTCGTGAAAAAAAACAAAACAAAAACAAAACAAAACAAAACTAAATTTCTCAACTTATATACAAATTCAATTCCCTTTGGATGACATTAGGATAATAATAATAATAATAATGTGAATTAATTAACATTAAAATATATTAAATAATAACGCAATTTAATAATATAATAATAATAAAATTTTAATGTTTAATTCGTTTTCAATTATAAATTATTATTATATTAAATATTAAAGAATTTATTTATTTTATTTATATGCTGTAGTTGTTGTTGTTGTTGTTGTAGTTGTCATAATTGTCAATCTTTAAAGTAGATAGCAAAGATCGTTGTGTTTGCATCGAAAGCTTGAAGTGCAGTTGTGTCCCAGACTACGCCTATCTTTTCCCCTAATCACAACCTTGACCAACTTTTCTATTTCAAAGTATCAACTCTTTTCTACGACTCCTCATTGGATATTCCAATTTATTATACCGCATCTTCTAGAATGCCTTTTTCTTTCCATGCCAATCTGTTCATCTTCATTTCAAATGATGGTAGTGGTGGTTGAGTTTTTAATAATTTCCAATATGAATCATCTACAGTAGAAAACCAGTGACTAAGCCCCACCACCTCCATCTTGCACGTGGCTTTGCTCTGTTGAAACGGAATCAATAGCAAAAGTACGTGTAAGAAATACAAATTAAAAATTTGGTTCTCAAGAAGTAAATAGAGATAATATTATCTTCAAGTTCTATTTGTCTACTCTGAATAGAAATGTCAACAAAGTCTATTTTTTTATCGATTATTATCATCGCGTCATGACGAGGAAACAACGAACGTCAAAAAGAAAATTGAAATTTTTTATTTTTTTTTTGTTACTCTTTGGATTCTTCTCTTCTTGGTCATTGATTTGCTGATGAAAAAGGATTTTTGTTTTTTTTATTTAATATAAATTACTATCATCACATGTTATAAATGAGAATGACAGTTTGATAATCCGTGTTTTCTAATTTTTAGTCATAATTTTTGTACAATAGTTTTTTGTTTGTTTTTTTTAAATAAAAGAATATAATTATTATTCTATGTTTTATATTCCTAGTTGTAAATGTATATATATATACTTTATGATTTGTATTAATTTGTTATTAATGCGTATTTATGATTTTTATCACAGAGTTTTTGTTTGTTTCTTGTTTTTTTTTTTTTTTTTGTAAGATAATAATGATAATATGGTTGGATGGTTTTAAAGTAGACAAAGAGATGATATGTTTACCTTGGACTGGTTCCTTGGGTGGTCGGTAACGAAACATAACATTTGTTAAATCACAGCGAGTAAAAAGTAAAGAGGAGCACGCGACATGCACGTTTCGATGGCAAACGACACGGAATGCCTGGTACGATTGGATAGACACGGTCGCCAAAGCGCAACTGAGCCTGGGAGGCCCGACGCCGCTCGGCGTCCCGCTGTCGTTGCATAAACAAAAAGAGACAGAAAATGGATGCCCTCCTTTGCGGGTCACGTGGCCCCGCCTCGGCCAATCGTCGTTCTCGCGAATTTCTAGCTGGAGGCGTGTGTGTGTGTGTGTGCCGGTGACTTAGTGTGGGTCAATGCGTGTGACCCGAATGTCCTCTACGAAAAAAAAGTGTACAAGTGCCTTTATTAGCTGAGCCAATAAGCTCTGGGGTGAACAGTCGCAAGCGCACGCGTGCGCAGTAGTTGAATGGGGAGACGTCCCGGCGACGGGTACTCGGTAACACGTTACCCACCCGTTCGATAGCCATCGTCCCTCGCTACCCGCTTCACGGTGGGGTAGGAATTCATCGCCGCTCGCCTCCTCTACCTCATTCATTCATTCATTCATACCGAGGAGAAACTCACCCCCATCAACCACACCACACCACGCCACGCCAGAGCAGATGAACAAAACAAACTTCCTACCTACTTACTCTACTCGGTTCACCTATTTCATCCAAATTTATCTATTGGCGACCATCCCTCCCTCCATTCACCCATTCACCCTTTCATATAATATTAGACGATATTTGTTTTTTAAAGAAAACGAACAAACAAAACAAAAATCAAAAAATAATATCCTTAATTAATATTCAAAAATTATATTATATATAATATATTTTGTTTTTTAGTTTTCAAAATATTATCTATCTATCAATCTTTGTGGCTCTACGGAACTCGAAAGTTCTTAGCCGCAGTAACTACACTTCTCCAAGTATCCCTATCCTGAGCCACAACCTTCCAGTCCTTATCCTCTCCCCATCCCATCTCTCTCACGTCCTTTCCCACATTACCCACTCACCGTGGTCTTCCAAGTGGACGTTTCCCATTCGGTCTCTCTACCAATTCTATCTTCTCCCATTCTAGCCACGTGTCCTGCCCACAGTAGCCTTCTCGATTTGATAATTCTAAAATATATTCTATAAGGGAGATATTCTCTTAAACAAGTCGACTTTTTTTTATAAAATGTTAAAAATTCATTAAAAGACTTCATAATTTATTATTATATAATCTAAATCTCTCTTTCTCTCTACCCTACGCCTATTCTCATAAGATAAAAAAAACAAAAAATCTAAACTCAAATCATTAAAAGTTTTCGTATTAAATTAATCCATTACTATGAAATTACATTTCTGTTCAATCTGAAGAGAGTGTTTATTTGATACAACACATTTATCTAATAAAAATAGTATTTCTGAAAATTTTTAAAAATGATAAAAATAATCAAATTCTTAAGATTTTAAAAAATTTCAACAATTTTTATATTTAAAAAAAATGAAAAAAGTATCCAGTTTCACTACTACTACTTAAAATATCATCATTTTGAAAATTATTATTAACAGATTATAAGGAGAAGACCAATAAATCCAATATTTCCTCTTTAAAATTTTTAAATATGAATTTTGATAGTCAAAAAAAAAAAATATTTCAGTGTAAAATATGATATTTTACAATTTATACAATATTCTATTTATATACAAATTTAAAATTTTTTAACGTATCACAAATCTAAGAAATAATTATTTTCAATTGCTTTACTAGAACAAAAAACATGAATATATATTATTAATTTGTTGTAGGTAAAATTTAATGGATTACGAATGTCCTCGAATAATTAATAAAATTATATAAGAATAAAATATTGTATGAAATGATTCAAATGACCTTTTCTTCAAATAAATAAATAAATAAATAAATTTTATATTAAGTATATGTAGGTACATTGGTATTACAACTTGATTACCTATCTATGTAAAATCATATATAATTGAAACTATTTCTATATGATAGGAACATTTCATTTGAATATATGGAAGAAAAAGATGAATAATTCACTTATCAAGAAAAATGTGAAGAGATAAGAATGTTTCTAATGAAATCGAGAGATAAGAAACATTGAATAAGAGAGAAGGGAATAAATTATATATATATATATATAAAATATTTCTTATTGTCTATTTGTATCGAAGAGATAAGTTTTCATAATTTTCTCCTTACTTTGATTATTTTTATTAATAAAAAAAAATAATTCAATTCAAATTCAAGGCAATTCATGATAAAAAAGTGTAAAGCCGATATTGTACATATAAATACATGGACATGTATAAATATGTATTTTAAAAAATATCAAATTAATCCTTTTTTACTATCTCGCTTTTTTACTATCTCCCCGATGTCTAGATTTTGATGTTTTTATACGTTTTAAAGGTTCCTGGATCAGTGTGTATGAATGTAGACAAGATTACGCAAAAACGGTTTGAGCTAGAATCATGAAATTTGGTATGCGGGCATTATTCAAAATTCATAGTTTTCTCTCAACTTTTGAGAAATGTAGCTCATACGGAAGAGGGTCATTATCTACAACGTTTGGATTTTTTTTCTTCTAAAGTGACCGTAAAAATAAAGATATAGGTTGGATAATTTTTCACACGATTATAAAATTGTATAAAACTGCTATATATAGAATTTCTGCTTGATTGAATCGCATGAAAATAGCAGAATTAATTTTTTAACACTGTAAATCTCACGCGCCAACACGTGACGTGGTGCCATCAACAAAGAGCCAAACATGCGCTGATTTAATAAATATTATTTATTAATTTTAATTTAAAATTTATAAATAATTAAATTTAATTTAAATATAATATATGTGTGTTAATTAATCCAATTCAAATTTGCGAGATAGTCGAGTGGAGACACTCCAGCTTTTTTTTTCTTTGATTAACAACAATTATACCTTATTATATTAGGTATAATATCTACATTGATTTGGTTATAACCTACTGGAATTTCATTATTTTATTGAATAAAATAATTACAGGTAGATATTTGATAATCATATCGGTTGAATAATATTTGCTTAATCATAATGATTTTTCCTGGCTTATCATAATTTGTTGATGATAATTGGTAAGTGTGTGCTAGATAATATTTTCTAGGAATGGGTATAAAAATAAAATAAGAACAATTTTTATTTTAATAGTTGAAGGAGAATGGTATTTTACGATTGCGATATTTCAGACCCCTTAAAATAATAAGTTAAATATTGTACATAATATTTTTTTATTTTATCACATTAAATCCAATATTAATTAATTATCCATTGAATCATTTAAAGTTTAAAAATTTATATAAGATATGAGTTATATTTTCAGTTTTTGGTCAAGAGAATATGTACAACGTCTGTTGAAAAGATAAGATGAATTTTGAATTTTCGCGGGCTGTGTACATTCGATTATCGAAATTGTTTTGTCATGTTAGTACACATATGTTTCTCATATATGTTGACAATATCAGCCATTTTGGATTAGTAGTTTGTTTTTGACAACTGAAAAAGTTAGTCACCTTCTTCGATTTTTTCCTTAAAAAAACAATAAAAAATACTAGCAATAAATTATGCAACGGTTGCGTTAAGGAATACGACTCAAACGATAGGAATTGTGGAAAATAAATCACTTATAATGCACCAGCCCACATTGCTTGTTCGTCATTTTTTGGCCAAAAACAACACCTTAATCATGCCTCAACCACCGTATTCACCAGATTTGGCACCCTGCAACTTTTTCCTATTTCCAAAACTGAAGAGACCAATGAAAGGAAAGCGTTTTGCCACCATGGATGAGATAAAGTCAGAATCGAAGAACGAGCTGATGGCCATACCGAAAAGCGCACTTGACAAGAGCTTTGACGATTGAAAGAAGAGGTGGAATATGTACATTATATCTTAGGGGCATTACTTTGACAGGGCAAAATGTATATTCAACAAATCTCGTATTACCATAAAATTATAAATAAAAAAAAAAAAAAAAATAATTAAATAATATATGTAGGATTTAAAAAAAGTTTAAGTAAATTTATTTTTTTTCTATGAAATTTTTGTTTAATATGTATAATTGAATAATTTATGATGTATGTATTTATTTTTAGAGTTCAAGGAACGTTAAAACATCAACATTTAAGAAAATTGCTTGTCTTCTTTTCATAGAGACTATTCTTAGGAAATTAATCTGATCATTAGAATGCCACATCAATTGAATATGAATAATTTAATCTTTATGGACTTCAATGGAAAGGTTGTCAATCAATATTCTTGGAAGATATAAAAAGACTACCATTGGCACATTACTTCAGAATAGAAATGAATTTCAATATTCATATAATATACTATCTATTTATTATAGTTTAATGAAATTATTAAATATTATACTTTAATTTAACTTGTATATCACAGTTATTCTCAAACTGTGAGCCGTCATAAGGGAGCCGCGAAAAAATCTTTTGAACATTTTCAATTATTATTAAATTTTTTTATATCACAGTGATTCCCAAACTGTAAGCCGTCATAAGGGAGCCGCGAAAAAATTTTCTAAAACTTGTAATTTTTGAAACTTTAGAACATTTTCGATTATTTTTAATTTTTTATTAGTATTGTTCCTCCTAAAAAAAGGTCAAATGATTTTGTGGGCAAATTTTAAATTAAATTTAAATTTTTTTCAAAATTGTACCTAAAAAAAGGTCAGATGATTTTGCGATGCTCTGAAACATTTCCGATGGAGGGAAGAAAAGTTTTCCAATTTTTCAAAATCGGATATATTAAGGGGGAGCCGCAAACCAGAAAAGTTTGGGAACCTCTGATATATCATATGCATTATAAAAAAAAATTAAAATATTTGTAACTCTGTTCCAAATAATAATAATCATTTTTATTTAAATATATAATATTATGATGATTTTATTTTTCAATATATATAATGAAAATGAAATATTATGTATATTTAAAAGTTTATTATTTTTTAAAAATTTAAATTAAAAAAAAAAAAGAAGAAAATTAAAAACAAGAGTGAAGGCCATCTATTTGTAAATATCCATGTTGGTGCCCTCAAAGAAAACGTTAACTGTCGCGCAATGATCCCGAACATCAAGGCTGTTTTCGCTATAGTAATCGAATTGATTCTGAACATCAAGGCTAGACTACTCCAAAAATACCTGCTCTTCTCAAGTGAAGCATATCCGAAATGTTTATAAAAGTTTATCAGATATTTTATTTTCACTTGACACAAATAGAACTCATCTATCTACCATTGAATTCAATGAATCCGATTGAATATCGAGGAAATCACGTTTATTTTCTAAAATTCCAATTTTTGAAAGCAATGTTTAAAGTCACGGATTTATGTATTAACGAAAAAACGAAATATATATCGAATACATATAATAAATTTGAATATAAACATTCGATATGTAATTGGCATTGATTATTTGTAAGAATAATCATATTATCATCAAAAAATCATATTAGGGTACGTCACGCATTTTTCCTTTTTTTTTAAAAAACCCCCCTTCCCCTTTATCACAATGTGCCACACCATGTTTAACCCCCCCTTTAAAATTACGTCACAAATTTTTGATTCCCCCCAGTTCAAATATAATAAAACATTTCAATTTAATTTAATTCATTAATAACAAATTCAAATTTGCGAGATAGTCGAGTGGAGACACTCCAGCTAATTTTTTAAAGATTAAATGTTAGAAATAGGATATAAAAATACTCACTAGTTGAAGTTGTATAGTGTTGTTGGGAGCACCATAATTGTTGTCGAGACTTGCCTAACATGGAATATGAAAAGAAAGTCTTTCTTTCGAGATATTCAAGATAGACAACTGGAACTGATGACCCTGGGTTCAAGTCCACAAAGAATAGCAAGGGACTTTTCACTTAAAATAAAAACGATTAAGGTTCATTGATCCGGTTGAGAATTTGGCAGAATTTATATACTTCTAGGAAGGAAAAACAAAATCTCTACTTTCATATGAATTCGATTCGTTATCAAATTTTCAATTAAAATGAAAATAAAATAAGCTGGAGTGTCTCCACTAGACTATCTCGCAAATTTGAATTGGATTAAATAACATCAAATATTATATTTAAATTAAATTTAATTAATTATAAATTATAAATTAAAATTAATAAATAATATTTATTCAATCAGCGCATGTTTGGCTCTTTGTTGATGGCACCACGTCACGTGTTGGCGCGTGAGATTTGCAGTGTTAAAATAATTAATTCCGGTACTTTCAGCTATTCAATCAAGCTGAAATTCTATATATAGCAATTTTATACAATTTTTAATCATGTGAAAAATTATCAAACATATATCTTTATTTTTACGGTCGACATCGAAAATTTTCTGGCGAGATAGTAAAAACATTTACTATTGACATATTTGTACATAGATTCACAAAATATATATTTCAATATATTTCAAAATAGATCATTATATCGTACAATTTAAACCAGTAAGTATTTTTAAATGATATTTGTAACATTTATTCTTCTGATAAGAAAACAAAACATTTTATATAAATAAATATAATATATAATATATATACATACACAGACAACTTATAATTAAAAGCAATTATTTATTAAAATAAATACCTACCAATATTTTTTATAGAATTATAAATAATAATAATAATATCACTATTTTTTTTTCCAACTATTTTTTCTTTTTTATTTTCATAGAAATGTAGGGGAAAAATTCTCACTAATGTATTCTAAAGTCTAAACAATTTCATTGGAAAAGAAAGAGGAGAGAAAAAGTTTTTAAAATATGTTTTATATATATATAGTAATAACTTGAAGGAATAATATGAATCATCGTTGCCCAAATTTATTTATTATAACCCCCTCTTTCAACCATTTCTTTTTTACATTTTGTGTATTTCTCTTAAGTTAAAGACAAACCATAATAAAATTAATATAAATCCATATTTTTTATTAATAATATTTAATTTAGAATATAAAATAAAACAATATCATTAATTATTAAACAATATTAAACGTGGCCATACGTCCCGGATTGGCCGGGACAGTCCCGGATTTCCTCCTTGCATCCCGGATTTTTTTTCTAAAAGCAATATGTGTCACGGATTCAGGTGTTTTTCGAAAAGGTGCTTATGTTAAATATTTATTTTAAATCTATTTACTATATTTCTGTATATTTCTGTGTTCTTGAAATCAAAGCGACATCTTTCAAAGCGGCAGTTCTTTTTCTGCCTGCCTGGCACTCATACTTCTACTGAAAGGATATTTTCCTCGGTGAATGGCTTGATAAAGACACATTAAAAGCAATATTACTGACTAAAATAAATTATGAAGAAAATTGTAGTGATTTTTATCAAATGCTTCAAAGCAATAAAGACTTACTCAAAAAGATACATATTTCGGAAAAATATAAAAAGGTGTATACTGAGTAATTTTGAATAAAAATTCATATTTAAGTAATCTAAATTAACACCCCCCCCCCACCGACTATGAGTTTTAAATTAAAAAATATGGTCACCTTAATACACAGCTATTTTACTGTAAATTGTTTATTATTTAAAAATATTCTAATATTAATATACTTTACTATTATGTTACTTTTAAAGAACTACTAGCTGCTCGGCGCTCTTCCCACCTAAATAGGAGCTCCGCCCCCTGTACCCCCGAGTGGTACATAGTATTTGGTTGAATAGTAAAAGGTTTTCATCTCTTTTTCTAATAAAATTAATACTTCAATTTATAATAAAGATAAGGTAATGGCACCAATAGATGACATTTTAAGCGCTCTTGTCGCTATTTTCTTTTATAAAACTGAAACTATACGTATCACAAAAAAAATCTTTTGGTTATTATAAAGCTTATCTTACCTTTTATCACCAGGATAAATATTTTAAACTTTTATATGAGTTTAAGAGGAAATATAATTTTTTTTCAAAGTAATCAAATGGAACCTATAGATGACACCAAAAATTTTGGTGGAACCTAATGATAACAATTATGGAACCCAAAGATGACATCTACTTTTTTTCACTTCGCTTGCTCTCTTTATCTTCAACTTATTTATTTACAAAGTAAAACATCTTTCCAACACCTTGTTGCTGATTTAACTTTAGTTAAAATAAAAAAATCAGGTTTCATATAATGATACATTAGATATATTTATTATGATTGATTTTATTTTTAGCTGATTATTATAATAAAATCAAAAATTGATTTTAAACAAATCTTTTTTTAATTATGCATTTTTAATTATACATTGAGAACAGAGTAATTTAAAATAAATTTCAAAAAATAGTGTATGAAGTTCTGTAACAGAAAAAAATTTTCTGACAATGAGAAACACAGCGTCACCTTTAGGTTCCTATATCAATTCAGACATGCAACTTGGTGGAATTATATAAAATTATCTCCTCTTTACAGCTATTAATATAATAGACAATTTTTTTAAAAACCTACTTATAGCTGACATTGCTGTCATCTATAGGAAAAACAATTTTTAGGGGCACCTATAGATAACACCGTTGATAAAAAAGATACTTTTAAAAATTATGTGTTTAAATTGAAGTGATTTATATCTATATTAAGTCTATTTTATAATGTAGTTATTAAATTCTTGATAAATATGAATATAAAAATATAAAATACTAATTAAGAACATTAGTTACCTTAAGGTTATCTTTAAGATTTGTTGAAAAAATCAATTGTTGACGATTCGGTCTGCTTTTCAAGTTAAAAGAAAAAAAATAGGGCGACTTATTGTATTGTAGTAGGATATCTCAGGTGGTGGAAAAGCATAACTATCATTTAAAAAAAAAAATTTCCGCTTATGTTTTAAAATTTGCTTATTTTTTTAGTTTAAATTCAAAAGTGTCATCTATAGGTGCCATGTCATCTATAGGTGCCATTACCTTATATGTAAATATAAATTTATTAAAAAGAAACACAATACATAATATAAAATAGTAAAGTGCATTTTATTCTATTTAATATTTTTTTTTATTTAAGAATAGGTATATTAACAACATTTTCAAACATAAATAGGTATAGGTATATAATTTTAAAAATTTTACAAATTTAATTTTTAAATAATTTTTTTATAAGAAAGGATAGTTCTAAAAAAATCCTGTAAAAAGTTAAAAATACCTTTATATTAAATTTAAATATTAAATATTAAATAAGAGCTGGCTCTGACGTCATCAAGGGCTGGGTGACGTCATATAATTTTAAAAATTAATAAAGATGCTTTTTCCCGAGGATAAAACCAATACAAAGTGTATGATTCGTGGTGATATGTAAAAAAAATCTCCTCATGTGAAATTTGGTGAGAAAACAATACCTCCCTTACTACCGTCGATCGATAAAAAAGTATACTAATTAAATAAATAATTAAGAACCGAAACTAAAATTAATAAATATTAAATAATTATAGGAAATACCTACTTTTATTTTACACTTTCCCTATTTAAATCAATAATTTTTTAATTTAAAAAAAAATAAAGATAAAATACAATTTACATGTTTGCACTCTAATATATTTATAGATATACGAGTATATATAGATATAGATATAGATATATCGAAATTATTTAATTATACAAGTCTAGAGTTTTATGACAATGTAATTTGTCAGTACCTTTAGTATAAAATTATTAGACTTGAATGTTTATTAACGCTCGTTGAATTATCCCTTTGGTATTTCAATTACAATCTGCTTCAAATAATCACTGGTACGATACTATCGTCGGTCGGTAAAAAAGAGAATAATTCCAAAGTTTAAAAATAAGAAACATTTTACTTCCAAAATATTGAATCTATGAAATTTTAAATGAGAAAAAAAGAAAAGTAATGAAAATATTTTATAATAATTTAGTATTTTTGAAATGTTGATATTTCCTTATATTTTTTAAAAAATGAAAAATGAATCGTACATTAAATGATAAAACCATTCGGTTCGAGATTGCTACTAAATCAATCCGATTTTCTTTCTATGCTAATTCTCAATGGAACTGTTTGTTGTGTCTGTCGATGGAAGTGAACTGGGAAGCCACTTCATAAGCATTTCATCAATGAAGTCGTTGCCGTGGCATGTTGCATGCCCACAGGTTTGCCAAAGACAGTCGTCATAGCAACCCCCCTTTTGCTTGCTGCAGAATCAAGGGTGTCCAAGCACACGATCAATGCTCTCTTTCTCTCTCTCTCTCACTCTCTCTGATCTCTCATCTCTGATGGTCTATGCAAGTCCCTATTCCTCCGAAGTCAAATCCTCTGTTTTTCATTTTGCTCCCTCCATCCCTCGCTCTCTCTCTTTCTCTTTTGCATCGTGTGGCTTTATTTCGGTCGTGTCGACGAACCCGGGTCAAAGGGACTCGCATTGAGGAGGCGGACCTCCGCAAGGATCTCCTCTTTTAACCCACTCTTGGAAAATAATAATAATAATAATAATAATAATAATAATAATAATATAAAACAGAATCAGCTGAGTTTCTTTTCTTTCTGACAGTGAAATCATTTCATTTTTTTTTAATAAATATTAACAAAAAAAAATTAGCTGGAGAGTTTCCACTCGACTCTCTCGCAATTTGAATTGAATTAAATAACATAATATATTACAATATTTATATTAAATTTAATTAATTATAAATTATAAATTAAAATTAATAAATAATATTTATTAAACCAGCGCATGTTTGGTTGTTTTGTTGATGGCACCACGTCATGTGTTGGCGCGTGAGATTTGCAGTGTTAAAAAATTAATTCTGGTACTTTCAGTAATTTAATCAAGCAGAAATTCTATATATAGCAGTTTTATACAATTTTTAATCATAGGAAAAATTATCAAACATATATCTTTATTTTTACGGGCACTATAGAGGAAAAAAAAATCAAAACGTTGTAGGTAATTCCGGTTGAGCTACATTTTTCAAAAGTTGATAGAAAACTACAAATTTTGAATAATGCCCGTATATCAAATTTCATGATTCTAGCTCAAACCGTTTTGGTGTAATCTTGTCTACATACATACACACACACACACAGGTAGACATTTTTTTCAACCTTATTGAAAATGACTCAGGGGCCTTCAAAACATATAAAAACATCAAAACCTCGACATCGAAAATTTTCGTGATAGTAAAACGACGTGTATCTTATTATTTAAAATTGAAACTATTTCAATATAGTATTCTTGATAATTGATTGGTCGTTTATAATATTTTATTGATTTAGATAAAATTAATTTTTATTTAATATTTAAGTATATTTTAATATATAGGTATATTAAAATATTTATAAATATTTCCAATATTTTCATGTGTCAATCCAAAATATATATATATATATATATATATATATATATATAAAAGGGAATGGCCTTTGCAAGCACAATTCGGGTAATTCTTTTTCCATTGAACAGCGATAAGCCAGTCGGCCAATTCATTGAAATTGATTAAATAAAAAATAAAATATTTTATTTTTAGTTTGCTTTTGAAAGTGAATGAGACAAAATGCCAAGCTGACTGATGGAGCGTCTTAAGGTAATTAATATTAATTAGTATTAATCATCGGTTTTTTTTTAAATATAATATTCCTGTATATACTATAATATATTATATTCGAAATACTATTTTTTGTTCTCATTACACTTTTAATATTAATATAGGCATTAGAATTATTTTAATATTTTAATTTATTTTATATTTTCTTGAATAATGCCCGAGTATATAAACCCATTTTTGCGTAATCTTGTCTACATATATACACACACACACACACATATTTCTCAAATTCATCCATAATATTTGTCAGGCTTATAGAAAAATTATTTTATTCTTTTTAGCCCATAATAACATAAATTATATTAATATATATTTAAATTAAATTTTATTCATTATCAATTATAAATTAAAATTAATAAATAATATTTATTAAACCAGCACATGTTTGGATCTTTGTTGATGACACGACGTCACGTGTTGGCGCGTGAGATTTGCAGTGTTAAAAAATTAATTCTGGTACTTTCAGCGATTGAATGAAGCTGAAATTCTATATATAGCAGTTTTATACAATTATTAATCATGTGAAAAACTATCAAACCTATATCTTTATTTTTACGGTCACTTTAGAGGAAAAAAATCAAAACGCGGTAGGTAATGATACTCTTTCGGTTGAGCTACATTTCTCAAAAGTTGATAGAAAACTACGAATTTTGAATAATTTCCGTATACCGAATTTCATTATTCTAACTCAAACCGTTTTTGCGTAACCTTGTCTACATACATACACATACACATATACACAGAGACATTTTTCTCAACCTTAGTGAAAATGATTGAGGAACCTTCAAAACGTATAAAAACATCAAAATCTCAACATCGAAATTTTTCGTGATCGCAGTACTATCTCTGGCGAGATAAGTAGTAAAAAAAACGAGTCTAACCAAAATTCATTGACTCATTTTGGAATAATATAAATAATAATTAACCTAATGAAAAAGAAAAAAAAATGAATCAAGTGTATTTTAATTGGTGTTTCCAAGTTCTACAAAGATCAAAAACATGAAATGTTTTTTTTTACATGATGAAAATAACGGTACAATTATAATGTAAATAAAACTTGTCGCATTAAAAAGAGAAAAAATGGGTCATCTGATGACTGTTTATGGTTTTAGAAGATGAAGATGCAGCAAATAAATGCTGAGTGAGGAATGCGTTGCTTTCATTGCAGGTTTGACGGGATCGGTAGACCGCATGGCGCCTTCTCTTTCATCTCGTACGCACTGTCCCGTTAGAAATGGTTCGTTCGTTCACTCGTTGCAATGCACAATTACACCCAACACAAAGCTACTTAAATCCGAAAAAAAAAACAAAAAAAAAAATTTAAATTAGAATAAAATCTTACAAGACCAGTTAGAAAAGATTGAAACAGATCCACAGGAATCACTGCTTTATTTTTTTTTATCTGATTGGAAACAAAACGATGGAGTTTTTCCTGAAATAATAAATAAATAATGAACGGGCGAGTATCGAATGCAATGCAATCGTTTGTTTACTTTGAATGAATTTCATAATTGTGTGCAAAAACAAAACAAATTACACATTGAAATGATAAAAAGAGAAAACTAAATTTATTATAAGAATCGATGTAAACCTTCCACGTCAAGGCAATTCACATTATTAAACCTTGAATTTATGTACTCGTATACTATTGTAAGCTATAACTTGGATTGGGTTTCGGGGACGTTAGACAACAAATAGATTGACATTTTTTATTTGTATTTCTGTATTGGATTTCTTTAGTTATTTGTAAATAAAATTAATATAATAATTATTCTATTTATTCTTTTTATGATTAATATAGAGTGAGAAAAAAGGACCAAAAAAAAAAAAAAATAAGTTGACCTGTGGCCAGGCGCAGAACCGTCCGACCGTTTGAAATAAATTAATTTCCAGCTACAGAAACAATTTCAAATAATTTAAATCTATTCTATCTTATAATGTAATAAAAAACAGATATGGATATAAAATAAATATTTTTAATTTTATTTTATATATAATATATAAGGAGGCGCTATTTTTTGTAAATCTTCCACAGAAATACTTTTAGTGATTATTATTTATTTTCAAAACGCGAACTCTCTCTCTCCTTTTCTCATGAATGAATATATTACATAGGTACATTACAAGCTTAAACACTACAATGTAGGTTTAGCAAATCTTTGTCATGTAAACATTGTTTTCCAAAAATGTCTACTAATTTTATATACTGTATAAATCACAAATAAATTTATTAATTATATACATATTATTTATAGGATATTATTCTGAATTTAATCATTACCTAATTAATTTTTTTTTTAAATGTTTACTGATAATAAAAAACAAAAAAAATATTTCTTTCTTTCCTTATACTCATTAAAATATAAAAATAAATAAATTGTTTACGTAATTCTTGTAACAATTTTTATAGTAAAAGTCGCCTTAAAAAATATTCACTGTATTTTGTCCACTATATAACTACTTTATAATGTAATTTTCTGTAATTCTAACAAATTTGGCAAAACATCGTTTTTATTATTTATTGTTCATTCGATGATTCGATTCAAGTAAAAATATGAAAAACAATCATATAAATAATCATTTAATTATATTTTTTCAGCTTAAAGTAATAAGAAAAATTTAAATATATTAACCAGACTTTTCATTTTTATTGATAATAAACTTAAAAATTCTCTTATCATTTATTTTAATAAAAACAAACAAACATAAAAAAACAAACAATTTTATTAAAATATTTTTGAAATTCTGATAACTTATAAAAAAATAATAATAGAGATCTTAAATATTTTATATTTTTATTTTTTTTATTATCTCGCCAGAGATAGTATTGCGATCACGAAAATTTTCGATGTCGAGATTTTGATGTTTTTATAGGTTTTCAAGGTTCCTGAATCATTTTCACTAAGGTCGAGAAAAATGTCTGTGTGTGAGTATGTAGACAGGATTACGGAAAAATGGTTTGAGCTGGAATAATGTAATTTGGTATACAGGAAATATTCAAAATTCATAGTTTTCTATCAACTTTTGAGAAATGTAGCTCAACCGAAAGAGGGTCATTACCCACCACGTTTTGATTTTTTTTCCTCTAAAGTGACCGTAAAAATAAAGATATATGTAAAATAGTTTTTCACATGATTAAAAATTATATAAAACTGCTATATATAGAATTTCAGCTTGATTGAATCGCTGAAAGGACCGGAATTAATTTTTTAACACTGCAAATCTCACGCGCCAACACGTGACGTGGTGCCATCAACAAAGAATCAAATAATAAATATTATTTATTAATTTTAATTTATAATTTATAATTAATTAAATTTAATTTAAATATAATATTTTATGTTATTTAATCCAATTCAAATTTGCGAGATATTCTAATGGAGACACTCCAGCTTATTTTCTTATTTCTTTATATATTCATCATATTGTAAAGAGACTAATCGAGCCAAACGTTGGGCTGCCACTTTGTAAGGAGGACCGTTTCAAGTTGGGGTCACTTTGTAGACGATCCTCTTACGTTGGGTGCCAATTTATAAGGGGATCTAATTATTGGGCACTTGTAATGACCCACGATGACCGTGAATTGTTAATTATGTTAAGTTAATGATGGGCGCCAACTTTGGATATCCCAAAGTATAAAAGTGTGTTGAAAAATTAAGGGAAAAGGGAAAACACAATAATAATGTTCACATTAATTTACTTTAATTAAGTAGATAAAAATTAACAAATTAAATATACAAATTTTAAATAGAAAAATAAGAAAATGTAATTCACTATTATCACTGGAATTAGCAGAAATAATTATCAGAGGGTGTGATGAAAAGGATTATACACAAATAATTATATCACGGGACGTGATAAGTATAGGTTATATCAGGATGATATCACTTGTTCGACTGTATCACAGGGTGTGATAAAAATGATTATATACAAAATAATTATATCACGGGACGTGATAAATACCAGGTCATATCGGGATGATATCACTAGTTCGACTGTATCACAGGGTGTGATAAAAATGATTATATACAAAATAATTATATCACGGGACGTGATAAATACCAGGTCATATCGGGATGATATCACTAGTTCGACTCCATTCTCAACTGTCTAAAAATATTAAAACTTGGAGGGATGGTCCTTCCCCTTATGTGAAATATAATATCTATATATATATTACATTTTAAGAATAATGCGACTAAATAACTTTGTTAATAAAATAGGGGAATAGAAAAACAAAATAAACAAAAAAATAGATAAACAAAATAAAATGTATAATAAAAAAAAATAACTAAGAATATAAATACTTTGTCCGTTACATCCTCCCCCTCTGATTCCGAGGTCTTTTGATTGAGGGATCAGCCCTAGGAACGGACAATTTTTGGCCTTCCTCGCTTACGTAGAGGAACTACTGGAGTAGAACGCGTGTCGTGGCTTAGACGCAATGCTGATGTATGAGGGGGAACAAGTCCTTGAGTAAATAAATGTTTTTGAGTTTGTGGTGGCTCCATAACTCCTGGTGGGCCCCGATGGGATCTCGGAGACCCCACCAGCTGTCTATATCGGACAGCAGGATCTTCTTTGCTGACTTTGGTACCGTCCATGGAATCGACGGCCCTTTGCAGCGCATTCAAACAACCGCCTGTGTTTATATCATGTTCAGCGTAAGGAGTTGGCTCTCCCCCTGGTTGAAAGACAGTTTCATGTTCTGTTAATAAATGGGCAAGTTTTATGTTCTGTTCCTCAGTTAGTTGAATAGTGTTTTCAACAACAGTATTATTTTCTTCAGTGGTGCAGAGATTTTCTCGAATAAATTTGTATTTTCTCTTAGGATAATTATGAAAATACCAGCGATTGTTTCGCATATCTAATACTAAACCTGCTTTTCTGAGGAAGTCAAGACCTAATAGTGATCTATTTCCACTAACATTGGGTAGGAATATCATTTCTATATGTATTATTTGATTTTTGATTTTTACAGGAACTGTAGCTAATAACACGGAATGTATACGCTTTTTCCCGTCAGCTAGAGTTAAGGAAAGATTATCTACTTTAAAATATTCTCCTCGTTGTCTTAAATAGCTGAGAAGACGCTGACCGCCAATAGAGCGAGTGGCCCCGCTGTCAACACAAATAGAACCAGAAAGTTCATAGATGGAGGCTTCTATTAGAGCGAGTTTAGTATCTCTATCTGTAGTAACGTCACACTGTAAGGCTTGTGCGTTGGTAATTTCCTGCTTCGGATTGCAAGTTGGACACCTAGGTTTTGTGACTCCTGGAGTTCCGCAGCCGTAGCAACGAAGTGTTGAAGAGTCAGTCTCTTCTTTTTGTTTTTCACGAGGTTGTGAGTTTCTAAAGGGTTTCCGATCATTATTTTTCGATTTAGGGGGTTCGATAGATTTATTTGAAGTAATTGTTTTTGAAAATGGGGCCCTTAAGTTATCATAGGAGTCGAATTTTTCTGCGAGATCGAGGGGATCTACCAATGTTTCCCAAGAGTCGAGGAAGTGATCTTTGCATTCGGATGAACACTTTCTCTTCATTTGATCAGCTAGGATCAAATTTTTAAGTTGATCAAAATTTTCAATTTTTAGATCGGATAGCCAGGCTTCTAGATAACCGCGTAGATTGAAGTAAAAATCTTTCCAAGTGTTTTCCGATGTCTTCTTGGAGGTGGAGAAAAGTTTTCTTATTTTATCCGTAGTTAATTTAAATCGGTGAAGTAGGAGCTTCTTAATATGTTGATAGTCTTGGGCGACTTCATTTGGTTCTCTAATTATTAGAGTGGTAATATCTGTGGGTAAGACCGAAATAAGATAAGTGACCCATGCATCCTCAGATATGCCAAGAAAATTCATTTGTCTTTCGAAAAGACGCAGATACGTATTAATATCGTCATCGTTAATTTTAAATAGAGGTAAGAATTTCAATATATCTACTTTCGGTTGAAGTGGGGTTGGTGATTCTACCTGGTTCACTACGGTTTGAATTCGGAGTTTCTCTAGTTCAAATTGTCTTTCCTTCTCCTTTTCTTCTCTTTCATCTTTCTCCCTTTCCCTCTCTCTTTCTTCTTTCTCCCTTTCCCTCTCTCTTTCTTCTTTTTCCTTCCTATCCTCTATGATGGTCATAAGTAATTCCCGTGTAAGGTCTTCATCATAATCAGGCAATGACGTGATGTCATTTTTTATATCGATCCTACGAGAATCTAAATTCATAACTATTCCTAATTCCTGTGCTAAAAGGATAAGATCCTCCTTTTTCCCTTTGCCGAAAAATGACATTTTTAATAGGATAATTAAATTTAATGTTAACCAAAGAGAAAAAAAAAATAATTAATTAATCAAAATTAAAAGTTATTTAGTCGCGTACAATTGAATTATACAATGTTTAATTATAATATAAGGTAATTGAAATATAATTTAAAATATATAAAAGTATTTAAATATTTGAAAATATAGTGATATTTTATCAATTTTATTAATTCATTAATTTAAATATAATGTAGTAGAATAAAATTTAAAATCAAAAAAAAAAAAAAAAAAAATTTACAAATTAAACATATAAATTAATTAATTATAACTAATAATAATATTAATATATTCAAACTATTTTTATTGAATTAGAATTAAATAGATAAATATTCTATTTGTTAGATAAATGTGAAAATTAAAAATAAAATAAAAAAAATTAACAAGTGTTAAATCTTATTATATGTATTAAACAAGAAGATATAATTTATTTAAATTTAAAGTATAAAAGTAAAAGTTTTAAATTTCTATTTTATTAATTAAATATTAAATTGTAGTATAAGTCCGTTGAGACCAAAAGTGATGATACTGCTCACCAAAGATGAATAATGTACTTTTCTCAGGAGCCGTGGTGTACTAATCGGGCCTCAGGTTGGGCTGCCACTTTGTAAAGAGACTAATCGAGCCAAACGTTGGGCTGCCACTTTGTAAGGAGGACCGTTTCAAGTTGGGGTCACTTTGTAGACGATCCTCTTACGTTGGGTGCCAATTTATAAGGGGATCTAATTATTGGGCACTTGTAATGACCCACGATGACCGTGAATTGTTAATTATGTTAAGTTAATGATGGGCGCCAACTTTGGATATCCCAAAGTATAAAAGTGTGTTGAAAAATTAAGGGAAAAGGGAAAACACAATAATAATGTTCACATTAATTTACTTTAATTAAGTAGATAAAAATTAACAAATTAAATATACAAATTTTAAATAGAAAAATAAGAAAATGTAATTCACTATTATCACTGGAATTAGCAGAAATAATTATCAGAGGGTGTGATGAAAAGGATTATACACAAATAATTATATCACGGGACGTGATAAGTATAGGTTATATCAGGATGATATCACTTGTTCGACTGTATCACAGGGTGTGATAAAAATGATTATATACAAAATAATTATATCACGGGACGTGATAAATACCAGGTCATATCGGGATGATATCACTAGTTCGACTGTATCACAGGGTGTGATAAAAATGATTATATACAAAATAATTATATCACGGGACGTGATAAATACCAGGTCATATCGGGATGATATCACTAGTTCGACTCCATTCTCAACTGTCTAAAAATATTAAAACTTGGAGGGATGGTCCTTCCCCTTATGTGAAATATAATATCTATATATATATTACATTTTAAGAATAATGCGACTAAATAACTTTGTTAATAAAATAGGGGAATAGAAAAACAAAATAAACAAAAAAATAGATAAACAAAATAAAATGTATAATAAAAAAAAATAACTAAGAATATAAATACTTTGTCCGTTACAATATTATATTTATTTATTTATTTATTCCAATCAATATTATCTGTATTATCTATAATAATGGAGGAATAAGATAATAGCAAACTTTTAAATTGGTATTCATTATTATTTTTACAATAAATAAATTATAGAAAAAACAACATATTTATATATATATATATCTAAATAAACACTTAATGTATTGTTTTTCAATAACAAAAATAATTTATTTATAATTCTAAATTTATTTATTTTTATTTATTATTATTATTTTTTTTTCATTATCCTTCGTTGTCAATGAACTTTCGAGGTTAATCAATTTGAATTTCATAAAAACAAAAAAATACTATATATACTATATACCTATCTACAAAATTCATATTGATTAGAAAACTAGAATTATTTATATATATATATAAATTTTTTTTTCAAATAACTGCTTAATGGTTACAATTTTTCATCAGAAAACATGAAGACGAACAATCGAAACTCACCAAAAAATTTAAATTAAATTTTTATGGGAAAAAATTCATTTTACTTTTAATTATGATAACTGACCGAAATAGGCTTATATCTCATTGGTCAATAATATTAATAGTTTCAAATCTATTTTAATTTATTTTATTCAGTTTGGTATACTCAGCAAATATAATTATATAATTTAATTATAATTCTCACAATGACTCATTACTTAAGATATTCTCGAGGTATTAAAAAAAAAATATTATCTTTTTTTTTATATCAATTTTAAAATATCTTTTAGGGACAAAGAACTTTCAAGGAGACAATAAATAACCGATGAAATTGATTATTATATACATAATAAGCTGGAGTGTCTCCACTCGACTATCTCGCAATTTGAATTGAATAAAATAATATAAGATATTATATTTAAATACAATTTAATTAATTAATTAAATTATAAATTAAAATTAATAAATAGTATTTATTAAACCAGTGCATGTTTGGCTCTTTGTTGATATAATAGAAAAAAAATGAAAAACAAAAGAAACAAATTTTTTGCATTACTTTTATAGACAATAATTTTAATCTTTTTAATTTATTCCTTATAAATAATCAATTGATAAGTTTTCAATAAAGGAAAATTGAAAATGTGTTTTATTTTTTATGGGTTTATTAAAAAGTGAATTTTCAGACCTAATTTTTTGTTTGTCTAAAGCAAAGGAAATGAAATCTTTTTTTACCGCCCACTGTGATCATATTAAAAAAACCCTTTTAGTTCATTCTTCTTGATAAAATATTTCAGAATTTTAAAATTAATAGTAGGTAGGTTGTGATATTTTTCGCAGCCCTTCTTCATAACGCCATAATAAATATAAAATTTGAATTTGATTTAATAGGTTGATAATTTTTAATTATAAGATTATTTGTGTAAATATCAAACAATACTTAAGTATATATAATCTCCATTGCATTTCAACGAAAATAAAAGACAATTGATATACTAGAAAGAATAAATAGTAAAAGGAAAAATATCAATAAATTAATAAATATGAAAATATACGAAATAGAACAAATGTGCTAATAATATATAATATTTAAAATTGGTAAATTCAAATATTATATTTTATTACTTTGATTCTTATTCATGGATTCATACAAAATTTTAACGAATAATGAAAAAGCTGGAGTGTCTCCACTCGACTATCTCGCAAATTTGAATTGGATTAAATAACATAATATATTATATTTAAATTAAATTTAATTAATTATAAATTATAAATTAAAATTAATAAATCATATTTATTAAACCAGCGCGTGTTTGGTTCTTTGTTGATAGTACCACGTCACGTGTTGGCGCGTAATTTGCAGTGTTAAAAAATTAATTCCGGTACTTTCAGCGATTCAATCAAACTGAAATTCTATATATATCAGTTTTATAAAATTTTTAATCATGTGAAAAATTATAAAACAAATATTTTTATTTTTACGGTCACCTTAGAGGAAAAAAAATCAAAACGTTGTAGGTAATGACCCTCTTTCGGTTGAGCTACATTTCTCAAAAGTTAATAGAAAACTACAAATTTTGTATAATACCCGTACACCAAATTTCTTGATTCTAGCTCAAACCGTTTTTGTGTAATCTTGTCTACATACACACACAGACATTTTTCTCAACCTTAGTGAAAATGATTCAGGAACCTTGAAAACGTATAAAAACATCAAAATCTCTACATCGAAATTTTTCGTGATCGCAATACTATCTCTGGCGATATAGTAAACATGTCTGTTCCTTTGCCATATGGATTGAAAATATTAAAAGCAAAAAAAAAGACAAACGATTGAAGAACGAAACGAAATGTTATCATTTGGTTTTATTGACAAAAGCATGAAGTTAAATTCCAAAGAACATATCCGTCTCCCTTTTCTCTCTCTTTCTCTCACGCTCACTTTCCAGAAAGAAGTCTTTGAACTCGAATTAATTTAAACACACTTTCATTATCTTTATTTTACAGTGTGAAGATCGAAGGCACCCGGCCTCTCTCTTCACCTATCTTTCTTTTCTAATTTACCTCCTCCTCCTCCTCCTCCTACCCTCCCCCCTCCCCTCTTGTGGTTTTGTTTACTGCACTTGCTATCATAATTTCTCGGCTTGAGTTCAACGTAGCAGCTCTTGGGAGGCTAATTTCGCCTCAGTCTGGTTGGGCGCCGCGTGGGGTGGGGTGGGGATGGGGGGAGGGTCATTGACCTGAACGGGTCGACGACCCACTTAATCTCGGCGCCTATTGTCCCTCCTCTTCGTCATCGCTTCAATTGGGTCGGTTTTCAGGAAACACCGCATACCGGCAGTGTCATCAAGAAATTTCAATCACCGAATCAATTAAAAACAATGAACAGTAAAAGTTAATGGAATTTAAAGCATCGTTCCTTCAAAAAAAAAAAGAAAAAAAAAAAAGCTGGAGTGTCTCCACTCGACTATCTCGCAAATTTGAATTGGATTAATTAACACATATATATATATATTTAAATTAAATTTAATTAATTATAAATTTTAAATTAAAATTAATAAATAATATTTATTAAATCAGCGCATGTTTGGCTCTTTGTTGATGGCACCACGTCACGTGTTGGCGCGTGAAATTTAGAGTGTTAAAAAATTAATTCTGGTATTTTCAGCGATTCAATCAAGCTGAAATTTTATATATAGCAGTTTTATACAATTTTTAATCATGTGAAAAATTATCAAACCTATATCTTTATTTTTACGGTCACTTTAGAGAAAAAAAATGAAAACGTTGTTCCAAATGATAACATCATTTAGCAAACGTATTGCTAAAATATATTTTATTCAATCTTCTTATAAAATAAAAAATAAATAATAATAATAATCGCATTATATTCAATGATAATGAAATAAAATCCTAATAATTCAAGGTTGATTTGTCAGTGTTTCTAATCAGGATGTGATGAATGTACAGTCTAAAGGAAAAATACATTTTTAAGTATAATACCTATAAGTTATTATAATATTAAAAAAAAACTCGTATTCTTTAGAATAATACAAGTATTTTAAGTTTTATTAAAAAATTAGTTATCAAAACAAAAAAAAATCCGAATTTAATTATCTGATCTAATGAAAATGATGATGTAAAATCAAACTTTAATAAAATTAAAACTTTTAAATATTTTTTGGCGAATAATTTCAATTTTATTGAGATTTTGATTTTATCAATTTTGAAAATAAAAGAATATTACTTAAGTGGTAGAAATAATAAGCGGGAGTGTCCTCCCCTAGACTTTCCCGCATATAAATAGGTATAAAGAGTTGTGAATGAATATTTAGAATGTAATAAAGTGCTACTTCCGGTTAACTGATATTTTAAATGTAAAAAAAAAGATATGGATATAATATAAATATTTTTAATTTTATTTTATTTACAATATATAAGGGCTGGCTGTGACGTCATGAAGTGCTGGGTGACGTCATATAATTTTAAATTAAGAAAAAACTAATGAAGATGATTTTTCTCGAGGATAAAACCAATACAAAGTGCATAACACGTGGAGATATGTCCTCACGTGAAATTTGATATGAAAATAACCTTTCACTTCCTCTCTTCGATCGGCAATTCTAGCACTTCCGGTTTCCGGATTTGCACTAAAAGTTGATCAATTCATCCTACTGATGTATTAAGTAAATATACCAAATTTCATCAAAATCCGTTGAGCCGTTCAGGCTGTATACATCTATACGGACGTACGGACAGACGGACGGACGGACAGACATCATGCTAAAAATACTTTATAAAAATATCCATAGGTGAAATTTGGTGTGAAAACAATACCTCCCTTACTATCGTCGGTCGGTAAAAAAGAAGCGTTCAGGCTGTACACATCTATACGAACGGACGGACAGACGGACGGACGGACAGACATCATGCTAAAAATACTTTTTTCTGTTAAGAAAATGCATGATTCGTGGAGATATGTACCTAAAAATATCCATAGGTGAAATTTGGTGTGAAAACAATACCTCCCTTACTATCGTCGGTCGGTAAAAAAGAAGCGCTACTTGTATAGGTAAAATGTCACTTCCGGTAGTCAGATCATGATGAAATTTGGTATCTCAATTTTTTTCATATTTTTAAATCTATATACAAAATATGAAGCAAATATCTCGAAGCAAACTGGTACTTTACTTGAAAGGTAAACGCAACCAGTGTAGGTAAAGTACCACTTCCGGTTAACCGATTTTGACGAAATTTTGATAGAAATCTACAAACTGTGAATAATATCGGTGTACCAAATTTCAAAGTCCTAGCTTGATTAGTTTTTGAGTAAATTTGCTTACAGACATTACATACATACATACATACATACATACATACACACACACAGACATAATTCGAAAAATGGTATTTTCCGACTCAGGGAGGTCTAAAACGTCAAGATCTATCGAAATCTCGAAGTCGAAATTTTTGACGATTCCAATACTTCCCTTATACGAAGTATGCGGGAAAGTAAAAAGATCATTTTACTCTCTTCTCCTTGACAAAGAAAATTTTAATAAGGAATTATTATATTTTTTTTATCATAAAATTATTTGTAATATATATTTTAATAAATTTTCATTAAAAAAAATCAACAACAACAAATCTTTTTTTTTCTTATTATATAATACATAAATTTAATTTACAAATTTTCTATTTCTTGAAGAAAATATTATTTTTTATCAACTGTAATGTCCCAAATAATTTTATAACAATCCGAAAGCATGTTGGTTGGAAACCGCCCGACGCCGAAGGGGGAGGGCTTTTTCCTGTAAGCAACATGCTTGAGGTAATTGTTTTAAAATTATAAGTATTTATCAATGCTCCAGGAACATTCGGTGAGAAAATTTTTTCGATTTTAAATTCATATTTACCGCCCATTCTTTCAATATCAGTGCAAGCTCATTAACAGTAGGAAGTCTATCTAATTTATTATTTCTTGTGTTGCAAAAGTCCATAAATAATTTCCAAATGTATTTCTTATTTGATTTTATTTTTCGGCGTGTTTTTTTTTTAATAATTTCATTAATAGAATCATTATTTTCGTCACCATATCGTGAAAATGACATTTTAAAATGCAAAGGATTACTATTTATTAAATGACATTCCCTAGCAACAAGCAAGAGGGATCCTATCAAACGGAGGGATCTTTTCAGTGTAATTGTTGTCTTATTGGCTATTTTTGAACACGTGACTCGGAATTGAAGAATTTGATTGGCTATTTATTTCATTAAAAATTTTTCTTTGAAATTGTCCCACAGAGCAAAATTTAATAAATTCCCTAATTTATTATATTACATAATATAGTAAAACTGAATTCACTTTAATTCCAAAATCTTTATTATAAATAGAAATATTTATTCATTTTTATCTTCTGTATTCTTTTAATTAATTTAAATTCATAAATAAACTGTAATGTTATACATTTAATTTTTTAATATATTGTATACAAAAATAATACTATAGTAGCTTATATTAAAAACTGTTTGTTTTTTAAATTTCTTTTAAATCCGTAAACTCCAATCTAGTTTTATTTTATCTTATCAGAACAAGCCTGATGAAAGCCATCATTATATCAACAAAGAAAGATAGATTTATACATTACATCTGTAGGTACCTACTTTACGTGTATTTATGGTATTTTAATAATATATGATAACCTTGCATTCCTAATAATAATAAATATAATAAATAATTTTCACTTGTTTTATCATTATCAAAATATCTATTCTTTCAATGTGGATTAAATTTAATTAAATTTTCTTTTTAAATTTAGTTATTTTTTTTATAATATAAAAAAAGAAAAGATGATGTTTAATAGTTTTTTTGTATTATAAATATTATTATTATATTTTAATCAGTTCTTTATATAGATATATATATTATTTTATTTTATCAATATAAAATCATAAAAGTGACCTAATCATAATACAAACAGTTTTATAAATTTATTTCTCTTAAAATATACAAAAGATGTCTAAAAATTAAAACTTTAATTTTCACTTTTTTTAAAATAGAATTCAAAATGTCCCCAGGTTCTAGTTACATTTTCTTTATCTTTTTTACCGACCGACGATAGTAAGGGAGGTATTGTTTTCACACCAAATTTCACATGTGGAGATTTTTACATATCTCCACGAATCATGCATTTTATAAACAGAAAAAAGTATTTTTAGCATGATGTCTGTCCGTCCGTCTGTCCGTCTGTCCGTCCGTCCGTCCGTATAGATGTGTACAGCTCAACCGATTTTGATGAAATTTGGTATATTTACTTAATGCATCAGTGGGATGAATTGATCAACTTTTGGTGCAAATCCGTGAACCGGAAGTGGTAGTATTAGCGATCGACGATAGAAAGGGAAGGGTTATTTTCACACCAAATTTCACATGAGGAGATTTTTTTATATATCACCACGAATCATGCACTTTGTATTGGTTTTATCCTCGGGAAAATCATATTTATTAGTTTTTTCTTGATTTAAAATTATATGACGTCATCCAGCCATTCATGACGTCACAGCCTGGTCTTACATATAAATATATACATATATTATAAATAAAATAAAATTAAAAATATTTATGTTCTATGCCTATCTGTTTTTTATTACATTAATAGATATATTAAAATTATTTGAAATTGTTTCTGTAGCTGGAAATTAATTTACTTCAAACCGTCGGTCGGTTCGGACCTGGCCACAGGTCAACTTATTAATTTCATTTTAATAAAATTAATACACTTTTTAAATCTACTTATATAAAATAATAATAATAATAATATATTAACATGAATAATATTTAAAACATTAAAAAGAGAATGTTAATAGTAAATACCTTTATTAACCTTTAAAATACTCTCCACTAGCCACAACACACTTCTGACAACGCTTGACGTATAACGCTTGAAAACTGTTGTACAAGTCTTGATGTGGAATCGTTCTCAGAGTAGTCGTCACAACGTTCAGGCCGACTATCCACAAGCAGGACACCAGAAAACACTGAAAGTGTACGAGAGATGCTAACAAAAGATCGGCGATTGACACTACGACTAATATCCGAAGAATTGGCTATTACCAAAGTCACAGTAAGTAGTGTATTCTGGTGTCCTGGTTGTGGATTGCGGGCCTGAACGTTGTGACGACTACTCTGAGAACGATTCCACATCAAGACTTGTACAACAGTTTTCACGCGTTGTCAGAAGTGTATTGTGGCTAGTGGAGAGTATTTTAAAGAGGTTAATAAAGGTATTTACTATTAACATTCTCTTTTTAATGTTTTTATCATACCTTTCACCGAACTTTTTAGACACACCTCGTATAACATAATCTTTGTTTGAAAGTATTTCGATAATATCGTATAATAAGTTATCAACTAACATATTTTATTTCTATCAGTATATTACATAAAACACATTCATTTCTTTTTGTGTTCTTATTTAAAATATATTTTAATTTAATCAGTAAATTTTATTTAAATATTTTATTGTATATGTATGTTATATTCGGATATAATATACCTTAATATTGATTTATTTTCATTAATTTATTGATTAATTTTTATTATAATGAAATTAAAGGAAATTTAAAATTATAGACTTAATCCATTTTATAAAACTAAAATTAATTTTTTAACGTTATCTATAAAATTCATTAATAGTATTAATTTAAATTAACTGGTTTATTTGCTTTTACCATGGAGAATTTTCGGTTTTATTATTTTTTCTAGACCATATTTGTCCACCTTCTTCAGAAGAAACTTGATTAATTATGTGGCGCCAAGGGATACGAAAATTATTAGTCTCAGCAAACACGTTCTCTGTCCTGAGCCACCTGCATCCAACACCTATTCTCTCCCAACTTCCTTTAAGCCCAATTTACACGGGCTTAGTACTTGTCATTAGTTCAGGGGTGGGCAAATACTTTTAAGCGCGGGCCAAAATGAAATTTTCAAAATGTCTTCCGGGCCGGAGGACCATATTTCGAAAACACTAATAAAAAAAATTATCTTTTGTTTTTTTTAGAGACATATTGAACGAAAAATCAAAATAAGAGCCAACTTTTTCAACGGGCCGGCGGGAGTTTAAAAGGCCCGCACTTAAAAGTATTTGCCCACCCCTGAACGAATGACAAGTACTATGCCCGTGTGAATTAGGCTTAAGTTCTCCTCTATCGATCGCTTTTCAATTGTTCTGCCCACAACCAATCAATCTTGTTTCTTGCTTGTCTTTCTCACTCTTCTAATCAATTGATAAGCCAATCGGAACATAAATGATTCTTTGTATGCAATTTTAAACAAATTCAAATATGCATTTTTTTTTTTAATTTAAACTGAGTCATACATACACTCTGTCATAATTTCCGAATAATTAGTGTACAGAAATTTTGAATGTTCTTAGGAAGAATTTATTTTATTTAATGTGTGTTGTCCGATTTGAACTGAATTTGAATTGATTTTTTCTTAAAAATAGAAAAAAATTTAAAAAATGTCTCCTCTCCTAATTCAATTCAATTATCCTTCCAAATTGCATAAGACATCTAAATTTCTAAATGTGAATAAAACACTTTCCATTTTTTTAAAAATTTAAAATAAAGAGAAAAAAAAGAGATTCTAATTATTTAAATATATGAATTGTGTATTATTATTATTATTATTTAATTTTATCAATATCTAATATTATTATAAATATAATAATATTCTTAAATATAATACCTATATTTTAATATTAATATTATATGTATACCAATTTTAAAGTATTATAAATTGAACACATATTTCCAAATTTAATAGCAAGTTAGTTGATCTTCGAAATTTTCTATTTTATGTTATTTAAGTAATTAATTATTCTAATTAAAATTTATGGCAAACAAATTCAAATATTATTTTTTAGAAGCAACTAATATCATATCACAAAAGAACATTTATTAAGTACATTAAATAAAAAATAAACCTTTTAATAAATTTTAATAGAATATTATCATTTGGATTTAAAATTTTATATACGGAGTATCGTATAATTTGTCTATAAAATCATAATTTAATTTCTATATCTAATCTATCTATATATTTAATTTGTAATAAATTATTTCTAATCCTAAACTATACTAGTAATTAATAATTGAGTAATTCATCAAAAAACAAAAACTTAGATAATGGAATTTAGTCATTTTAAAAATATTTTTGACTTCATAAAACATTAAAAAAAAACAAAAAAAAACAAAACAATTCCACATTTTTTATTAGGCTTTGATGAAACTTTTATATATACGAGGGTGGGGTGAAAATAAAGCAAAAAAAAAAAAAAATTTACAAACTTCGTTTTTCTTGGTCAGGTCGGAAAATTTTCTCCCCATCCTCGTATATATATTCGTAAATAGTATGTGGTAAATTATGTTTTTATAATTTTATATTATTTCGCTTCAAATAAACTTTAATCATTAATTCCAATATGTATAAAGTTCTAATTATTTTTATAAAAAAAAAATCGTTAAATTAATTAATTTTTTTTTTATAAAATGATTTTTGTATTTAATATTATTAATCATTGGATTATACGTATCATTAATCATTAATATAGAGTATTATTTTTTTTTTAAATGTTAATAGTAAACACTTTCTCCTTAATATAATTGTTCGGCTCGTGAGGGAAAGGATGATCCAGTGAAAGAGAACAAGAAAGAAGAAAGAAGAAAGGAGAAATGGAAGGAGGTGGGGGGGGGGGGGGCGAGACACAATTCTCGAGTGCACTTCCCACGACATCAACTCGCAATCCATTTAATGCACAGTTTATTTCTCCGTTGTTCGGCCAACCTTTCTCTTAAGACTTTCAATTTCATGACCTACAGTATGGCATATAAATTAGAGAGTGGTCTTAAAAAGTCAAAGTAGAAGGAAAGAAAAGAGACAGGCCAAGATTGTTAGCAAAATCTCCACTTTATATTCAATTTGGTGCATTGATGATATTTGATGATATTTCTTCAATATTTAGGATTCTTAGATAGTCAAATTTTTTTCTTTCTATTTCACGTGATTCAACAAAATCGATTAAAACTTTGAATTATAAGTGGCTTATTGATTTTGCTAGAATACTGTAATTTAGTCATATTTTGGACTTTTATTTTAATATATTATTACTTTTATTTTAATAAAAAGACCCGTTTTTATTCAATATAATCAGTGATGTATTGGTAAAATAAGAAGTAAGGGAACGCATAGTTTGAGCAAAAAAGTCCTATTTTCAGTAAAATATTTGTTTTCGATATAAGTTTTTATTACTATCTCGCCAGATCACGAAAATTTTCGATGTTGAGATTTTCATGTTTTTATACGTTTTGAAGGTTCCTGAATCATTTTCACTAATGTTGAAAAAAATATGTGTGTGTGTGTGTATGTATGTATGTGTGTGTGTATGTATGTAGACAAGATTACTCAAAAACGGTTTGAGCTAGAATCATGAAATTTGGTACATGGGCATTATTCAAAATTTGTAGATTTTTATCAACTTTTGAGAAATGTAGCTCAACCGGAAGAGGGTCATTACCTACAACGTTTTGATTTTTTTTCCTCTAAACTGATCGTAAAAATAAAGATATATATTTGATAGTTTTTCACATGATTAAAAATTGTATAAAACTGCTATCTATAGAATTCCAGCTTGATTGAATCCCTGAAAGTACCGGAATTAATTTTTTAACACGGCAAATCTCACGCGCCAACACGTGAAGTGGTTCTATCAGCCAAACATGCGCTAGTTTAATAAATATTATTTATTAATTTTAATTTATAATTTATAATTAATTAAATTTAATTTAAATATAATATATTATGTTATTTAATTAATCCAATTCAAATTGCGAGAAAGTCGAGTGGAGACAACACTCCAGCTAATTTTTTCTTCTATATTCTTTCTTACTATAGAAAATATTAACGAACCCAAAAAAAGAAATTCTAACAATAGATTTAAGTGGGAGTTGTTGAGGCATGGAAAAGAACTGTTCGGGTTCTGAAAAAAGGTAAGGGAACGTCGTTCCCCCGCGTTCCCCACCCAATACACCACTG
The DNA here is from genome assembly GCA_963082975.1 of Labia minor. NCBI lineage: Eukaryota > Metazoa > Arthropoda > Insecta > Dermaptera > Spongiphoridae > Labia > Labia minor. The sequence goes on from OY720349.1 coordinate 4,349,070, forward strand.
AATATAATCTATAAATTTGACAGACGGTTTTTTGTCACTTTAAACGTTTATATTTGTTGTGCCTAATATTTAATTTGTGGTGATATGACTATCCTGTTTAAATACATAAATTGTCGTGCTAAATACATACACCATTTCGTCGCTAAATTGACTATTTTTGCTGTTGTAAATTTCTCGTGAAAATTACATTTTTTAACGATAATATTCCCCTTTATAAAGTAGCCCATTATATTTGATTTTATTAATTTTTTTTAAATTGACGATAAGATGTCCTATGATGATATCAATGAAACTTTGGTTTATTAAACCATTTTCATTTTTCTGAGGACATCGATATATAGATATTTTCATAAAATAAATGAACGTCTTGTTATTATCTTATCTTATTATGCTAGCTAAAATTGTATATATGTATTTATCTATATATATTGGTTCTCAAAAACCGCTCTAACGATTTTTTTCAAATTCACACTAGATATAGTATTTATAAAGAAAAATTAAGTTTTATTGATGATATCTCTTGAAACATACAGCTTCATTATTAATTTCTTAATTGAAAATTATATATGGAAAACGTCAAAATTTTTAATACTGCCTGCTAAGACAGTAAAAAAATGACAATTTTTTATCTAAATACATATAGTCCAGCGGTTGGACTGATGTTTTAACGAGTGGATTTCGTCGGTTCGAAACTCGCCGGGTGAATCGTTATTTAAAAATGAAAATAATGATTTTGTTATTTTTTTTTCTTTTTATCTATTGTTTACTTTTTAATAAATTACTATTCTATATTTATTTATTCATTGTTCTTTTATTAATAAAGTTTTAGATAGTTTTATAAGTTTTAATATTTTTTCAATAAAATATTATTCAATATATTTATTAATATTATTTTATTTATTATTATTGAGTACCCGAAGTTCCATTCATTTTAATCAGATTGATGCAATGATGCAACAGTTAATAATTGTAATATTGTAATAAATTTCTATCTTGAAAATTGTTACATATTATTCAGGATATTTTAAAAACTATTTCTTTCTTTAATTAATATTCATTTTTTCTATAAGTCAGATATATTTCCAAATATTAAATAATTTTTGAAGTGAAAACTTCTTTAGCGGCGTTGAGCACTTTTGCGGGATGGGGAAAAAGTATAGAACTCGCGTGATCGTGACCAACACCATGAAACCATCTGCTTTCAAATTTCTTATAACAGAGCGCGAAATTTGAATTGTCATTAGAACTGTTTTATAAATTATCTCTAACATATAAATATATATTTATTATGTAAAGTTCATTTCATATATACATATATAATCAAAATTATACGAAATGAACTTCACATAATAAATATATATTTTATGTTAGAGATAAGAATTATAAAACAGTTCGTATTGCAATATTTTAAACAAAGTTGTGTATTTATATATATATAAATATAAGTTACAAATTTGTTTAAAATATATGTTTAAAATAATATATAAGTTATATATATATACATGCATATGAAATTCATCTTTCTCGTGAAATAGCGCGAATTTCGTCTGTTTTAAAATTTCTTACGCAGAAGTTTTCACTTCTGTCGGCCAGTCCCACGACTGCCAATTTTGCTTTTTTAATTCCGAAAAGCTGCAAAGCACGTTTTTTTGTCTTTAGTTTGTTTTATAACCACTTGGGGCGCTAAACAGTTTTTCAAAAAAACACTATAGAAAAAAAATATATGTACCTATATATTATATATTTATGTATTATTGAGGAGCACAAGTTCATTAATTTTAATCAGATTGATGCAAATGTGTAACATTTAATAATTGTAATAAATAATTAAAGAATTGTGTATCAATATTTTTTAAAGGGTAGAGCGAGAGCTCGGTGTCCCAGGTATTAATATTACCAGCCAAATCCAATAATAATGAATCATTTTTTTTAACTTAAGTACCGAGCCGAGGCTCGGGGTCCCGGTACTTAATATAAAACGAGACAGTGGTGTATTGGGAGGGGAACGCGGGGAACGACGTTCCCTTACCTTTTTTCAGAACCGGAACGCGTTCCATTACTTTTTCATGTCCCAACAACTCCCACTTAAATCTACTGTTAGAATTTTTTTTTGTGTTCGTTAATATTTTGTATAGTAAGAGTAAGAATAAGAAAAACTAAAAACTTATATGCAAAAAAAATAGTTTGCTGAAAATAGGACTTTTTTGCTCCCACTATGCGTTCCCTTATTTCTTATTTTACCAATACATCCCTGAATAATAACCTCGTAAACATGTCAACTATTAAAAATAAATTAAAATGAAATAAATTAATGATTGTGTTTGGTTTAACATTTTAATGAAATACTGATAATATCCGGATAAATGCATTAATAATTACTATTATAGTTATTATAATAAGCTTTTGGCTATAATCTGATTAATTCTGTATTGATTGAATGAGTGAAATAGTTTTATAGTTTATTAATAAAAAGACCATTCTTAATTGAATGAAAAATAATATATATTTATAAATATAATATATACATAGAATAAATAAGATTAGAGTTTAAAAGATTTATTTTAGTTTTTGACCAAGTAGGACTTTCTACAATTTTTTTTTTTTTTTGTTTTGTTTTGTAAATTAGAATTTGCTTTCTAAATACCAATCGATCGTTGTTAAAGAAGAACACAGCGTGGGTGTAGTAGCATTTAATTTTACATTTTATTAAAGAAGGAAAAACTGTTGAATGGTGTCTGACATCTTGGAGCTTACATTATATCCTTCTTACAATTGAATGATCCATTTCTCTTTATAAAATTAATATTTTCTATTGATAATAATAATAATAAAGTGTTTTTATTTTTAATTTTGAATAAAATTGAAAATTCTTGTAAAAGTTATTAAACAAACGCTAATGCAAATATAAAATTAAATTAAATAAAAAAATATATATATATAAATTATTAAATAAATAAGCTGGAGTGTCTCCACTCGACTATCTCGCAAATTTGAATTGGATTAATTAACATATATTATATTTAAATTAAATTTAATTAATTATAAATTATAAATTAAAATTAATAAATAATATTTGTTAAACCAGGGCATGTTTTGCTCTTTGTTGATGGCATCATTTAAGGTGTTGCAGTGTTAAAAAATTAATTCCGGTACTTTCAGGGATTCAATCAAGCTGAAATTCTATATATAGCAGTTTTATACAATTTTTAATCATGTCAAAAACTATCAAACATATATCTTTATTTTTACGGTCAGTTTAGAGGAAATAATGACCCTCTTCGGGTTGAGCTACATCTCTCAAAAGTTGATAGAAAATTACGAATTTTGAATAATACCCGTATACCAAATTTCATTATTCTAGCTCAAAACGTCTGGCGAGATAGTAAAAAAAATATAAAAATTATTAAATAAAAAATCTATGTGAAAAAAAATAAAATCTCATAAAGGTGAGAAACTTTAATTTAAGTTATTATAAAAAAAAATAATATTGTATATATAGTACATAAAGTAGTATAAGTATATTTATAAGTTTCATCAAATTCTAATAAAAAATGTGGAAATTTTTTTTTTTTATTTTAATGTTTTATGAAGTCAAATTTATTTTTAAAATGACTAAATTCCATTATCTAAGTTTTTGTTTTTTGATGAATTACTCAATTATTAATTACTAGTATAGTTTAGGATTAGAAATAATTTATTACAAATTAAATATATAGATAGATTAGATATAGAAATTAAATTATGATTTTATAGATAAATTATACTTGTATATAAAGTTGTTTTAAAATTAGATAATTTTTTTTTACTTATTAATAATATTATAATAATATTCTATTAAAATTTATTAAAAGGTTTATTTTTTATATATATTTAGTGTACTTAATAAATTTTCTTTTGTGATGTGATATTAATTGCTCCTAAAAAATAATATTTGAATTTGTTTGTCATAAATTTTAATTTAATTTGAAGATCAACTAACTTGCTATTAAATTTGGAAATATGTGTTCCTTTTGTAATACTTTAAAATTGGTATATATAATATTAATATTAAAATATAGGTATTATATTTAAGAATATTATTATATTTATAATAACATTAGATATTGATAAAATTAAATAATAATATAATAATAATTGACAATTCATATATTTAAAAAATTAGAATCTCTTTTTTATTATTTTTTTAAATTATTTTTGATTTATACATATAGGTAATAAATATATAGTTTTATATTTTATTAACAAAATTAAAATATTTTTTTATACACCTATATATAAAATATACATATATATATGATATTATTATTATTATTTTTGCTTATAAATATAAATAAATAAATAAATAAATAATTGCAAATATATTTATATAAGTATAATACAACGTGTATCATATTCTCCCACATACCTAATGCATCATATCCCCACATTCGACACAATTATAGTAATTATAGTAGTACAAATAATAATCAATGAGAGCGATGTGAATAAATAATTCTTAATATTCATTTTAAAGAATGTGTAATAGCGTAGAAAATGCAAAAAACAAGAAAAATTGCCAAAGAAAACAAATTATGAACATTTGAAATAAATTATTATTTTATTATTTGAAGTTTGAAACATGTCAGCAACAAAGACCATTTGTGCCTTAAAAAAATCATCCATCATACGTGATTTATCTCTCATTCCTCCTAAAGCAACCCCTTCAAGGATAAATCCATCTTCTTCGTCGGGGTACAGTAAACTACTGAATCCTGACTGAATCCATTGTGAGATTTAACGCCAAACTGGATAGATCCCTTGTTAAGATTGAAATTTTATACCCTTTACCATTCCAACTAATAAATAAACAAATAAATAAATGTTAAACATGATAAAATTTCACTTTTGTTAATCTTCTAAATTGTAATAAAAAAAAACCCTCTGACTTTGTACATCCTACGCAAGGACAACGCCTATCAAGTTGGTTATATCAATGAGGTGTCCTATGATCAGTAGAACGGGCCCTCTCAACCTTTACCTTGATTTTCTTGATCGGAGGCGCTATCAAGTAGCTTCTCCATGTTGTTCCCGGAGGCTGGATTGACTCCGTTCCATAGACCCCAGCTAGGGAAATTCACTTTCCAGGGCCGGGACTAGAACCCGGGACCATGTGAATGTGAGGCAGGTTCGTTACCCGCACACCCAATGGCGCCTTCTTTAAATTGTAATGGATAAAACAAATCCTCCTTAAACGACGGTTCGGTTTTAACTGGGGTATGTATATTTACCCTAGCGGTGTGGGTGGTTGTTATCATTTACCATCCACAGCCTTTCTCACACTAAAAAGGTCTGGTTTTCGATATATATTGAAAACGCGTCCTATTTCTTGGTTTTATCTTATTTATTATTATTTACATTGTTTTCCTTGTAAAAGTAGAAGAACTAAAACAAGAACAACAGGTAAACTTTGTAGAATTCTATAAAAGCGAGAAACAAAAAAAAAATTGTACTCTCTCTCTCTCTCTTCCACCCATTTATTCTGACTGTTGTATACAGATACGAGGTTGAATTAGTAAAAAGAATATAATTAATAAAATATAATCCATTTACTCAATATTATTTTCCAGCACTGCCTTCAATTACATACATCAATTCTATATATTCAATAATCATAATAAAATCGTTTTACCAATTCATTTCATATTTTTTTCTATTTTTGAGCTGTATTATCAAAGAATTAAAAAATATTTTATATTCAAAAAAGCTATTTTACTTCTTTTAAACGTTTAGTCATTTTTAAAACATATTTCAACTTAAATATTATATTACCAATAGTTTATTCCTATATATAATTATTATTTATTTTTTGATAAATAAAGATAACTTTAAATATTAAATATTTAATTATATATATATATAAAATAGTTATTATATATTTAATATATGTATATAAATTGTTGAATTTTTAAAATAATTCAAAGGAATGCATATCTATCTAATCTTTATGAATTTCTAGGTGAAAGGGTAGTGAAGGCGCCATGAATGCTCTCTCTCGGTTGTTCAATGAACTACTAGTATCGGAGGTCGAGCGGCAGACGCCACTCTACGAAAATAGATTGGCGTTGTTGATACGACTGCGCCATCCAGAAGGTAAATAATGTTATGGTCCATTCAACCAGAACTTGCCTACCTTAGGAAGTTCGTATTTGACTTAATACATAAAACAAAAATAAAACTTTTTAGTTATATTTAAAGAAAGAAAAAGAATTGTAGTAAGATAATAATAAATTAAATTATTATATATATATATATAGTTTTTTCTTTTACTATTTTGCCAGATAAAATTTTCGATGTCGAGATTTTGATGTTTTTATACATTTTTCATTCATTTTCACTAAAGTTGAGAAAAATGTCCGTATATATATGTGTGTGGGTATGTATGTAGACAAGATTACGCAAAAACGATTTGAGCAAGAATCATGAAATTTGGTATACGGGCATTATTCTAAATTCGTAATTTTCTATTAACTTTTGAGAAATGTAGCTCAACCGAAAGAGGGTCATTAGTCATTACCTACAACGTTTTGATTTTTTTGCCTCTAAAGTGACCGTAAAAATAAAGATATATGTTTGATAGTTTGTCATTTGATTAAAAATTGTATAAAACTGCTATATATAGAATTTCAGTTTGAGTGAATTGCTGAAAGTACCGGAATTAATTTTTTAACACTGCAAATCTCACGCGCCAACACGTGCCATGGTGCCATCAATAAAAATCCAAACATGCGCTCATTTAATAAATATTATTTATTAATTTTAATTTATAAATAATTAAATTTAATTTAAATATAATATATGTTAATTAATCCAATTCAAATCCAATCCAGCTATTTTATTTTTTTTTAAAGATGCATTAAAAAAAATATTAAAATTAAAATTACTTATAAAAAATATATACAAATATTAATTTTATGGAACTATTTATTATTTATTAAAAATTTAAAAAAACAAAAACATTTCTTTATATTTTCATTAAAATAATAATGATTAAAAGTATAATAAGTAAAAAATAATAAGCAATTATTCATTTCTATTGAATTATTATTAAATTAATAAATAAAACTGTTTGAATGTACAATATATTACATAATACATACTTAGAGAGAGTGGGAGAGAGAAAGTTAATATTAAAGAAATTTTAACGTTTATGTGTATTATTATATATATATATGAAAGTAAATCTATCTATTGGTAAATAAATAAATAAATCCTTTATTTGGTCACTAGTTGGTGATAGTGCCTATGTTTAATTTTGTTTTTTGTCATTTCGGATCAAAACTATAAACTTTGAAGAAGATCATCCATTTCTCATGAAAAATTAAACTTACATTTCTATCGTTGTCATTAGAGGGTTACTTTTCCCGGAGTATTTTCATTCCCGGGAATCGGGAAATTTAAAAATGCATTTCCCGGGATTCCCGGCAAAAAATAAAATAAATTTAATTCAAAAATAAAAATAAATTCAGAAAGATATAATATAATTATAATCATCTACATTTATTTATATTATATTATCTTATCTTATTATGCTAGCTAAAATTGTATATATCTATATATCTATCTATAACCATTGGTTCTCAAAAACCGCTCTAACGATTTTTTTCAAATTCACACTAGATATAGTATTTATAAAGAAAAATTGAGTTTTATTGATCACATCTCTTGAAACTTACAGCTTCATTATTAATTTCTTAATTGAAAATTATATATGGGTGTGACGTCAATGGCATCCATTTTGAAATTTTACTCCCGCATTTTTTTAAAAGATATTGTATTAATATTTTTTTTTAAAATTTAAAATATTTTAAAATTTATTATTTAATTTCGAAATAAAATTAAAAATATTTATTTTTAATAATATATATATATATATATATATATATATATTTATTAATCTCTCTCAAAAAAAAAAAACAACAAAATAAAATACAGTTGGTTGACTCCCGCTTTTTTTTTAAATGATATTGTATTAACATTTTTTTATATTTAAAATATTTTAAAATTCATTATTTAATTTCGAAATAAAATTAAAAATATTTATTTTTAATAAAATATATATATATTTATTAATCTCTCTCAAAAAAAAACAACAAAAACAAATAAATGTCTTTGAAAGATGGTAAAAATATCTTTTTAATTATTAAAATATCATAGACCAGTGTTAAGAACAATTGTTTTTACTCCCCGAGTTCGAAGGATCGAAACTCGCCGCGTGCATTTTTTTTTATCTATTTTCGTGATTTATTTATTCATTGTTCTTTTATTAATTAAGTTTTAGATAGTTTTATAATTTTTAATATTTTTTCAATAAAATATTATTTAATACATTTAATAATTGTAATAAATAATTAAAGAATTGTATATCAATATTTTTTAAAGGGTAGAGCGAGCTCGGTGTCCCAGGTATTAATATTACCAGCCAAATCCAATAATAATGAATCATTTTTTTTAACTTAGGTACCGAGCCGAGGCTCGGGGTCCCGGTATACATATTTATGTATTATTGAGGACCCCAAGTTCCATGCAATGATGCAACATTTAATAATTGTAATAAATAATTAAAGAATTGTATATCAGCTCGGTGTCCCAAGTATTAATATTACCAGCCAAACCCAATATAATAATGAATTATTTTTTTTTAACTTAATTACCTAGCCGAGGCTCGGGGTCCCGGTGTGATCTTAATATATTGTCAGAATTAGATAAATAATGTAGAGAGAAAAATTATTTAAAAATAGATATTTATTTAAATGAAATAAAATTATTTAATTTACAGAATGAAAATGTCTATAATAATGTCTAACCTTTTTTTCGAGCGACAGCTCGGTATCCCAGGTATTAATATTACCAGCCAAACCCAATAATAATGAATCATTTTTTTAAACTTAAGTACCGAGCCGAGGCTCGGGGTCCCGGTACTAAGTCTTTATAATGCAAATGTGTGTGTGTGAAAAAATAATAATAATATTTTAATTTTAATTACTTATTGATTAATGAGTTATTTTACTATTTTACTATTAAATATATTTAGGTATATGTAGATTGTAAGAAGAATTGTATATGATGTGAGAAAATTTATAATTGAATTTTTTTATTTAATATTCAAAAAACATGTCAAATCAAAATGATCATTTTTTTATAGTGAAATTAATTAAATTATTATTTTACATAATAAGTTGAATTAGTCTTCTATATTATCTATGAAAATTTCAATTTTTTTTTTCTTTTCAATAAGCCTCTTCTTTTGCTTAATGATGTATAAAGATATCGTATCGTACCAGTGATTATTTGAAGCATATAGTAATTGAAATACCAAAGGGATAATTCAACGAGCGTTAATAAACATTCAAGTCTAATAATTTTATACTAAAGGTACTGACAAATTGCATTGTCATAAAACTCTAGACTTGTATAATTAAATAATTAATTAATTTCGATATATCTATATCTATATCTATATCTATATATACTCGTATATCTATAAATATATTAGAGTGCAAACATGTAAATTCTATTTTATTTTTATTTTTTTTTTTAAATTAAAAAATTATTGATTTAAATAGGGAAAGTGTAAAATAAAAGTAGGTATTTCCTATAATTATTTAATATTTATTAATTTTAGTTTCGGTTCTTAATTATTTATTTAATCAGTATACTTTTTTATCGACTGACGATAGTAAGGGAGGTATTATTTTCACACCAAATTTCACATGTGGAGATTTTTACAGATCTCCACGAATCATGCATTTTCTAAACAGAAAAAAGTATTTTTAGCATAATGTCTCCCCGTCCGTATAGATGTGTACAGCTTGAACGGCTCAACGGATTTTGATACAATTTGGTATATTTACTTAATGCATCAGTATGATGAATTGATCCACTTTTGGTGTATATCCGGAAACCGGAAGTGGTAGTATTACCGATCGACGATAGGAAGGGAAGGGTTATTTTCGCACCAAATTTCACATGAGGAGATTTTTTCGTGTCCATAGCGGTAATGGCCAAAGGTGAATTTAGGGAAAATTACTTGTATATTACTTTTCTATTCTGAGATCAATAAATAACAACGTTTCTAATTTACACCTTTATTTATAATATTTTGCAAATAAGTAAATAAGTACATCTGTTTCAATTGTTATTAATATTAAAAAAAAGTTAATTTCCAAGAGGGCGCTGAGTAAATTTTTTTCTGGAAAGGGGGCGCTGGACCAAATAAATTTGGGAACCACTGATATATAGTATACCAGTAGTATACGAGTGAGTATCTATGTTACTATATTTAGAAAAAGATATATAAATAATAAATTTAAGATTATATTTATTAAACCATTTCATAAATAAGGGAACAAATTTATTTTTCTTTTGGTATTACTTTTATTAATTACTTTATCTGGAATTTTCATTATTCATTTGAATTTTGTGATTAGTAGCGAGTTTATATTTGTAATCATCTCAACTAAATCCAATGGTAGAACGAGTATAGCTTTAAATCATAAAATAGAATGTTGTTAATTTCAACTAAAACATTTCATCTATGCTTATTAGTTATTAATCTCTATAACAGAGGTCAATTGTCAAACATACACCTGCATAAGTACATTAAATTAATACTAATGTTCACAATGTCAACATATACGTATACAATACCTATATTCGAATATTATATGAGACTTTTATAAGATTTATAATCCATTTAATTCTTTGGAATTTTTTTAATTGAAATTTCTTTTATAGATTACATTTTAGAGAATATAATACAATTTATCTGCTATAATTGGACTTTTTTTTAACAAAAATCAACTCCTTTTTACTATCTCGCCAAAATTTTCGATATTGAGATTTTGATGTTTTTATACGTTTTGAAGGTTCCTAAATCATTTTCACTAGGTTTGAGAAAAATGTCCGTGTGTGTGTGTAGACAAGATTACTCAAAAACGGTTTGAGCTAGAATCATGAAATTTGGTACATGGACATTAGTCAAAATTCGTAGTTTTCTATCAACTTTTGAGAAATGTAGCACAACCGAAAGAGGGTCATTACCTACCACTTTTTGATTTTTTTTCCTCTAAAGTACCGTAAAAATAATGATATACGTTTGATAATTTTTCACATGATTAAAAATTGTATAAAACTGCTATATATAGAATTTCAGCTTAATTGAATCGCTGAAAGTACATGAATTAATTTTTTAACACTGCAAATTACGCGCCAACACGTGACGTGGTACTATCAACAAAGAGTCAAACATGCACTTATTTAATAAATATGATTTATTAATTTTAATTTATAATTTATAATTAATTAAATTTAATTTAATATAATATATTACGTTATTTAATCCAATTCAAATTTGCGAGATAGTCGAGTGGAGACACTCCAGCTTTTTCATTATTCATTAAAATTTAGTATGAATCCATGAATAAGAATCAAAAACCAAACATGCACTGGTTTAATATTTATTATTTATAATTTATAATTAATTAAATTTAATTTAAATATAATACATGTCCAATTCAAATTTGCGAGATAGTCGAGTGGAGACACTCCAGCTTATTTAATATACACCTATGAAACGGAATTTATTTAAACTAAATATGCGCCATTATTATTGACAAAGTTTCACCATTTTTTAGGCATAATTATGATGACATCGATAAGGAATTTTTGCGGTTTTATTTTTTCTAAGTTCATCAATCACATTTATATCCTAAATTGATATAATATTAAAATTTATATCATATGTCTAACATACAAGTGACTAATTTTTTTTTTTCAATTTTCTAAATAAGGAATAGGATTTATTATAATACATAATAACACAATTATTTAATTAAATATTTTATATTAAATTTAAAATTTTTTTTTTTTTTTTTTTTTTATTTTAACATGAAATTATAATTTATTTTTTAAATCAATATCTATCACCGTTATATATCAATTATCTATCGATTGATTTTAAAATTAGTTAGATAGTAAGAGCTTCATTGAATAGGAGGCAAAATGTCAGCAGCCCCTACCTACAAAGAGACAATTTTTTTGTCGTTCGAGTACGGTTATCTGGAATCAGATTTATAGAATAAATGTTAAATTAGAAATAAAAAAAAATATTATCATGAAAAATTTAATTAAGTAGCCTGATGATCTTGAAATTCTAGAAATTTTTGAAATTTAGAATTTATTTGAGAAATAAGTTGACCTGTGGCCAGGCAAAGAACCGACCGACGGTTTGAAGTAAATTAATTTCCAGCTACAGAAACAATTTCAAATAATTTTAATGTCTCTATTAATGCAATAAAAAACAGATATGTATATAACATAAATATTTTTAATTTTATTTTATTTATAATATATAAGGAGGCGCTAACTGTGACGTCTTGAAGGGCTGGGTGACGTCATATAATTTTAAATTAAGAAAAAAGTAATGAAGATGATTTTTCCCGAGGATCAAACCTATAAAAAGTGCATGATTCGTGGAGATATGTAAAAAAATCTTTAACACTAAAGCTAAAGGTAGCTGGAAATTAATTTATTTCAAACCGTCGGTCGGTTCTGTGCCTGGCCACAGGTCAACTTATTATATTATTTGAGGTGTCGTGTTTTACTAATAATATATATATATATATATAAATATATATATATAAAACCACATTATTTATTATACTCTTGATATAATTGCTCTTATGTTTTGTATTAAATTTTATAAATTAAAAAAATAATAATAATCAACAAGTATTTATAATAATTTTTAAATATTACAAAGTATCTTCTACATATAATATTTACAATATATGATAAAAAAAACGAATAATATGTTCAATAATAATTAATCCAATTAGATTGAAAATAAATAAAGTTAAAAAAATACCGATTTATTTATTTATCTTGCGTTGAATTCGATAAAATTCCAATGATATCCAATAAACTTTATATTAATTTTTTAATTTTACTTAGTCCAATGAAATGAGCTTTATATTTTTATTAAAAATTGTAGTAATGGAATTAGATTCACTTAGTTCACATATTATATGAATAATAATATATTATATGTAAGTATAGAGTATCATTTGAAACTATGAATAAAAATTTCTAAAATCAAAAAATTTAAAACAATATTACAAGTCTTATTACTATATCCTATTATATAGGTACCTCTATTCTATTATATTATTATAAATATTATTATTAATATATATTATGAAAAATACAATTTTAAGTTTTCATTTAAATACATGTAAATAAAATATAATTAATTCTATTAAAAAATAAAATAAAAAATAAAAATTACTTACTAAATAATACTAAATGAAGCGAAGATGAATTTAAGAACAAATCAATGCTTACCTGTAACAAAGAAATTATTAATTTATTAATTAAGCATTCGTATTTTAATAAAAAAATAAATAAATATAGATATATTTACTAAATAGATTAAATATGTTTTATCAATACGTGTATAACATTTTCCAGTTATATTGTCAATACAAATAAGTACAATATATCTTCAATTTTTGATTTTTACTTAAAAAACTAAAAAAAATCTACCTCTATTTTTATTTATAGGTATTTACTCCTTACTCAGACATAGTAACATTTTAAGACACAGGCTTTTTATTTTAATGCAGCGGTTACCAACCTGTGGGGCGCGCCACCCTTGGGGGGCGCGAACTTTTAACATTAAAAGAAACCTATAGCTCGTTAAAATAATTGTTTTATATAATTTTTATAACTGGGTGTTTAAGGATGCAATTATTCTTCAATCTACCGATTGATTTTATATGGAATCGAACCAAGAAATGAATGATTATTCATTAAAATATGGTATATGATTCTACAAACTGATTCAGATCATATTTCATAAAAAAAAACTTGATTACTTTTTAAAATCATTAAAATGATAAAATATAGGATTTCGAAAATATAATTTACAATGAAGGAAATTGATCTCAATAAAATTGCTCATTATAAAAATTCAATACAAATTCTTTATATAATAAAAAATATAAAGATAAAAATGAATTCATTTGAAAGTTGTTTCCATGACAACGCAATTGGAACTTTTCGATTTAAATGAGGAAAAGTCTCTCTCCCTTATATAAATACGTTTTTTTTTGTTTCCGATAAGCTTTGATCTTGTTCACCTCTTTCCATCTATAGTATAGTATAGAATAGAATAGGAATTTTATTTCTCTTTATTATTATAAATATTATTAATATATATATGATTTTCTTGATCGGAGGCGCTATCAAGTAGCTTTTCCCCAATGTTGTTCCCGGAGGCTGGGTTGACTCCGTCCCATAGACCCCAGCTAGGGAAATTCTCTTGCCAGACCCGGGACCATGTGAATGTGAGGCAGGTTCGCTACCCACACACCCAATGGCGCCTTATAATCATAAATAAATCAATAAACAAACAAACAAAAAAATAGATTATTGTATAATTTAATTAAATTCCTTCTTCAAAATTTCTAAATTCATAAATTCTCTTTAAAAGATTCCATCCAACCTTAAATAAGAAAATTATAAAGTAAGTATATACTTCTTAAGAATAAATTATAGATTTTGAAATTTTCGAAATATCTTTTGTCATAATAAAGTTTATTTTGATTATATCTATTCTTTTAAAAAATAAAATTTTCATATATTATATGTTCTGTGAAATTATCTATTATATAAATATTCTTTTAATTAATAAATGATAATAAAATTTAAGATTTTTACATCATATGGGAAAAGTTTTAATATTCAATTGATCTAAAGAAAGAGTAACATTTATTATATAAGTTGTAATAAGTACAATCCCCAAAGACTTGTACTTGTACAGTATACACCTATTAAGAGAAAAGTTCCTTTGTAGAACCCTCCCCTGGAGCTTTAATCGTACATTCTCCCCTGCCCTCCCCCTGCCCCCCCCTCATTCACCCTGAATTTCCAATAGGGACAGTGGCAATTTCTCATTGAACTTGCCACCCTGGAATAATTTACCATTCACGCGCTGTAACCCTCACAATTGAAATCAAATAACTAACATCGAATGAAGGCGAAATAATTAAATTACGACAACCTTTGATTGGAATCGAATTAAGATTCCAACTTTTGAAAAAAAAAATGTCCATTAATTTATGTTAGGTAAAATCAGAAACATACGAGTATATAAACTTTATAAGTATATTATATGTGAACTAATGTATTATATTTTGAAAATTTTGAAACTAAACAAAATATTGTAAATTAAAGTGTAATATTTCTCAAGGGAAGTCGCTGTTAGTCTAGTCAAATCCAATGATCTATTTATATATTTTAGGTCTTCTAATCATTTTTGAATGTAATTTTTCTTTTTTGAAAATCAATTTTATTTAAGTACATATCGTAGTCCATTATTTTCAATGATCTTTTGCCATTTTTTTTTGGGTAGCTTCATAATTTCATCATTGAAGAGTTTCTGTACTTTATCGGCAAAAAACTTGTCGACATGGTTTTCGGCTGTACTTTTGTTGGTCAATTATTTCCCATCAAAAGGGTTTTTCAGAAACCAAAATAAAACAATTTATCTATTTTTCATCGCCCGTTATTAATCTTGTGAGAAATGGGTCCATGTTATTTCGAATTGTCAACGTTTCGCAGAAATCTACACGGTTAATCATATTTCGCATAGTCAATTCATGTATCACCCAAACATTTGAATAGTCAGCAGTCTGGTAAAATGTTTGCGACCTTTTTTCTTATATTCAAATTACTTCGGATATACAGATCATAACGTCTCTAAATAGGCTTATGAAAATATTTGTGTTGTGTATGGTAGCTTTCTAGCTCAAACCGATTTTGGGTAATCTTGTCTTCATACATACACACACACACAGACATTTTTCTCAACCTTAGTGAAAATGATTCAGGAACCTTCAAAACATATAAAAACATTAAAATCTCAACATCGAAAATTTTCGTGATCGCAATACTATCTCTGGCGAGATAGTAAAAAGGTGATTTCGTATCGTCAAGAGATTCTGTAAACAACTTGTTTGGAGGTGATATTGGATTATGATGGTTGTAATAATATTAATGTTGAAGTTGGGAGTACAACTTTTTAGTTTAATAGTATTCCTGGGAATAAATATTTTGTATCCGTACATAAACTTCTATTAAATAATTTATGGGGATTGTTTTCAGAATTTTTAAATTTATTTGAGATTTTAATGTACAAATTATTATTGAAATATATATTATCACTTGAAAGGATGAAGATAGAATTTTGAATTACAAAATTCATAAATAATATCTCTAAAACTATAAGCAATGAATTTTTAAGCTTGTGCTCAATTCAATTGTAAAAATGTTGAAAAACTGATCTCCTTCAAATAATTTTTAATAATTCTTTTATAATTCTAATTAATTTTAATTTTATAAAATTGGTCTATCAAAGGCAAAGTTAATTCAACGAAACATACTCTTATAATTAGAAAATTCCTAGCAAGTAGAGTTTCCTTAAATGTAACAACTCAAGTCAGCTTTTTAATAAAATCTCAATTATCTTTCTTCCAATTAGCATTCCTACACATTTACAGCTACATATATTATTATATATTATTATCTCTCTATCTATAAATATTTATATTATCCTTATAGAGAAATAATTAACAAAAATCTCCAAATTTATTAATTACATATGGATACTATCAAATTAAATAAACTACATATTTATGTGTGATGTTAAATTCTTGAAATTAACTAAAACTTATTTCTTTATATATTTTAGTAAATTAAAATCAAATGAAACAATCGATTATCAGCTGTAATGTCCCAAGGGCATTGATAATTTGAAATAATTTTATAACAATCCAAAAGCATGTTGCTTGGAAACCGCCGGACGCCGAAGGCGGAGTGCTCTTTCCTGTAAGCAACATGCTTGAGGTAATTGTTATAAAATTATAAGTATTTATCACAATGCTCGAGGGACATTCGGTGAGAAAATTTTTTGAGATTTTAAATTTGTAAAGAATTTGTATTTGGCAGAATTTTTATTTGCAATACCGCTAAATATATGTTAGTAGTAGTCTACGAATGCATGTTCAGTTAGAATGTTATATTATATTTATTAAAATACACAAGAATGTGTTTTTACTTACACAGGTCCCAATCTTTCAATATCAGTGCAAGCTCATTAAAACTACGAAGTCCATCTAATTTATATTTTCTATAATAGTCCATAAATTTTCTACAATAGTCCATAAATAATTTCCAAATGTATTTCTTATTTGATAAAGTATTTTTCGGCGTATTTTTTTTTTAATAATTTCATTAATAGAATCATTATTTTCGTCACTATATCGTGAAAAGGACATTTTAAAATGCAAAGGATTACTATTTATTAAATGACAAAAACAGTTTGTTCCTTAGCAACAAGCAAGAGGGATCTTATCAAACGGAGGGATCTTTTCAGTGTAATTGTTCTCTTATTGGCTATTTTTGAACTCGTGACTCGGAATTGAAGAATTTGATTAGCTATTCATTTCATCAAAAAACTTTCAGTATAAACCCCACATTTGAGATAATTTTAAATATTCTCATTTCTAGATTTGATATAATATATTAGAACTTGTACTATTTATCGATGATTTTTCTAATTTTAATGTAAAAAAAAAGCAAAGAGATATCCAAAAAATGACATTGGCATTATGATAATTGCATTATTTTTAACTTTGAAACATCAAAAAATGTTATGGGAATTAACGAAACAAAAAATAAATTTTTAAAAAATTTGTATATTGAAGTTTAGGTTCGCACTTAAAATAAATAAATATTTTCTTATAGACATATTTTATTGAATAATTTATTTCTTGACATATTTTTTTACTTTGAATTCGTTTGTAAATATAACTAAAAAAAAGTTTTTTATTTTATTTATATATTGTAGCTCATTATATTTAATTTTTATTAAATATTTTTTTTTAACTAACACTAAAATGTGTCCTATGATGATATAAATTAAACATTGGTTTATTAAACCATGTTCATTTTTCTGAGGACATTTGGAATATTGTCTTGGATAATGTGATCGGTTAATAAAAATAGTAACAAGAGGCAATATAACTTTCCAATTCAATTCAATTGTGAAATCTTTACAGATGATTTTTAACTTTTTAACTTTTAATATATCTTCATTAATTTAAAAAGTGGATGCATTAAAAAGTAATTCATTAAATTCAATTGCAATGGAATCCAATGCACCAGTTTTTTCACCATTAAATGAAAAGATGAATTATAGATTACAATCAATAACAGAGTTGATTAATTTGAACACTTAGTAACTTATTTGTTTTTTGTTTTAGAAGTGTTTGGTAGCTCGAAACACATTTTTGAAATATTTTATCCTAGAAATACTATTCTATTCCTCCGTATATCTCAATTTGTTTTGTTTTTGTTTTTAATATTTAAGTATAGTGCCGGATTAAGGAATTTTCGGGCCCTAGGCAAGGACAGAATTACGGGCTCCCATCCATAAAATAACATAAAATCTATTATTTATTTTATTTTTCATTTAAAAAAATTATTATTGAAGAGGATTTTTTTGAAATAATATAGCAGGGGTGCGCACATTATTTTTTGTTTTTTTTATTTTACGATGTCAGCTGAACGTGTGCGAAATATTTTGCACAAGCCTTTGAATATAGAAAGCTGTGTGCAACGTGGGTGCCGCGTTTGCTAACGTTAGTCCAAAAACTGCTTCGAAAACCATTTCTACTGACAATTTGGCGCTGTAGTCGTAAACCAAACGAATTTTTGCGTCGATTCATAACTGTTGATGAGATTTAAATTAAATTAAATCAAATTTAATTAATTAATTAAATTAATTAGAACACCGTTATGAGAAATGTATCCGTGTTGATGGAGATTATGTTGAAAAATATAGCAAAAAAAAATAAGCTGGAGTGACTCCACTCGACTATCTCGCAATTTGAATTGGATTAAATAACATAATATATTATATTTAAATTAAATTTAATTAATTATAAATTATAAATAATAAATATTAAACCAGCGCATGTTTGGTTTTTTATTGATGGCACCATGGCACGTATTGGTGCGTGAGATTTGCAGTGTTAAAAAATTAATTCTGGTATTTTCAGCGATTCAATCAAGCTGAAATTCTATATATAGCAGTTTTATACAATTATTAATCATGTGAAAAATTATCAAACATATATCTTTATTTTTACGGTCACTTTAGAGGAAAAAAAATCAAAACGTTGTAGGTAATGACCCTCTTGCGGTTGAGCTACATTTCTCAAAAGTTGATAGAAAACTATGAATTTTGAATAATGCTCATATACCAAATTTCATCATTCTAGATCAAACCGTTTTTGCGTAATCTTGTCTACATACATACACACACACATACACACACGCACACATACACACACACATACACACACACATACACACACACACACAGACATTTTTCTCAACCTTAGTGAAAATGATTCAGGAACCTTCAAAACGTATAAAAACATCAAAATCTCAACATCGAAAATTTTCGTGATCGCAATACTATCTCTTACGAGATAGTAAAAATTTAAAAACATCGTTTTTCTTGGTCAGGTTGGAAAATTTTCAACCCACCCACCCTCATAGTTCAACTCCTTCTTTATTGATCACATTTGTAAGTAGGATATTTTCTTTTTTTTCGACTTTAAAATTGTTTATCTCGTACAATATTAATAATGACAACACGTTCTTGTATTTTATGAAAATTTATGTATCAATATAAAAGAAAAAACGAAAAGAAATAATCTAAAAGCTATGTATTACATATTTAGTTTGGTTCGCAAATATGAAATAAATTAATTATTTTGAGCAAAATCAGGTGGTATAAAGGGTTTTATTACTAACTTAGGTAGGTAAGTACTACATATTTTTAGGATTCCGTCCATATTTCTTATTCATATTTTTAAAATTATGATTTTCTACTTTCTTCTTTGTTAGTTAGTATTAATCAGGCAAATATATTAAATTATCATTTAAAAGTTTTTTGTTTTTGTTTTCTAATTTGTTTTCATTAAGACGCTATATTTTATATAAATTTATGAATTTTAACGGATAAAATCATTGAAATTTGATAGAAATTGTATGAAATAGTCTTCAAAAATAAATTTATTAATTTATAATAAAATGTTAATATTTCTACTGGTATGTTTTTACATAAATCGAGAGTAAATATAAAAGATTGTTTTTTTTATAATTATCTGGATACAACTCTGTAAAAGAAAATCTTACCGTCTGTAATAGAAATATTAATTTTTAGTTAAATTATCAAAATTACTATTTTTCTTGAATAACATTGATTCCATTCATTACTTATGATCTGTAATGAGAGGGGAAATGACGAAATATTGGTTGCACCATTACCCCCACCCCCTCCCCCTCTCCCCCGTCATCACGCTCTTTCGTTTGAACTGAGTAAATGCTGAAAATATCTGGAATAAATGGCGAGTGTGGGGCTGGAGGCAGAATCGATCCCTGAATCCACCGATAGTGGGGCTCTTTGTTGACCCCGAGAGGACTCCCCCAACAAAAAAGTTTCACTTAAAAATTCCCATTTCTAGACAAATTAATCAACACTTTTAGACCAATGAATTTTACTTCTTGAAACGGAAAATTATTATTCTCAAATTGATTAAATAATAATAAAGTTGTTTAAATATTTTTTATATTAAAAAAGATTGATTAATAAATCATATTATAAGTATATTTTATTTTAATGTATTTTAAAATAAATGAATATCTAGGATTATAATTATTATTGTTATTATTATTATTTCTAATTATGTCTTTTAAAAAAATGAATATCATGAACGGTACATATTATAAATTTAAATAAATAATTTCCCATGTAATAAATAATTATTTTTTACCGACCGACGATAGTAAGGGAGGTATTGTTTTCACACCAAATTTCATATGAGAAGATTTTTCCCATATCTCCACGAATCATGCACTTTGTTTTGGTTTTATCCTCGGGAAAAATCATCTTCATTAGTTTTTTCTTAATTTAAAATTATATGACGTCACCCAGCCCTACATGACGTCACAGCCAGCGCCTCCTTATATATTATAAATAAAATAAAATTAAAAATATTATATTATTATTATTATCTTATATCCATATCAGATTTTTTATTGCATTAATAGATACAATGAGATTATTTGAAATTGTTTCTGAAGCTGAAAATTTATTTATTTCAAACCGTCGGTCGGTTCTGTGCCTGGCGACAGGTTAACTTATTATATTTAATTTTTTTATGGTAGATTTTTATTTATATGAATTTTAGGATAAAGTTTATATTATTATATTCTACCTCTCTCTCTCTCTCTTTCTTTCTATATATATCTATAATCAAATTATTCAAATTATTTAATCCTCTATTTTAAATTAAATTAAATTAAAAATATTTATGTTATAATGAATGTTAATAAACTAAACATGAAACATAAATAAAGAGTTAATTTAGTATTTCTTTACAAATTAAATTGTTCATTCGATTCAAGGATTGCTTGATTGATAATATTAATAGTAGTACTTACATATTAACTAAACAAACCCAGATCGATTATTGGACATCAATCCAGTGTTTATGTTGTTGCAATTAAATAGAAACAACATTCATTTTATAAGCGAGTAAATTAATTGCAATGAATGGAGATAAAATTAACAAGGAGCTTTGGATTAACGAAATAAAAATAAGCAATATTTCCTATATTTTTTATCGACCGACGATAGTAAGGGAGGTATTGTTTTCACACCAAATTTCACATGTGGAGATTTTTACATATCTCCACGAATCATGCATTTTCTTAACAGAAAAAAGTATTTTTAGCATGATGTCTGACCGTTCGTATAGATGTGTACAGCCTGAACGGCTCAACGGATTTTGATGATATTTGTTATATTTACTTAATACATCAGTGGGATGAATTGATCAACTTTTGGTGCAAATCCGGAAACGGGAAATGGTAGTATTACGGATCGACGATAAGAAGGGAAGGGTTTCACTTCAAATTTCACATGAAAATTATTACATATCTCCACAAATCATGCACTTTGTATTGGTTTTATCCTCGGGAAAAATCACCTTCATTATGTTTTTCTTGATTTAAAATTATATGACGTCACCCAGCCTTTCATGACGTCACAGCCTCCTTATTATGATCACGGGTAACGCCGGCTTCTTCAGCTATATATTTTATAAATAAAATAAAATTACAAATATTAATGTTATATGCCTATCTGTTTGTTATTACATTACTAGATATATTAAAATTATTTGAAACTGTTTCTGTAGCTGGAAATTAATTTATTTCAAACCGTCGGTCGGTTCGGACCTGGCCACAGGTCAACTTATTTTTTATCATTTTGCAAACGTACATAAATTGATGATGAAAGATGAGAATTAATCTATTTTTTTGTTTTGTTTTACATTAATTGATAAATAATTAAACTTATAAAAGGCAAATGAAATAATACAACTTTTAGTAAATGTTTTACTAGCGTTGAGTAGACGAGTGATTTAACATTATATTATTTATCTTAAGATCTCTTTTTTTTGTTTTATTCAGTTAAAGTTAATATTTACTAAAAAAAGAATGTACAAATAAAGAAAGAAAGAATATAATGAATCTAACAAAAGAGATATAAAAAGAAATAAGTAAGAATAGTGGATGAAAAAAAGATAAGAAATAGAAAAAGGATTGAAAAAAACAAAAATATATACAAAAGTTTGAATTCCTAAAGAATAATTAAATCTGATTTGATTTCAATTTTTTTTTATCTTTTCTTATTTCTAAGAGGAGAAAACCACGAAAAAGAATGTGTAGAAACATGTATATTTCCCAAAGAAATTAATTTATTAGAATTTATTAGTATTAGGTATATAAATTATAAAACTCTCAAATTAATTAAAATTATTCAAAGTTATATAACTTAATTTGTAAATTATTAAAAAAAAATACATATTATATTTCTTTTTTTAAAATTTGACCTGAAATTTGAAAACAATATAAATTTTGAAAAATGAATTAAATTTGTTTTATAAAAAGTAATTTGGTTGTCATTACTTATTCAAAAAAAAAAAAAAAAAAAAAAAAAAATTCCATCTTTCATAATCCAATCTAAGAGAAACATGGGACTACAATGTTGTTGTTGTTTTTATTTTGTCGTATAGGGTTAATTGTTTTTTCATGGATTAAATAATGAATTTATATAAAATCTTTCAGGATATTATAAATAGTTTGATTTTATTCAAATAATCAAATTCACTTAAACTTAAAATATTAGAGTTATTCTATTTTTGTTTTTATATTTTTTAATTCAAATATGAATATGTATTATCATTTATATTCCTCTCTCTTAGAAAAAGTTAACTTAAGTTTAATTTAGTTTAGGTTAAGAAAATATTTTTTACAATTTTCCATTAAAATTTGACTTATTCACAGATTTATTTATAAGTCAGCCAACGAACTGAAGAAACATAAAAACTAAAAATGGTTTTCAAAAAAAATAAGTTGACCTGTGGCCAGGTCCGAACCGACAGACGGTTTGAAATAAATTAATTTCCAGCTACAGAAACAATTTCAAATAATTTTAATATATCTATTAATGTAATAAAAAGCAGATATGGATACATAAATAATAAATATAAACATTTTTAATTTTATTTTATTTATAATATATATGCAAGACCAGGCTGTGACGTCATGAATGGCTGGATGACGTCATATAATTTTAAATCAAGAAAAAACTAATAAATATGATTTTTCTCGAGGATAAAACCAATACAAAGTGCATGATTCGTGGTGATATATAAAAAAATCTCCTTTGGTGTGAAAATAACCCTTTCTTTCCTATCGTCGATTGCTAATACTACCACTTCCGATTTCCAGAATTGCACCAAAAGTTGATCAATTCATCCCACTGATGCATTAAGTAAATATACCAAATTTCATCAAAATCGGTTGAGCCCTTACTATCGTCGGTCGGTAAAAAACAAAATAAAACAAATAATTGTTATTTCAAATAGATAGATCATAAATATATATAAATTTAATTTAAACTATATTTTATATTAAATTCAATTAAAATTGATAAATTATTATTCTATTTATTATCTATTTATTATGCTATGGGATAGGACACTGCGGAATATATTTTTGAATAGAATTTTAATTTTACATTGTGTATCGTTTGTTATCTCCTGAAATGAATAAATATTGAAATAGAAAAATTTGAAAAATTTAGTAAAAGAAAAAAAAAATAAATTTTTTTAAGAAACAAACATTTAAATTGACATTAAAATAAAAGATTTTAAATTATTTATTGAGAAAATACAAATACAACTACAATTTATAAATAAAAGCTCAAATAAAATAGACAGAATATGGAGGAAAGAAGCAAATGATGAGTGGATATAATAAATGTAATACCTACATAGGTATGTAGAATTTGACAGTAGAAAGGTGAATTCCAGAAAAGCACAAGCTCATTTTGACCGGATCAATATACGCCTCTGGAACTTCAACCTAAATCGAGGGTTACAAAAAAAAAAGATCGGAATCTTTTCTTCTGCCCATTGATAAAGTGAAAAATTTATTATTGTGATATATCCACTTATTATTTCATTAGTAACATAATTAAATGTAAATTAGTACAATTCCTAATAATAAAATGAAGATATATACTATCTTCTGAAATTTTTACTATTTCGCCAGAGATAGTATTGCGATCACGAAAATTTTCGATGTCGAGATTTTGATGTTTTTATACGTTTTGAAGGTTCCTGAATTATTTTCACTAAGGTTGAGAAAAAAATTAGTGTGTGTGTGTGTGTATGTGTGTATATATGTAGACAAGATTACGCAAAAACGGTTTGAGTTAGAATAATGAAATTTGTTACACGGACATTATTCAAAATTTGTAGTTTTCTAGCAATTTTTGAGAAATGTAGCTCTTTCGGACCATTAACTACCACGTAAAAATAAAGATATACGTTTGATAGTTTTTCACATGATTAAAAATTGTATAAAACTGCTATATATAGAATTTCAGCCTGATTGAAGAAAGTACCAGAATTAATTTTTTAACACTGCAAATCTCACGCGCCAACACGTGACGTGGTGCCATCAAAAAATACCCAAACATGCGCTGGTTTAATAAATATTATTTATTAATTTTAATTTATAGTTTATAATTAATTAAATTTAATTTAAATATTATATTTTATGTTATTTAATCCAATTCAAATTTGCGAGATAGTCGAGTGGAGACACTACAGTACAATAATTAATAAAAGTACGTATAACATCACATTTCTTCTGAATCAATTTTATGTGTTCATTTATTTATATTTTATTTTTTCAATAAAATAAATTTAATAAAACCATCTAAACAAAGACATTAATATTCGATTTTTTTCCTATAATGCCAATCATCTGATCTGTCTTTATACATCTGACTCATCTGAATAATTGAATCGAAAGGCATAGTATTAAAATCTCCACAGACTGCATTTCCGAATGACTAATAGTCGAATTGCAGCTGTGACCCAACCGACCAGATTCCGGCCCCCCTTTTATCAACAAAAGGGAAGGGTTCATCTGGACATCACACAAAGCTAAAGTTGAATTGTAAAGAGGAATCATTTAGAGAGTTTAGAATATATATATTCTGAAAATACTATACTTGCATAAATATCCACTTTATATATGCAGGTATACTATATATTTAAAAGACAATTTTATCCCATACTCCTCCTAAACGACTTATGCGATTTGGGCCATTCCAATGCCAATGGATAGCCCTCCCACTAATCTATTAATAGCGTGAATTTCATTGCAAAACAAGAAATACTTTTGGAAAAAAGTGAAAAAATAATTGTTTTCTTACTTTTTATTATTTTTGACGTCATTGGTGATGTCACATCGAGTGCCTCTTATATCTTATATTTTTCAATCTTTTGCGTTTCAATTTCTTTGCGTGTGAGGGCTCTCACACTGGTCCGCTAATATATAATTAATTTACTGATTAAATTAAAATATATTTTAAATAAGAACAAAAAAAGAAAGGAATGTTTTATGTAATATACGGATTGAGAAACAAAATGGATGAAAACCTTTTACTACTTTCAACCAAATATTATTGATTCGGGGTACAGGGGGCGGAGACTCCGTCTAGGTGTGAAGGCGCTCTGAGCACCTAGTACTAAATATATTATAAAAATAGGATTAATAATTGATGCATCGTTCAAAATAAAAAAAAAAAACAAAAAATAAAAAATCTATTGAGATCCAAAAGTATATTGCGAATTATATTATATTATATGTATTTTTAAGTATACTATATAAAATGAGTACAATATATACGAGTATATATAACTGTAATGATATTCCAAAAATATCATTAATCCGTTAAAAATAAAATTTATTTTTGTTTAAATATAAATTTATTTTCATTGGAAGTGATTATTGTAAGACGTTTCCCCTGAAGAGACAAGAGCATTCGTTCGTGGGCTACCATCGAGTGCAGACGGACTTTTCTGGAAGAGAAAAAGGACCACCATTACATACGGTCGTCCACGGAGTATCTCCTACGAAAGGACAGGCTTCATTACTAACAAAAAATATTGTTTATCAAGAAGGATTGTTTTTTTTTTTCATTTATATAATCCAAGAATTATAAAAATTGTTTCCCAACAAATATTGGTTTATTTATAATTTTTATAAAAAATATAAAAAATTACTGTATATAATTTTATAATTTAAAATCTTTACAATTAAATCTTTAAAGGTTTTAAAAATTTATATTTAAATATCAAATATAATAAATCTTATTATAAATTTTATTCTTAATGAAAAATTTAATATTTTTTTTTTTTTGTAGTCCAGATCTCCAGGTCAGTTCACGCCGATTCAAAGTCCACCCTTTTCCATTACACATAGGAGACCAACCCTTCTTTTTCTTAAAATTTTCCCTGCCAAATCCACCCATATACAAAAAAAATCATTACAATTCCATGTAATTTTTGTAATCAAAGATTTTAATACAAGAAATAATAATAACATTTTAATTTTTATAATTAATTATTATTTTCATAGAATAATTTTTCTTTTATTTACAAAACAAGACATCAAAACTACAATTAATATAAGTAATTGTATCTAAAATTAAAAAAAAAAAAAATTAATCCCATAATGTATTTATTTTTGAAATATAAGAATAACAATTTTTTCATAATATATTTATCAAATATAATTTATATAATTAAAATATTCGATTTTACTTTACCAAAGAGATACAATACCAGGTTATAGAATTAATTAATTATATTTTATATAATCTCTGAAATCAATCAAAAACATATCACCTACAAAGGAATTTTAAAATTACATACATACTAGGATTATTAAAATAAATTTAGTTTATAAAATAAACAAAAAAATGTATTGCTTTTTGTAAATTAGTAAATATGTAATTTCTTTGCTTAATAAATTAAGCCTAGTTTACCCGGGCTTAGTTCAGGGATGGGCAAATACTTTTAAGCGCGGGCCAAAATGAAATTTTCAAAATGGCTTCCGGGCCGGAGGACCATATTTCGAAAACATCAATAAATTTTTTTTTTTTTTTTAGAGGCATATTGAACGAAAAATCAAAATAAGAGCCAACTTTTTCAACGGTTCAAAATGCCCGCGCTTAAAAGTATTTACCCACCCCTGAACTAATGACTAAAACTAAGCCCGTGTAAACTAGGCTTTAAGTATAATTTTTAAGTTGCAGGATGGAATGTAGTCGATTAATTAATAATACATTCTTGTGATTGTGGTTGCATAAGTTTCAAGGGGTAAAAAGATTTTTATCATTCACTCGAATAAATGAAATTTGTTTTGATTTGTATAAAAAATTCTTTAATAATAAATGTGTTTCATCAAAAAAAAAAACAGTACTTTTATCCAGACTAATCAAGTATAACTGTGTCAAAAATACATTCGACATATTACGAATATACCAGATACTTTCTATGTATTATATATAGGCTCGTATATGTATGTATATATATTTTTTTTTAAATTTTTAAATTTTAATTTTAGGATAAAAATATTAATATTTAATGAAAAAAGAGTAAACAAATCCTTTAAAAATAATAAATCTTTAAGCTAGAAAATAATTTTCCAATAGTTAAACTTGTATAAAAAGTTTACAAAAAAAATAAAAAAAAATAAAAAATATTTTAATCTAGTATAAAAAAAGTTTCTTGTGTATTTCAATTGAATGTCAAATATTGCGATTTTCTTGACGTTATACCATCTAAAAAAAAATTATATAAATTCTATATATTTATATAACATTTCTAAATAAATTACCGTGTATTATTTTAATATAGAAAATTTTTTGTTATTTTATTGAATAAGTAAGTATTATTCCATGCATGATTGCATGAATGAGGTGAATATTTTGAATTAATTTATTAAATTAAATATATTTTTTAATCATAATTTATACTTTTATATTTTAATAATTTTTATTTAAAATATGAATTTTGCCCATAGTTTAATTAAATAATTCAAATTTAAATAAAATTTATTTGTTATCATTTTATAAAATATTTTTAGTATTGTTAAATATTTTTGTAAAATTTTATTTTTATAGAAAATTAGAGCAATGATTATTACTCTTATGAATATCTTTCTTTCTTCTATAATGAATTTTTTGGGATGTTAGCATTAACAAATAAATTATTATTTTTAATAGTTTCAGCAGTAATCATTAAGTGCATCATTAATTTAACCCCAGGATTTATCAAATATATCTATTTTTAAAACTTACTTAATTACCTTTAAAGTGGTAAATAAATTCACCCAGAAACTAAATACGATGACTGGTCAATAAGTTTGTGACTTTTTGAATGAAACAGTTTTTTGAATAGAAAATTATTTTATTTTTCAATGTAGTCTCCTTTAAACTCTTTACACTTCGTCCTACGTTTCTCCAATTTTTTTATCTCCTTCAAAAAATAAGATTTGTCGAGGACATCTTTGGAACCGATTCACCCCGAGAACCGCACTGTTTTAACGGCTGTTTGGTCTCTGGAGTGTTGTGGTGGATCCACGTTTCATCTACGGGTTCCAAAAACTCGGTTACAGTGATGTTTTTTATTCTCGCAAAAAATAATGCTTAATGAGCACACGAAATTCAACTATTTTCATTTTCTTCTCGAAACACGGCGTAATCTGCTATGAATAGGTGTCAAACAAAAACTAAAAAACCCAGCTTGTTCCAAATTTACAGGAGTCAGCTGATAGTTGACTGCTGATAAAAGCAGTGTTGCCATTTCATTTAAGAGACGGGAAATTCAATTCACGGACTTATTAATCTGCCCTCGTGTTCGCCACAACCGGTTCACTTCTGAGAGGGATGATCGTCGTCTCTCGCAATATGAGGTTGTCTTTAAGTCTCTTCTCACTGTACATTGACTGACAAATGATGGAATAATCACACTTTGGACTTCGATCTTTAGTTGCTTCTTGGAAATTGACATTAATAGCGAATTTTGATGTCCTGATTAAGTCCTAAATTACTACATATTTCTCTTCTATTTTTTTACTTGTTTAATTAATATTATTCACTTTTTCATCGAGATTTTAGTTCTTTATTCAATTGATTTAATTTTCAAATTAAAATGTTTAATAGAATAGATTGTAATCTTAAAATTTCCATTAAGTTTGAGCAAAGCAAAGTTTAAATATTCTTAAACATCCTAGAGTTGATAATTTAAAAGATGATAAAAGAGACTTGAATGCTTGAATAAAATAAATAAATAATTAAAAAAAAAAAATAATAAAAATAAAATTAATAAATTTAATATAGATATAATACTATTTAGGATATGCGAAACCATCTATCTATCTAATATATGTACCATATTTACAGGTATTTACAAATGATTGAATTTTTATATATATAAATACATTTTATTAAAAAATACAATATTTGAATAAAATTATTAAAGATTTATGATAAGAGAAATAAATTATATGATATTTATTTGTTATTATTTTATTTTATTGATAACCAAATCTCAAATATTTACTGATCAATATATTTTTATCGAATTATGTATTGCAATCACGAAAATTTTCGATGTTGAGATTTTGATGTTTTTATACGTTTTGAAGGACCCTGAGTCATTTTCACTAAGGTTGAGAAAAATGTATGAATGTGTGTGTGTATGTAGTAAAGATTACGCAAAAACGGTTTGAGCTAGAATAATGAAATTTGGTACAAATTATGGGTATTATTCAAAATTCTAGTTTTCTATCAACTTTTGAGAAATGTAGCTCATCCGGAAGTGGGTCATTACCAACCACGTTTTCGTTTTTTTCCCCTCTAAAGTGACCGTAAAAATAAAGATATATGTTTGATAGTTTTTCCCATGATTAAGAATTGTATAAAACTGCTATATATAGAATTTCAACTTGATTGAATCGCTGAAAGTACCGGAATTAATTTTTTAACACGTTGACTGCCAATCACGCGCCAGCACGTGACGTGGTGTCATCAACAAAGAGCCCAACATGCGCTGGTTTAATAAATATTATTTATTAATTTTCATTTATAATTTATTATTAATTAAATTTAATTTAAATATAATATATATGTTAATTAATCCAATTCAAATTTGCGAGATAGTCGATTGGAGACACTCCAGATTTTTTTTTTAATTCATATATATATACAATATATAAATTGTTCCTTTAATAAAGCCATTATAAGATGCTTGATTCGTTTCTGATAAGTTATTTAGAATAAAAACTGATGAATTATCAAAGATTTTTTCTCTATCACCTTTCAAATCATTTAACTTAGTGAATATACAATAACAATTTAAATCACTTTTTAATTTTTAAATATGTTTCTCATCCCTTTTGCTCGTTTATTTATTATCTCTCTCTCTCTCTCTATCTATATATATATATATATATATATAGATAGAGAGAGAGATAGATAGATAGGTGATGGAGCAAGGGATGGAAGAAAGAAACTAGAGTAGAAATGCGCAATTACTTTGATGTTTAGCCATTGGCGAATAAAATGGGCACTACCAAAGTCAACCGAAATGGAAATAGTTGTTGAACCCTCGTTTGGAAGAGAGGGGCTTTAAGACATCGATTTTATGATGGTGCGCACCCATGAGCTTCTGTGCCACGCAGCAGGCCAGGGTCGGGCCCCGGGCTTTCTTATCACACGCACGGCCCTTATCACATGGTGACACACAAGTTCAAGGATGAGGAGGATGAAGGACATCAGGTAAATGAAATTACTCGATTCCGCTTGTCAATTCACGGGAAACATTCAAATTCAGGTGAATTCATCTGACACCTGACAAAGAATCTCAATGGTGGAAGAGATTAATGCATTTTAAAATAAAACCGGATAACAATAACTTTCAACAATGAAATTTTGAAGTGCAACCTACAAAGAACTCAACAATTTATAATTTTATAATTTTTAAAAATTATTCCAAATGATCGGATTGAAGAAGAATCCAAATTTAAGTGCTGCTAATATAATTTTTCGACTTTATCAAAAAGTTGGCATAAATATCCTATAAAAAACAACAACTAGGGCGGGATAGAGGTGTTGTATAATCAAGTCAACGTATCCTCTCAACCATTTTTTTGGTTTCCTTGCCATACAGAAGGAAGCTTATTAGGAACACTTGCTGCCTAGTAGGCTACCGTAAATCTTTAACTGTTCCTCTTATACTTATTAATTAATTTTTCCAATATACTTATTCCTTTCTACAAATTGACAAATTGGACAACTTTTGAACTTTAGGATAAGGATTAAGCCCTCAATATTAACAAAAATACTTTTATTAATTTTCAAACATTTTACTATTAAACTTCTTTTAAACTACTTTTATGAAATTATTAATTATTATCCAAATGTGTTTAGGGGTTTATTTTATAGACTGTATATTCTTATATTTTTTTTTGTCTAATAATAATAAAACAAATGGTTATAGTCTTGGCATATTTAATAAAATATATATAATTTAATAAAAATTATATATATATGTTGGTTTAGATTTCCGTGAATGTTATTGTTATTATTACTATCAAATTTATCAGGGATATAATCACGTATTTTTGTGAGATTGTTTTCTCGATGTTTCGGCACCCATTTTGGTGCCATTTTCAGGAGATTATCCTGTCAGCCTCGGGCTGTTGTCCATTGCGGACGTGTGCCAGTCTCAGGATTGCCCAGGATTCTTTGGAGCCCCACAGCAACGCAGTGAGTACAACACCACCCAACCTATCAACCCAAAATCCCGATATTAACCCTTGGTCACACAGATTAAGACCCAGAATCCCAAAAATATTTCCACCTAAATAATCTCTTGAAAATGGCGCCAAAATGGGTGGCGAAACGTCGAGAAAACAATCTCATCAAAAATACGTGATTATATCCCTGATAAATCTGATTGTAATAATAATAATAACATTCACGGAATATCTATATATATTTAGAATAAAATATAAAATATTTAAATTTTTAATTATGTTTTAATTGAAGAGATTTTATGAATAATGAATAAAATTCGATAAAAAAAAAATTAAAACTTATGTAGATTCCATTACATAAATAATAAAATTAATAAAATGGGCTCTGAATTTAATGTAATATTTTCAATGAATTTCAGTATTCAAATGTATCAATTGTAAATAAAGAAGAAATAGAAAAATTGCTATGAATATATAAATTATTATTCTGGAATCTTAATAAATACTAAATTTCCAATTAAATTGTTAATACTTATCATTATTTTTATTTTATTTTTTTTTAATTCTATCTTTAATTTTCCTTTTATATTTTTATATATAATAGTAGATTAAAAAAAATAAAATAACTTTATATTTTACATATTTAATATTTCTCTTAAAAAAAACCAATATATAGTAGGTATATAAAATTTAGTTAATTCATTGAATGTGAATTTACTAGATTTTAGTCTAGCCTTGAACAAAACCCAAAATAGGTTCGGATTATTTGCGATCCAGTCAAGAGTTTAAATATAAAAATAGAAAAATTCGTTCTCCTGTTTACAATAGTAGGTCAACATTGATTTGTTCCTAATGACAAAGCCGTGTGGATCTTGTTCTATCATTTCGTGCTTATTTATTATATTCGACATATTATATCGCTTTAAATACTTTTATCTACCTATATATATCGTACATTCATCAATATTTTATTTTAAATGATAAATACAAACAGTAAAATTTATTTACCTTCTTGCTACTTGTATATGGAAATAAAATAAATTTATTTGTGAATAGTATAAGTAATACACATTTTTTAATTTTTATTTTAATTACATCAAAAATAGATTAAATTAATGAATGGTGGTATATACTCGTATTTTTCTTTCTTTATATATAGTAAAAGTTTTTTATATTCATTCGGAATTGTCTGAATTAAATAACTAAGAAAGTAAAAAAAAGGGGGGAAAAAAAGCGAAACTTGTTGCTGCCGATTGAAAGAGGTTGGAAATGATCATTTTGTGTGAAGAATTACAAGAGATAAAAAGTGTCTTATCAAAAATTCAATAGAATGACGCGTGTATATAATAGACATAATATATTTAAATATGGTAAGTTACATTTGTATACCTACATATACCTACAAATTATAAAACTAAATTTACTAACCTATATTATTAACTTACAAAAAAAAAAAAAAAAAAAAAACTGACTTTTGTACGTCCTATGCAAAGAAAACGCCTATCAAGTCGGTTATATCAATGAGGTGTCCTATGATCAGTAGAACGGGTTCTCTCAACCTTTATCTTGATTTTTTTGATCGGAGCCGCTATCAAGTAGCTTTTACCCAATATTGTTCCCGGAGGCTGGGTTGACTCCATCCCATAGACTCCAGCTAGGGAAATTCCCTTGCCAGGCCCGGGACTTGAACCCGGGACCATGTGAATGTGAGGCAGGTTCGCTACTCGCACACCCAATGGCGCCTTCTTTTACTTACAAAAGTTATACTTAAATAGGTTAAATATGTTTTGTTATTTTTTTTTCTGAATAGGCTTTACAAATTATTTTTCTACAAGATTCAAAATTAAACTCATTGAACATTACATACAATTTATCAAAGCATAAATAAAATTATTGATGAATGAATGAATGCCTTTAATTTTAAATATAAATTTAATAAATTAATGAATAAGAATTATTCATTATTAATTTTAAATTATATGTACGTAGTTATTCATTTAATACAAATATAATTTGTTAAAAAAAAAATTAAATTATAATTTATTTTATTATTTATATAATATATATATATATATATATTGTAAAATATTTTAAATAATATAATATTATTATATAATATACCTAGATGTAATTTACATTGCCTTTGTTAATACTTTGTCGTTAATTATTTGTCTAGTTACTCATTTATTCGATGTCCAACTTGATAAATGAAAGAAATGTGATGACTGAAACTAATAAAGTTTGTTTTTCATTCAAAATGAAGCAATTTAATATGCATAGGATTGTGGTTAACAAATCTCATTTAAATATCTAATATCTCTAAATATATTCATCATCATTGACTCTTAGGTTTGTGGTTTTGAAATACTCACAAATCACGTTATATTTATAAATAATAAATAAAATGAAATTTTAAATATTTATTTAATATTTATAATGGTTCTTATTTGTTGATATATAATAATACAATAAAATTAATATTAATTTTCATTTACCCAACATTTGGTCACTTGAATTTATTATATATTTACACAAATTAGTAATATATTTATTAGAGGGTAAAGGCATTTGTAACTTTGTGTCAATTTAAACTTCAATTCGTGATGGTCTGCTCATTCAAAATTGTTTCATGTGTTTTGCTGGAAAAATAATCTTAGGTTCAAGAAATATGAGGTATATGGTAAGTTTATAAGGCTTTTCTAAAGTTTAATAATCAAAAACTGCCCAGAATAGACAGAGCATTACATTTTAACACTGAAAAAGTTGTCATCACTTATTTGTCTTGTTTGGCAAGGAGAGTAAATATTTGAAATAATATTACACCAAGAAAAAAGAAAGAATAGAATTATTATTCTTTTCATGCCATTTCCACTGTAATATTATTAGTTTCGGTTCGGTTCGGTTCGGTTGGGTGTGGTAAAATTTATTTAATCTCCCAAATCAAGACAAATAAATTATTTTAATGTGATATTTATTTAATTTAATTTTTTTAAATGTTTAAAAAAAAAAGTTAAATTAATTTTATATTATAATAAGATATCAAAATTATTATAGGTTTCTAATAAAATCATAATTTGGATTAATTTGTATAAATGTTGATTATATATAAAATTGTAGCTTATAAGCATAAAGAATGAATAACTTTCAGGTGGTCATCAAGACTGCATAATGAAACATTTTAACTCATATTAGAAGTGTCACGTTCGTCCATAAAATCTCAATTTCATAAAAATTAACAAATATAATTCATAGAGGATTACTTGATGGCATGGGATCAATTGTTAATAAATTACTTGATTTATGTTTATTAACATAACATTGCCGAATTGCCGAAAGATCTACCAAAAAGTGGAGGGGATGGATCTGCTTGATGGATAAGGGCTATCACTATTCTTTTCATGGTATTTCCATCGTCGTTCAGCCGGTGCCATCGAAGACACACCAACACTTCTTCTTCTTCCAATTTTGGCCCATTTCTCCCAAAAATGACCGTTTGTAAGGGGGTAGAAATTATTAGATTATTTTTTCATATGAATTCTAAATCCTAGATTAGAACGGATGTGAGGCAGGTTCGCTACCCACACACCCAGTGGCGCCTTATTGTAATTAAATAAAAGGTTTAATTAACAAAAAACAGGAAAATATGAAATCGAATACAAATCTATTTATTCTTCAGTAGAATATCGTAGAATACTCTCTTTTTTTATAAAAATTTGCAATGAAGGGGAATTAATATAATCTTTTGATTGAAACCAAAATAAATAGTTTCATGTATTTCCTATTCATAGGACTAAATCTTTTGTGCAATAAGAAAAGCAACACCTGAGAGCTAATTTTGAATGTTTGAATGTTGGATCTGATATCAAAAAATATATTTTCAAACACTTTATGTGATTTATTTATATTTTAGTTATCTCTAGTAGGGGATTGAAAATTGAAATGATTTTGGAGATATATTAAATTATAAATAAGATAAATAAATAAATTCTATTTAATTTATATTGGCAAGCTATCAATGCTATCCTGCAGAATGTTGACTTTCAGTTGTTCTTATTTTGTCAATTTTTTTTTCTTAATTTTAAGAAAATTTTTCAATAAATCTTTATTTAACATAATATAGCATATATGTATGTATGAAAAAAATATTTAGATAGGTATAATATTGTATTGTATGTACAATGAACAATGTAATCAGCAACTGTACAATTTCTCACTCTTGTCAGAAGGGTTTGGGAAACAAGAAAAAAAAAATTGCCAACTAAAGATTATGACTCTGCGAGGGTGAGGGTTGTCCACAGAGAGGGGTAGAATTCTCGGGTGCGCCCTCCATTCTTGACCAACTCGTTCTCCCCTCACAAATTCTGTCCATTTTATTCTGCAATCCTATTGGATCTTATATTTATTTTTATCTTAATTTAATTGAAATGAATTACTTATACTCGTTTATTTATTGTATTTGAGTAGCTTATATGATGTATAATGATTTCTATTATTAGTCTTTGTTTTACCTCTTAAAATCTACTCTTAAACCAATTTAAAAAAACAACCTCTACGTCCTACGAAAGGACAACGCCTATCAAGCCGGTTATATCAATGAGGCGTCCTATGATCAGTAAAACGGGTCCTCTCAACCTTTACCTTGATTTTCTTGATCGGAGGCGCTATCAAGAAGCTTTTCCCCAATGTTGTTCCCGGAGGCTGGGTTGACTCCGTCCCATAGACCCCAGATAGGGAAATTCCCTTGCCAGGCCCGGGACTTGAACCCGGGACCATGTGAATGTGAGTCAGGTTCACTACTCACACACCCAATGGCGCCTTCAAACCAACTTAAGTAATTTATCAATTAATACTCAAATATTTGTATAATTCCTCTTTCTGGCTTGATATACTGTCATTTAAATAATTGACATTTTTATGTTCACCATGCCGGTTATTCTTTGAAAAATTTTCCTTTTTTTTAATTACATATTTAAATTTCATATAAATAATGGGGGTTTAATGATGTAACGAATAAAAAGAGTCGAAGACCGCCTCTAATCAATATAAGGTATGGTGACTTTATAAGCAAGGAAGAATTTGGATTTCAGTAAATCGAATTTAATTCAAAATATAAAAACCAAATAATGTACGTGTACTTTCAATTGATCAGGAACTTCTTGAATGATCTTGAAGAATGCAGTTGAACGAAATAGTCGTTAATTAAATAAAACAAATAAGATTTAATTAAAAGAGAAAGAGAGAAAGAGAGAAGTTGGTTGGGATCTTTAAATATTTAAATAATAATTATAATTTAAAATTAATAAACTAAATACAAAGAAAATGGATAAAATGGGTAAAATCACAAAAAATATTAAAAATAAAACTTAATACAAAGCTTATCAAAGTTTATAAAAGATATAAACTAAAATTATAAATTGAATAATATAAATATAAAAAAATTGTATAAAATAACGTTTTTGGACTAAAAAGAATAAAATAATTTTTCTATAAGCCTGACAAAGATTATGGATGAATTGCTTCATTTTCAACGAAAAACGTTGGGCACATTTAGTTTTATTTATTTAATTGCTCAATCAAGTCAAATTTTTGTAATAATAAAAATTTTATTAAACACATAAACTGACAAATTTTTCTATCATGCAATAAAATTGAATTGATTATATACTTATACTATATATTAGAGACCCAAATAGATTATGTCTACATTGAAATTACCAGAATTATACCTATATTTGGATAATATTAGCTATACACATACGAGTAGTATTTATATTATATAAATAGATACATATAATAATTCTACAGATAAGTGAAAATAAAAATATATCAAAATAAAAAAAATATTTTATTTAGTCTAGTTATAAATATTCATAAGTAAGTAAAGAAAAAGGTAAAAGCAGCTTTTCGGGTTATTAGCATAGAAGGGGTATGATATTAAAATTGCCTTTGCCAAGGGTAAAATAAATATTTATTATGAAACAAATAGGATTTCTCTTGAAAATGAATGAATTAAACAAGACTATCTTTTGTGAATAACATCATTAGTTATTATTCAACTCTTCTTATATTATCTAAATCATTTACATTATATCAATCATTTTAGTAATTTTTAACATTAAACGTTTAAGAATTCAGAATTCAGAATTCATTCTATTATTTATATTTTGTAATTACCTTAACTATGATAAAAATAAAAATTGTATTAAAATTAAATTAAAATAATTTATTTGTCTTGATTTGGGAGATTAAATAAATTTTACCAAACCCAACCGAACCGAACCTATAAAAACTAATAATATTACAGTGGAAATGTCATGAAAAGAATAATAATTCTATTCTTTCTTTTTTCTTGGTGTAATATTATTTCACATATTTACTCTCCTTGCCAGACAAGACAAATAAGAGATGACAACTTTTTCAGTTTTAAAATGTAATGCTCTCTATTCTGGGCAGTTTTTGATTTTCAAACGCTAGAATTTTAAAACACAATCAATGGAAAAAAATGTCAATCACTGGATAATTGGTAATTTTTGTTTTTTTTTGTGTCTGTAATAAAAGCTTTGTAAAACTACACCTCATATTTCTTGAACCTAAGGCAATTTTTTCACCAGAACTTGAAGCAATTTTGAATGAGCAGTCCATCAAGAATTGAAGTTTAAATTGACAAAAAGTTATGAGTGTCTTTACCCTTTACTAAATATATGTAAGTAATTTGTATTTTTTAGAGAGAGGGTTGAATTTTTATATTTCAGATCTAAAAAATCTTAAAATATAATAAATAAAATATTTCTCTATGTATTGAACTATCAGCAAACCTTCATTTGTTTTTATATTCTTATCTCTTGTTAGGTATTTCTAAAATCTGATAACAAATTATATTACGTATATAGTACGTATATTAATTAAATCATAAAATGAGAGACAAATAAAAATAATAAAAGTTTAATCGTAATTCAACTAATTTGATTTTAAATCAATTAAAAAAAAAAAAAATTAAAATGATATTTTTAAATTTTTAAATATGCCAGGGTGGGTTGAAAAGTTTAAGAGCGGTAACAAAGAAAAACAATGTTTTTAA
Source organism: Labia minor (assembly GCA_963082975.1). Classification (NCBI taxonomy): domain Eukaryota; kingdom Metazoa; phylum Arthropoda; class Insecta; order Dermaptera; family Spongiphoridae; genus Labia; species Labia minor. The sequence goes on from OY720349.1 coordinate 4,388,512, forward strand.
ATTTATTTTTGCTATATTTTTCATCATAATCTCCATCAACAATGATACATTTCTCATAACGGTGCTCTAATTAATTAAATTAATTAATTAATTAAATTTAATTTAATTTAAGTTTCATCAACAGTTATAATTCGTTTGGATTACGCCTATACAGCGCCAAATTGTCGGTAGAAGTGTTTTTTCGAAGCAGTTTTTTGTCTAACGTTAGCAAACGCGACACCCACGTTGCACTAGCTTTCAATATTCATAGGCTTGTGCAAAATAGTTTGCACACGTTCAGCTGACATCGTACTGGTCTCAGCTAGCTTCAAAGTTGAAAAATAAAGCAAAAACAAAAATTTAAAAACATCGTTTTTCTTGGTCAGGCCGGAAACTTTTACACCCCACCCTCGTATATAAGTATATATATATATATTATACATATATTAATAAATGAAATGAAATGAAAATTATTTTCAAAATTTGAAATTAATTTAGTTTAAAAAAATACCCCTATTAAATATAAAAATAAAAAGTTTTTTGTGCAAGTTTAGTTTTCAGTATAATTCCTAGTTTTATGTAAAAACATAAGTACATAATATATATATATATATATATATATATTTTTAAACATATGTGAAATTTTTATTTATTTAATAATACTTTAATAAAATTACAAATATAATCACTGGTTGAGTAGAATATTAAGACAGAATTATTTTTTATTTTATTCATCAAAAATTCTACAATACATTACAAATTGGAAGAATATTTATTTATTTATTTATATTTATATAATAAATACACAAATTATATGTATATTTTTAATATCATTAATTTTATATACATAAATTTATCTTCATTTTTTTGGAATTTAATAAATACTTTTATATACTTTTGTGTCAAGTAATAATATTATTTTAATTTATTTTAAATGACTACTACAATTTTTTTTTAATTTCTGTTCATAGAAACTAACTGAAAACTAACTTTGAATGATTTATCTATGATTTAATTATCAAGATTTTAACATCCATAATTGCTATCCAATTATCAATGTCTCTACTACCGTCGTGTTGCAACAGGTGTTTAAACATTCGTGGTCTCTTGTAAAAATTATTTATTTATTCTTTTTTTTTTTTTGGGGGGGGGGAGAAGGAGTAGTTTAAAAATCTGTCCAATCAAAACATATTTTTTCAAATGCTCTAAATCTACTCTCGTCTTCTAAGGTCATAGACCATGCCTCCCACCCATATAATACAACCGGTAAAATAATTGTTTTATATATTTTAACTTTGATCCCCTTTCTTAATATAAATATCACCGTTCTTAATATAAAAAATAATAAAATATTTTGAATTTAAATTTAAATTTAAAAAATAAAATTAAATTTTAGTAATTAATAATTACTTACTTAATTACTGATAATATTATTTATTTAAAAAGAATATATGCAGAGTGTGTTTTTTTTTTTTAATGATTTGCTGATAATAATTACCGTATTTATCAAAACTCTTATTCATTAAGATCATCATCTCTGTGGCTCTAGGGAACTCGAAAGTTCTTGGCCGCAGCAACCACACTCCTCCAAGTGTCCCTATTCTGAACCACCACCCTCCAATCCCTATCCTCTCCCATCTTTCTCACGTCCCTTCCTACATTATCCAACCACCCCGTCCTCGGACTTCCAAGCGGGCGTTTCCCACTCGATCTCCCCCCCCCCAATATATTTTTCGCCATTCTTTCCTCCCCCATTCTAGCCACGTGTCCTGCTCACCGATTTTATGATTCTAACTATATCTGGAGATGCATAGAGGTCAGGCAATTCCTAGTTATTCAGTCAGTGACCTCATCTTTCTTTGGCCCATAAATGTTTTGCTGAATCCTATTCTCAAATACTCTCGTCACCTAAGGTCATAGACCATGCCTCACACGCCTATAATACAACCGGTAAAATAATTGTTTTATATATTTTAACTTTGATCCCCTTTGATAATAATTTTGATGCAATAAGCCACTTTATTGCATGATAACAGGCGCTTCCCGATTGTAAACTCGCTTTAAACTCATCTCGAATATTATTATCTTTCGTTATCACAGAACCTAAGTATTTAAATTTTTCTACATTTTTAAATTCTATATTTTGTATATTAAGATTTTGTGTGTTCATACTATTCCTCTCTGTTACTAAATACTTTGTCTTAGCAATCTACAATATATATCTACAATTAATACCATTTATTCTAATATGTATAATTTATTGTTTGATTCTTCTTTTGGAGATGATATTGATTTGTTTTCAACCTACAATTTTAATCAACGTAGATAAACACAAAAAATAACTACCATTTTATTTTATTTGTCAATCATTGCTACACATTTATACAATTATACTTATTGTTGTAAACCAAAATAAATAGTACAATTAAAAGAAAAAGAATAAAGTAATGTCTTATGATTAAAAAAAGTATAATCTTAATTTCTCTATATTTAGAATTATATTAAAACATTACTTTCTTATTAATAAATTTATTTAATTATTCTCTATAAGAGGGGTGTCTAAACTGCGGCCCAAAGCCTTTTGAGATGCGGCCCAAACGCAAATTATGAAAATATTTAAATTTTTTCAATATGGTTCTAAAATAAACAGGTAAAATGATATTTATGTGCGGTCCAGCATATTTTTTTTTTGCAATGTGGCCCTCGTATGGTCATAGTTTAGACACCTCTGCTCAATGTAAATAAGCTGACTCGACTATCTCGCAATTTGAATTGGATATATATATATATAATATAATTAATATATAATTAAAAACTTAAGCTATAAAATATCATAATATATAAAATATTACGCAAAAATAATATAAAATAAAAAATTGTTTCGAATCGAATTTTAAAAGAAAATATGTATACATTTATAAATTATATAAATATATACGAGTATAAATCTATAGATTATCTTTTTCTAATGAAAAAAACATTCCTTCAATTATTTGCTTTATCCATTGAATTATTAATTATTAATCTATAAAAAATAAATGATATTCTTTATTTTAGAAATGCAGGAGGCAAACGGGCACAACCAGAATAATTGTTTATAATTGTTTATATTATTTCATTGAAAAGTGATAAGCGACTCGGCCAATTCTTTGAAAAAGAATATTAAAATATTAAAATATAAAATAAAATAAATTAGAATAAAAGAATTTTAGTATACATTGACCAGTGAATAAGAAAAGACGCCAAGCCAAAATGACTGAGTGAAAACGTTCCAACAGGTAATTAACAACTATTATAATTGTATATACCCATTAATAATCCCATTTTAATTATAAATACTATATTATTAATTAATCATAGTTATTCGTTTAATAAACTTCATCTATGAATAGATTTATTAATTAGGATTATAATATTATTTTTCATATTCATAAACTCGTATAGTTATACTATAAATACTTTATATACTTCAATTACTTCTTACAAGGTGAATTACAAATCATTTGTATTTAATATTCTAATAATGAAAGAAAAACTAAAATAAAATAAATCTGGAGTGTCTCCACAGGACTATCTCGCAAATTTGAATTGGATTAAATAACATAAAATATTATATTTAAATTAAATTTAATTAATTATAAATTATAAATTAAAATTAATATTTATTAAATCAGTGCATGTTTGGCTCTTTAATGATGTTACCACGTCACGTGTTTGCGCGTGAGATTTGCAGTGTTAAAAAATTAATTCCGGTACTTTCAGCAATTCAATCAAACTGAAATTCTATATATATTATAGTAGTTTTATACAATTTTTAATCATATGAAAAATTATCAGACATTTTATCTTTATTTTTACGGTCACTTTAGAGGAAAAAAAAAATCAAAACGTTGTAGGTAATGACCCTCTTTCGGTTGAGCTACATTTCTCCAAAGTTGATAGAAAATTACGAATTTTGAATAATGCCCGTATACCAAATTTTATGATTCTAGGTCAAACCGTTTTTGCCACACACACACACACACACACACACACACACACACACAGAGAGAGAGAGAGAGAGAGAGAGAGAGAGAGAGAGAGAGAGAGACATTTTTCTCAACGTTAGTGAAAATGAATCAGGGACCTTCAAAACGTATAAAAACATCAAAATCTCGACATCGAAAATTTTCATGATCGCATTACTAATCTCTGGCGAGATAGTAAACATGTATTTAAATGATTTTTTTTTATATAATTCTCTTAAACAGAGAGAGAGAGAGAAATATATATATAAATTAAGCATACACACGGAAATGAGAGAGAGATAGGCATAGTAGTAGTAGTAGTAGTAGTAGTATGGAATAGAAAAATAGGTGAACGTGTACATGTATGTAGTGTGTGTTAAATAATTTGATCAGAAGCAATCACTTTAACAATCAAACTATTAGTTGGAATTTAAATTGTTTCAATTTGTTTGAGTTGAAACCAGGAAGGGAATGACCTAATTCATTCCCGGGTTCATCACAAACGCAAGAGAAAGAAGAAGCCGAGGAGTCTTATCTCAATGAACATATCAACTTTTCAATCAACATTTATATAATTAAATTAAAAACAACTACTCAATCAATCTATCTATTTAAAAGACAGTTCTATCCCTTACTCCTCCTAAACGACTTATGCGATTTGGGCCAATCCAATGCCATTGGATAGCCCTCGGGCTAATCTATTAACAGCGTGAAATGCATTGGAAAACAATAAATACTTTTGGAGAAAAGTGAAAAAATAATTGTTTTCTTACTTTTTATTATTTTTGACGTCATATGTGACGTCAAATCCAGTCCCTCCTAAATCTTATAATATTTTTCAAACTTTTGCGTTTCATTTTTTTTGCGAGTGAGGGCTCTCACACTGGTCCGCTAATATAATATTAATTTACTGATTAAATTAAAATATATTTTAAATAAGAACACAAAAAGAAATGAATGTTTTATGTAATATACGGATTGAAACAAAATGGATGAAAACCTTTTACTACTTTCAACCAAATACTCGGGGGTTCAGGGGGCGGAGCCTCTGTCTAGGTATGAAGGGTGCCGAAAAGGCGCTTTGAGCAACTAGTTTTATTTAATTTTAATAGTAGATTAATATTATCTAAAAAAAAAATCAATTTAAATTTCAATTATGAATTTTCAATTTGTTATTTATCGTATATATATATAAAAAAAAAAAAAAATTTAGTTAAAAAAAAAAAAAATAATATGGCCGACTATAACAAATGTAATTGAATAGAAATTAAATCCTATTTTCATTTTCATTCGTTCTTAAAAGACTTTTTAATCTATTATTTGCTAATAATAATAATAATAATAATAATAATAATACTTTTTGTATTGCAATTTAATGAGAATAAATATCACTTAAAAGAAAACTTTACAAAGATTTACATTTAATTCGTTTACTTTATATACTATCTTAAATTATTTGCTGATATAAAAACTTAATATTCAATCGATTAAACTTTAAAACAAATTAATCATTTTATTAATTTAATTATATTTTATTTATAGCAAATCAAAAGTTGAATTCCCGTTACGCAGGATCTTTAATAAAGAACCCAGTCCTCTCAATATCTAAAAGATATATCACGTAATATTTATGCATACATATCACTACAGATCTACTTGAATATGTATTTCAACATTTAGATTAATTGTCTCAAATTCCTATGACCAGATCTTTCTTTGGCCCATAAATGCTGCGAAGAATCCTTTTCTCAAATACTTTAAATCTACTCTCGTCCTCCAGGGTCATAGACCATGCCACACACCCATATAATTCAACCGGCAAAATTATTGTTTTATATATTTTAATTTTGATTCCCTTTGATAATAATTTTGTCGAGATAAGCCCGTTTACAGGCGTTACCCGATTGCAACCTCAATTTAAATTCTTCTCCAATATTATTATCCTCCGTGATTACAGAACCTAAATATTTAAATTTTTCAACATTTTCAAATTTTACACATTTTGTGTTTTTTACTATTTCTTCCTGTTAGAAAATATTTGTTTTATTACTATTAATTTCAAGCCCCATCTTTTTTCCTGCCTCAATGAATTTTTTATGCTATCTTTAATTTCAATTGCCGAATCTCCAATAATATTTAAGTCGTCTGCGTAAACTAATACTTGAATTTTTTTGTTTAATTCGATTCCGTTTGATTTTTCCACAATTTGTCTAATTACATATTCCACAACTAAATTAATTAAAATTGGTAATAATGCGTCTCCTTGTTTTAACCCATTCCGAATTTCCAAAGTTTCTGATAATTGATTTCCGCATCTTACTCTTCCAATTTTAAGACAAATTTGAGTCATAGTATCGATCCAATTAAAAAAAAAACTTTTCATTTTAAAAGTATAGCTAGATATAAGTATATATATATATATATATATATATATATATATACATTATAGATGTTTATAATGTTACAATGTTATAATTTTGTAAATAATTAATTAATTATTATTATAAACATTTATAATTTGTTGTCATTGTTGAGATAATATGATGAAGGTTAATCCAAATGATATCTCTTATATTGATATAATTAATTGAAATAAATATAAACGTTTAAACAGCATATCTGGAATAAAAGACTTTTATTCAATTGGTATATTTTTTAGGTAAATTAGAATTAAGATATGTAATCATATATTTGTTAATATTTATGTTCCCATATTGATTAGGTATAAATAAATATTATATTTTTTAGCAATCGTCTATTGTTCTATTTATATCAGGGGTGTCTAAAGTGCAGCCCCCGGGCCGCATACGGCCCAAACACAAATTATGAAATTTTCGACTTTTTGGTGTCTGACACACGATCAGATTTTCGCCTTTTTTTGAAAAATTATCAATTTGTCCCTAAAAAAACAAATATTTTCGCGATCAGACTTTGACCCTATGTGCGGCCCAGCAAAAACCAAAACCCCTTCGAGCTGCGGCCCAAACACAAATTATGAAAATTTCGCCTTTTTTTTTGAAAAGTTTTCAATTTGCCTCTTAAAAAAAAGCGATCAGTGTTTTGACTTTTTTTTGAAAAATTTATAGAGTTAACAACCCTATATGTGCGGTCCAGTATATATTTTTTTTTTTTTTTTTTTGCAATGTGGCCCACGAATGGTCATAGTTTAGACACCCCTGATTTATATCTAACCTCTTATATATATATATGCAGTGGCGTAGTATGATCTATTATGTGGGGGGGGGGGGGTCCGTGGGTCTCATCCAGAAAAAATTTTGACAAAATAAATTATTTCTTTATTCATAACACGTTTATACTATACTTATACATAATTTAAAGATGTTTTTTTTATTTTGGGTTCTCAGTTACAAAACTAATCACTATTTAATTTATTTTTTGCACAATGTTTGGGGGTACACGTGCGCCCCCCTGGGCCGAAGCCACTGTATATATGGTATATATGGTATTGGTAACTTATAACTATTGACTATATTTTGTTTTTGATTATAATTGAAATTTTTCGACTTACAACTTTTAATAGGTTGAGAGGATATTCATTTTAAAAATGTAAAATATTTCACATAAAATACCTTCAGCTTCTGATTAACAATAAATCTGAGTTTACAGAAATGAGGTGAGAAAAATCTCATTCATTCTTTTATCATTATTTAACATTTGAATCAATATTTAAGTATAATAAAACGGTGGATGAAATAAACACGAGTCAGTCAGAATATGAATCATACATTTAATGAAATGAACAAGTTAAAGATTTTTATTTTATAATTCTAACATATTTCCAAAAGAGATAAATACATGGACATATTATATATGGTAGATATTATATTCAAGTTATCCAATTTATCATTTTGAATATACCTATATATATAGTGTATATATTTCCTACCAATTTCACGGAAAGGAAAAGTGACAGTCTCCGTACCATCCACTCTCAGCGAGTTGACATCAACTAATATTATTAAAAGAGGATTTAAGATACACTAGAAAATTCACAAAACAAAATTTAAAATATATGAGATATATATTTGAATTAGTTGAAAATTTCAATTATAAAATTGGCAATAATAAATAATTTATTGAAATTTATAAAAGATGTGAAATAAAAAAAATAATCATTTTAAACAAAATTGTTAAAATTGATTCAGTAAAACGTTTAATAATGAAATAAGACTGTATTCTTGATTTTTTAACTAAAAGAATAATAGGCATATATATTTATTCATAGTCTGTAGTTATTATAATAAAAAAAAAACTTTGACTTTGTACGTCCTACGCAAGGACAACGCCTATCAACGAGGTGTCCTATGATCAGTAGAACGGGTCCTTTTAACTTGTACCCTGATTTTCTTGATCGAAAGCACTATCAAGTAGCTTTTCCCCAATGTTGTTCCCGGAGGCTGGGTTTACTCCGTCCCATAGACCCCAGATAGGGAAATTCCCTTGCCAGGCCCGGAACTTGAACCCGGGTCCATGTGAATGTGAGGCATGTTCGTTACCCACACACCCAATGGCGCTTTGCTAGTTATTATAATAGTATATTTTAAAGAAAAACAAAATTTTCCCACAAGGAAGACATAAATTTGAAAATAGTTCTATGCCATCAGATGCTCTCCATTAATTAATCTTCCAAAGCATCTTAATAAATAGGTAAAAAGGGCCTAATTACCCTAATACTTTCAGGGTATATCGCTCCATCACAAAACAAGTGTGTTAGATTAATTTTAATAAATTTAGTAAATGCTTAACTCGAGTAAAACATCTACATTTTAAATAACGGTTTAGGGGAAACCTGTCATTATCTATGGAGAACATTCAAAAAAAGTCTATACATTATATTAAGCGAAATACAAGCATAAAAAAAGAAATTTTTCACTTGAAAAAAAAACAAAAAAAAAAAAAAAAACATGATGGCCAAGTTGCTCCATATATATGGCCTTATTCAATAATTATTTTGAATATAAAATACATTAAAAAAAGATAATATCTTAGTGGATATTGATTATTGAGAAAATATATTATACATATTATATCGACTATTTACTATAATAGTATTACAATTAAAAATTTGAGAAAATAATTTTATTAGTGAAAAATTTAATTTGAATATTTATTTAGGGTTAAATAAAGTAATTAAATTTAACTACCATATTAGAATATTAACCATTAGATTGGATTGGTTCTGAGACTGGATAGTAGTAGTAGTAGTAGAAGAAATTGTGTTTATCTGATTCAATAATTTATAGGATTTATATGGTAAATAAAATGAAAATTAAATTATATATATAATTTATTTAAAATTATATTATTAATATAATAGATGGAAATATATAAAAAGAAATAAAATATTTTATTTTTAAAATTTAATTACAAAAACTCTGTTTAAAATTGTTTTCTAAATCATGAAAATAATTATAGTATTGGTATATACCAGAGGTTCCCAAACTTTTTCGGTATACGGCTTCCATAATACATCGGATTTTTTCCGAGGCTCCCTTTTTTATTATAACGTTTTTCTTAACTTCACTTGGCGTCTGTCTCTTTGTCTGTCTGTTCGCTCTTTTGACAAATTGAAATCGATTTTTCATCGACTTTTTATTGAGATAGACTTTCCAAAATTTTTATAGATATTTCAATGGATCCCTAGAAGGTATAGAAGAAATATAATTAATTAATTGTAATTAATTAGCGATTAATTACTTTTAGTAAGTAACTCCTTTTGTATTGCTCCGATTAATTTTTTTTCAACGGATTTTGAAACATAAATATTGATTTCAGGATAGATTTTCATTTTGAACCTATTTAAAAATATTTCATAGCATTAAAATTAATGATGAATTCTTATTAATCAGTTGTATCGCCAATAAGGAGGGGTTTCTTCACCTCAGATGCTATAGAGAAAATATCCTTTTTTTATACATTGTATATATCCCCAATAGAAAGGATACAAAACAATAGAATAACCTTTTTTTATGAAGACAATAAATATATATATATTAATAAAAATTATTTATTTATAAATATAATATAATAATTATTATTCAATAATAACATTTACTTAATATAAATGCATAAAATAATTTTGGAAGATTATTATATTTTTTTGATTTATTCAATTTGTAAATTTTCGTATAACTTCATCTTTTTTAATAAATGCGCCCAACGTTTTTCGTTGAATATGAAGCAATTCATTCATAAACTTTGTCAAGCTTATAGAAAAATTATTTTTATTCTTTTTAGTCCATTGGAAAACCGTTATTTTATAAAATTTTTTTATATTTATATTATTTTTAAGTACGAAATGTTCAAAAGTTTGGTCAAAAAACGGTTGAGCTTTTTTTTTCTTTTTAGAACCAAAAAAAAATTTTCAAGTATTAGGAAATTTGTTCGCGGCTCCCCAACGACGGCGTTGCGGCTGACTCACAGTTTGGGAATCACTGGTATACGATGAATATAGGATAAGATCGATTAATATGTTAATGATGACATTTTCAACCTCATCGAAGTACACATTAAACCTATTCACTCGTTAGCATTCAATTTATTAATTCAACATCATTTGTTTTTCAAATTTAATTTTCTTATCAAAAACATTTTCATACGAAGAATTGATTTTAAATGTTGCAAATTAATTTCATATTTTATTATCAAATTGGTTTGTTTGTTTAAATGATACACAAATATTTTTTTTCAAAATTATACTTAAATTGCATATACTATCTAATATATATTAAATTATTTATTAAATATAACTAGCTGCTCCGAGCGCCTTCGGCGCTCTTCACACCTAGACGGGGGCTCCGCCCCCTGTACCCCCGAGTGGTACATAGTATTTGGTTGAAAGTCTGTATGTAAAAGGTTTTCATCCATTTTGTTTCAATCAGTATAAGTAGATAAGACATGTATTTGTTTTCTTATAAAATATATTTTAATTTAATCAGTAAAATAATTATATATTATTATTGTATTTATCTAACTCTGTGTCTCTACAGTTTTCGAAAGTTCTTAGCCGCAGCATCCACATTTCTCTAAGCGTCCCTATCCTGAGCTACAACCAAATCCTACCCTGTCCCATCTCTCCCATGTCCCTTCCTTCTTTGTCCACCCACCATGGTCCTTGGTCTTCCATCGGATGTTTCCCAATCGGTTTCTCCCAATTTCTAGTTTCTCCAATTCCAACCACGTCCCCTTCCCATCCCAGCCTTCTTGATTTTATAACCTTAACTTTTATTATAATTATTTCTCGTTATGCCATCTCCGCCATCCCCCTGTGACCTCATCTTCTTTTGGCCTATAAATGCTGCGAACAATATTAATCTCACAAATACTCTAAATCTACTCTCGTCTCCCAGAGTCATCGATAGGGTGACCAAACGTCCCGTCTTTAAGTGCTCTGTCCCAAAAATGTCTTCGGGACACCCTACTGTCCCGTTTTTTCAATATTTAGGACATTTCGTAATTTTTTTTTCAAAATTTTTTCAATTTAGTTCTAAAAAAAAAAGGTATACCGTTTGTCCCGGTTTGGTGTTTTCGAAATATGGTCACCCTAGTCATCGATCAACATGAAAAATAATTGTTTTATATATTTTAATTTTGATCCTCTTTGATGAGATAAGCCCCTTTACTGCATAATAACAGGCGTTACTCAATTACAACGTCGATTTAAATTCTTCTCGAATATTATTATCCTTCGTGATTAGAGATCTTAAGTATTTAAATATTTATACTTTTTCAAATTCTACATTTTGTATGTTAATTGTATGTAAGTCGTATCCGTATCATAATTCTTCAATTTTTTTGTTTAATTACATTTCGGTTGATTTTTCCCCAATTTCTCTAATCATATGTCTCCTCTTCCAGTCCAATTCATTTACCTATCAATGTTGCATAAGGAATTTAAATTTCTTAATTTGGCTAGAACACTCCATTTTTTAAAATTTTAAATAGAGGGAGAGAGAGAGGTTCTAATTATATATATATATCTGTTTCTATGACAGCACAAAAAAGTAAACAAATTACATACATACAAACACTCTCCTTTATATATATTTCTGGAAAATGGAACACCCGTAGCTCAACTCAGGAGTTACCTAAGATTCTAATTTCTTTTTTATTTTTCATCATTTGAGGTACCCTTCATCTCAGAAAAATTTGGTTACCTTACTCCTTGTAGTTTAGGCTCTGGAGTTTTTTGCGTACAGACGGACACTATCGTATTAAATATATAGATGATTTATTTACATTAAAGATTACTCTCTTTCCCACACACCTGATTTGAAGTAGAGAGTAGAGAATTCACACCCACACACACACACACACATATATATATATATATATATATATATATTTAATAATTTTAATATTTCTATTTAAAAAACTAGCATTTTCGCTAATATTTTAATGAAAAATGTCGTTTTTTCTATGAAATCCACGAAAATAATTGAGATATCGATGAAATTTGAATTTATTCGTGTTTAGAATAAGAAATAAATAAGAATGATATATATTTAATAATTTTATATATATATATATATATATATATATATATATAAAGTGGATAATTGATTAATAGGCATAATACGTTCCAAAACTATGTTCGCTATCCGAAATGTTCATTAATCGATCATTGATTTACCATTGAAATCGATTAATTTGTTGTTTTCGTCCCTAAATTTGTGACATTACTACTCAGTTTCCATTTCTTAATCTGCACTAGCAAACTTATCATGTTTTAATAGATGTTTAATTCCAGACATCCTTTCAAAAAAAATTTTACAAACCAACAAGTGGTACCCATGAAATCAAACTCCTTGAATGATAAATTTGGAGTTTTTTGCTCAAAAATTTCTCAAGAACCTTTTGAATGATATTTATAAAGGGTGTTTCATAAAGTACGCAGTTTTTAAAAACACAATGACCTCACACCTTGTGACTTCTTTTTTGGGGATATGTGAAGTCACAAACCTCAAACGATTACCGAACTAAATTTCCGATTTCAACGTTCGGATGACTGCCTGCAGAGAAAGTGGAGGTGGACCTATGCTCGACATCATTTTTCATTATTAAATCGAAGTATATTTTGAATGAAATTAAATAAAAATTTTGAATTTTGCTTCGATTTTGGCTGATTTATTGCATTTTTAAAAACTGCGTACTTTATAAAACACCCTTTAGTAGTTATTTACATTTTCTGTTTATTTATTCAAACTAAAAGCAACTTTTCGCTTTGCAGATGAAATTTTTGTTAGCAGCGTCATTACTTTTAGCCATCATATCTTTCTTAGCTATGATTGTGAATATTGTAGACCTGTTCAAGTCATGTGTGTGTGTGTGTGTGTGTGTGTATGAACATCAGTCGCCTTCTGTTCACTACCGTACTATTCTTGACCACTCTTTTTGAGTACAATAATAATATTGTCAGATTTTCCATTTTTTTTTAATAAAAACACATACAAAAATATAGATGATTAAAAACCAAGTAGAATACACATTTTGACAAAGGTTCGGGGCACATTAGAAACAAATAAAATTTGATTGTTAAATCAGATTATTGAATTATCATTTTTTCATTTATGTCTGAAACGTGCTATTATATTTCGATTAAAAATGATAATTTAATTTTAATATAAACATCTACATTATAAACAAAAGAGAGGGAGAGAGAGAGAGAGCAAACAGAATGAATGATATTGATATTAAATGAAACATTTTGCTAGATAGGTACATTTTTATATTTCTAAAATTCATATATGTATGTAAATCGTTGTACAAATATTTACTAATAAATATTTAATTTAAAAGAATTAAATATATAATTGTACTGCTAAGAAGTATATACAATTTATATATTTTTTTTTCCAGTTCCCAACATTTGAAACTTAAACCCCCTGAAATTTATGCAACCCAATAAACAAGAAATTAAGAATTTGAATTAATTCACATTTTTAAAATTTTTAATAAGTGTATTAATAAAATATTATAGTATCGTAATAGAATTTAATTTATTTGAGGAGAAAAAAATAATAATTCGAATTAAGTAATATGGAATTCAGTAGAATTTAAAAAGTATTAAAATGGACAGGATAAGATTTCCTACAATTACAATTTGCAATTTATAATGAATTTATACTTAAATAATATTGTATATAATGAAAATGTTTTGAGTAATATTGTTAAGGAAAATATAACTATAATAGAATTAAATAATTTAAAAAAAAAAAAAAAATTAAGTAATTATTATTTTATCGAAGCCCACTACTATATATATGGAAAATATGTTCAAATTATGAAATCTATGAAATAACTTCTAGATTAGCTGAATTTTGTATTCATTTTAATGTTATTTCTATTGTGTTCCATTAATTTCTACAACTTAATAATGCATTCAAGAGAATTTAATGTTGTGATAAGGTAAAGCACGTTGACATTTCCTTGATTGCTCAAGAATAAAATTTAGTCTTTTTCAGAATAAATGAATTGCCTTAACAAAGACAAATTCTAGATCTACAAAATTATTTTTTTTTAATTTAATTTTTTTTTTTAATAAAATATATTTGTTGTTGTATTTTAATTAAAAAAAGAATAAATACATTAGTAACGTAATTCAATCGATTTCATTTTTAAATTGGCTAATCATTTATTTTCAATAAAAATATAATATATTATTAAAAACTTATTTAGATTAATATTAATTTTTATATTGTAAATACAATATTCATTAATTTATTATTGAATTAATTTGTTTTTTATTTGAAATAATCTGGTCCAAAGAAATTAAGGTAGAGGGATAGAAATTCAGTAAATTTGTTAATTTTTTTATAAATCGATAATATGGATAGCGAATTGAAATAAATAAATAAAAAAATTACTTTAATTTTCAATAGATTAATAAAAATTTCTTATGAAAGGGTAAAATGTTTGGAATCCAGAAGTGATAGAATATAATGAAATGGAAATCATTTGTCATTTTTTTGTATTTATTGTAAAATTTTATCCATTCGAAATATTCTTTTAAATATTTAATGATTAAATAAAATTGTTTTTCTATTTTTGAGGTTGATATTTGATAATCAAAATCATTTTTTTTTATTAATAATGCGCAGATGAGTAAAATAACTATTTCTTGGGAAGGGAGGGGGGGGGGTAATTTACCCCTCAATCATACATATGCTTTTTCATTGAAACAAAGAAATTAATCTTGATTCAATATCAAACATTAAGTGTAAACTTAACTCCTTCATAATAAAAGTCTTTTCTATTTTTTTTTTTTTTTAATCTTTAATCATTTGTTTTGCAATGATGATAAAATTATGAATTTGTTGTTATTTGGGAAAAAAAAACCCATCTATTTTGCTGTCATCTCTTCATATAAATTAATTCATCAGTGAAATACATATTAATTATTAAAAAAAAAAAAAAATTAATAAATTTACAAGAAATATAATTATTATATATACGAATATAGTAAATGTGTAATAAATGTGTTGTGCTGAAATCACCGTGACTCTCTCTCTCTTATTAAAATAATAATAAAAGAAATTTGAATTTGTAAATTGTAAAAAGAGATGAATCATGGAATTGAAAAAGGAGAATGAATGGAAGGGAAGAGACTCAAAGTGGTGGTGGTAGTGGTAGTGGTGTTGTTGTTGATGATCTAGATAGTTAGTTAGAATTTAGAATGCAAAGTGTTAGTTAGTGGTGGTGGTGGTGGTGTCGAATGATGGAGGACTTACAGGTAGGGGTAGCAGCCGGGCTGGTATCTCTCGGTGGGGGTGAGACCAAGTGCCAAGAGAATGTTGATGCCGGACGCGTCAAGGGGTGGCGGCGAGGCAGCAGGAGGCGGAGGTCGAGGGGTGCGTCCCCTGGCTGTTGTTGTTGCACTGTCGACTGCGTTGGCACCTCTTCTTCTTGCTCTTGTTTTCGGGGGTGGTGGAGGTGCTAAGGGTACCGCGCGATCGGGTACCGCACCTCGACGTAGCCGCCCCCGGGGGGGCAACCCTAACAGCTCGTGCTCCACGTCGCGTTCGTAACTTCGCGGTGAGAAGTGACGTGAACAGACACGGGCGGTGGCTGCGTTAAAATTGGCGGTGGTTGCGTTTCGGCCGCAAACGGCAACCCAACGTGTGCGGATGGCGGCCTCCGACGGGAATCGGTGGTACCGGATACGTCTGCCCTTCGTTTTACGATGTGAGTTCGTACAAGTGGTAACTGCGCACTGCGGCATCGCGCTGGAAATGCATCCGAGAAGAGAAGCAGCACGCGTGGAGCGCACGAGCTTCGCCCGGCGACTGTCGCCTCCCCGCCGCCGCTGAGCACCGAGTGACGTCACCCACGGACGCCATTGGTTGCCCCCGTCGTCGTCGCCCCCGCATCACTCCCCCCTACCCTCCCTCTTACTCCCATCTCGAAGCGATCAACCCTCGCCGGATGCTGCTGAAGCAGGCGTCGCTTGGACCACCGTTCTTGGTTGTTGTTTGGTGCTTGACTTCCTTGCTTCCATGCTTACTTCTGTTGCTGCTGTTGTTGTTGTTGTTGTTGTTGTTGTTGTTACTGCCTGAACTGTGAACACCAAACAAAAGCCAAACACTCAACTGTCCAATCCATTTTTTTTTTTTTGTTTTTTTGAGAGTTTCAAGTTAGAATAGAGAGATTATCTATAAACTGTGCCAGAAACCGGTGCACATTCCTTTCCTTTTCTTAACATATGCTTCTACTTATTTTAGAGCCTCGTTAACTCTTTGACAAATTAAAAGTCTATTGATTCTTATTATTGAAAAAAAAGGAATTTTTCCAAAATTGTATTCAAATATTTCCTTTTTTTTATTTTTGATTCCTAATAATAAGAAATGATTTACTATTATACTGTACTATTCGAAAGAAATATTTTGTAATTAAATATTTTTTCTTCAAATTAAGAAATCATAAACAAAAATAGATAAAGAATCAGAATGAAAACATTCAGAAACTTAAATAATATAAATATGGATATAACTTCTTTAATTGAATTTAGATTTTAGAACGTTTTCAGGATAATGAATCAAATCAAGAACTTTAATTTGTCTGGATTTTAAAAATTTTCGAAATCAATTATAATTATTTAAATATTCTAAGAAACTCAAGACATGATAATTATTGATAATGATAATTTTATTACAATAGACAAATCGTTTTGATAATTGTCCTCATAAAAACAAAAAAAAACTGGTACTCTGCTCGACACCCCATGTCGTCATTCCTACGAGTTCGATTTCTGAATTTGACAAGGAAATTTTAATATTTTTGGGTTCTTGTACATGATATGTACATACTCGTATAACTAGTAGTATACCTGGTGAAAATTGAAAATCAACTCCTTTCATAAGATGTTCCAAAATTTATCAATAATAAACTTATATCGAAAATTTTTGATGAAATGAATAGCCAATCAAATTCTTCAATTCCGAGTCACGTGTTCAAAAATAGCCAATAAGACAACAATTACACTGAAAAGATCCCTTCGTTTGGTAAGATCCCTGCTAGGGAACAAACTGTTTTTGTCATTTAATAAATAGTAATCCTTTGAAATTTTAAAATGTCCTTTTCACGATATGGTAACGAAAATAATGATTCTATTAATGAAATTATTAAAAAAAATACACCGAAAAATACTTTAGCAAATAAGAAATACATTTGGAAATTATTTATGGACTTTTGCAACACCAGAAATAATAAATTAGATGAACTTATTAGATAAACTCATAGGTAATTTATTAGATATTTTTTAGTTCATTTACAAATTTTAAATCGCAAAAAATTTTCTCACCGAATGTCCCAAGAGCATTGATAATTCGAAATAATTTTATAGGCGGAGGGATGTTTCCTGTAAGCCTTTGGCGTCGGGCGGTTTCCAAGCAACATGCTTTCGGATTGTTATAAAATTATTTCGAATTATCAATGCCCTTGGGACATTCGGTGAGAAAATTTTTTATTTATCTAATCAAATAACTTCATATGGTATTTGTTAAAAAATAACATGTCCAACAAATTATTTTATCAATCAAATTTTTTTTTTTTTTTTTTTTTTTTATTGATTTACAAAAAAAATGAACCATTCATAAGACCGTTTTACAATATTATTTGAACAATCCAAGATAATTAAACTTTGTGTAAGTTTGTCACCCCAGAAGTGGTCATAACTAATTCTTTAATAATAAATTTCCATTTATCACTGAAGGGGGAGGGGGGGGAGTAACACTCATAAAAATTTTTTGCACTAAATCGGCGGGTTTAGAAGTCGTCTCCAAATTTAATTGTGGATTAAGAGTCGAGAAGCCAGTAGATTGGAGGTGATTTTTAAGGCTTAAGTTCATGTCTCTCGGACATTGCAATTCGTTCTTCAGTAATGGTATTCATTTTTAGATCTCGAGGAATATCTTTATCACGACAATACTTCGTAGCACTTTATTTTGGAAAGTTTGAATTATTTTTATATTTGATTTTGCACTCCAACCCCACAATTGTAGATCATAAGTCCAAACAGGTTTCAAAATTTGTTTCTATAGCAGTAGTTTGTTGTGAACCGAGAGTTTAGAATTACTACTACCAATAAGCCATTCCATTTTAGATCTCACTACGTAAGTGAGATCAATCAAATAATAGAAAATATCAAATTTTTATTTAGAATGCACGAATATATTTTTATACCTTGATTCCATGGAGAAATGCCAAATTTAAAGATTAGATCATAGAATCTACGAGAGGTGTAATAATGGTATGTATAATATATATTATTTCCCAGGGGACACTTTCTATATATTATACCTACCTATATAAGTATAGAAAGACAAGGAGAGAGATAGAGGGAGAATAAATGAGCAGATTTAATACAAATTTATAATATATACAAGTTTTCTAGTTGCCTATGCCACAATATTTTCCTATCTTGAAAAATTTGATTCTATAAATACAATAAAATTTAAAATATTTATAAAAAAAAAATGATAATACCTAGATAAGTAATAAGAAATAAGCATGTTTTTCAATTTTTTGTTGTTAGTTGTAAAGAAAAATAGATTATATTTAAAAATAATTTTTTTTTTAAAGTAACATTAAAAATAAATAAATAACTAAATTTAAAAGTAATTTTTTTTAATAATAATATAATTCAGGAATTCACCACAAAACTTTGCAAAAACATTTGCAACATCATGGCTAGAATTTAAGTAATGTTTATTTGATTAATATATACAAATTTTAATTTTAAATAAATTACTTATATTTATTAATAATAACAATTTTAATTAATTTAATTTAAGTCTCATCAACAGTTATG
Source organism: Labia minor (assembly GCA_963082975.1). Taxonomy (NCBI): domain Eukaryota; kingdom Metazoa; phylum Arthropoda; class Insecta; order Dermaptera; family Spongiphoridae; genus Labia; species Labia minor. The sequence continues at coordinate 4,407,826 of OY720349.1, forward strand.
AATCGACGCAAAAATTCGTTTGCATTACGCCTACAGCGCCAAATTGTCAGTAGAAATGGTTTTCAAAGCAGTTTTTGGTGTAACGTTAGCAAACACGGCACCCACGTTGCACACAGCTTTCCATGTTCAAAGGCTTGTGCAAAATATTTCGCACACGTTCAGCTGACATCGTACAGGTCTCAGCTATCTTGAATGTTGAAAAATAAATAAAAAAAAAAAAAAAATTTAAAAACATCGTTTTTCTTACTCAGGCGGAAACTTTTCATCCCACCCTCGTAAGATTGTTTCATATAAAAAGTGTCCATGTTTTGTTTTGTTTTTATTTTTTTTTCTTCACTAGATGATTTTAATGCAAATATGCGATAGAATTGAAGAAAATGGTGGTGTTATTTCTAATTATGGGCAAAGTTCATAAAGATAGTAGGGTTAGAGACGGAACAATTGAAACTCTAAATAAAAATTGTTTCTTGTTATGGTGTCGATAGCCACTGATTAATATTTGTTATATTATAAGATGCACAAAAATATAGACGATAATATTAGTGATATCTTTACTAAATGGAGCCCTTTTAGATGCTTTTAGAGTTTTTAAAACTTTAAATCCTAATTCAAAAAAAAAAAAAAAAAAAATTGATAAGTGGTAATATTCTGGATAATCCTGATAATCCAGAAACCAAAACATCTAATAGGTATAAGAAATGATTGATACCAAACAAATTATTGAATTCCAAAAAAACATAAACTTGTAAAAATATTTACAGGCGATAAAAATAAAGAATTCCCAGAAAGAATGTCGTGTATTTGTTACTTACAAGCAAAAGTGTCTAACGTTTTTACTATCTCGCCAGAGATAGTATTGCGATCAAGAAAATTTTCGATGTCGAGATTTTGATGTTTTTATACGTTTTGAAGGTTCCTGAATCATTTTCACTAAGGTTGAGAAAAATGTCTCTGTGTGTGTGTTTGTGTGTACACAAGATTACGCAAAAACGGTTTGAGCTAGAATTATGAAATTTGGTATACGGGAATTATTCAAAATTCGTAGTTTTCTATCAACTTTTGAGAAATGTAGCTCAACCGAAAGAGGGTCATTACCTACCACGTTTTGATTTTTTTTTCCTCTAAAGTGACCGTAAAATAAAGATATATGTTTGACAATTTTTCACATGATTAAAAATTGTATAAAACTGCTATATATAGAATTTCAGCTTGATTGAATTGCTGAAAGTACCAGAATTCATTTTTTAACACTGCAAATCTCACGCGCCAACACGTGACGTGGTTCCATCAACAAATACCCAAACATGCGCTGGTTTAATAAATATTATTTATTAATTTTAATTTATAATTTATAATTAATTAAATTTAATTTAAATATAATATATGTTAATTAATCCAATTCAAATTTGCAAGATAGTTGAGTGGAGACACTCCAGCTTATTTATCGGACAGTTGTGCCCCTTTTTATGAAAGAATGTTTTTGTTTATTTTTAATATCACACATTTCAAATTTTTATAATATATTATAAACTATCATATAATATTTTATATTAAATTTTATTGTGAAATATGTTCAATGAATAGATTAGATTTCAAATACTCAATTGTTCATGAATCTTGCCATTTATGCCTATCAGTTTATCAGTTTAATCGATCTCGATAACTGTGTTTAGAGTATGTTAATGGAGACCCAATTGACAATGAGATACATTACAATGTAGGATTATAGATCTTTTGGAGAAAACTCATTCTGTGATCCTCACAAGTCACTTTTGGACTCTTTGATTTTTTTTCTTTCTTTCATTTCTTCATTTCCTTGTTTAAAAAAAAACAAATCAATTATGATTTGAGAATCTAATTTAGAATTTGTTAAAAAAAGAGTATATCTTGTTTTAATGTTTAAAATAGCGTCATTTGAATTATTCATTTACTAAATTTGAGTATAATTGACTTCTAAAATATTACTTGGTTTGCTAATATATATTGATATTATTTTTTTATTAAATTTTTCTTTATATTAAAAAATAAATTCTTAAGGAAAGAAATAAATTTATACTTATTGTTAGTGCCAGTTTTACTATATCGCCAGAGATAGATAGTATTGCGATCACGAAAATTTTTGTTGTCCAGATTTTGATGTTTTTATACATTTTGAAGGTTCTTCACTAAGGTTGAGAAAAATATCTGTCTCTGTCTCTCTCTCTCTCTCTCTGTGAGTATGTGTGTATTTAGACAAGATTACACAAAAACGGTTTGGGTTAGAATTATGAAATTTTGTACACGGGCATTATTCAAAATTCGTAGTTTTCTATCACTGACCGTCAAAATAAAGAGATATGTTTGATAGTTTTTCACCTGATTCAAAATTGTATAATTTAAGATTAATTGAATCGCTGAAATTAATTAATTAATTAATATCGGAATTAATTTTTTAACACGACTGCAAATCACGCGCCAGCACTTGACATGGTGCCATCAACAAAGATCCAAACATGCGCTGGTTTAATAAATATTATTTATTAATTTTAATTTATAATTTATAATTAATTAAATTTAATTTAAATATAATAGATGTGTGTTAATTAATCTAATTCAAATTTGCAAGATAGTCGAATGGAGACACTCCAGATTTTTTTAATTAATTATCTATTCATTTGCACCCGGATCACGAGTTACGAGTTCTAATTTTTATTTATGAATTATTGACGCGAACCATTGTGTGTGTGTGTGTGTGTGAACCAATGCCATTAAGTTGGAGAAAATAAGACTCTATTTTAGACGGTTGTCGTTAGATTTTCACTTTTTGATTTGTTTACGCGAATACATTTTATATACACATCTACATACATTAACATTTAAAACGCTAAACCCAAATTCATAATCTGAATACAAATAAATACAAACAAATGCTACAACGGACGGTACTGTCAACATTTTATTAAACAGCCCCTTTGACCAGCCAAGAACTATTTCTATTACACACTTATTCCCCTCTTCTCACAACAAATTCTCACAACAAACCTAGTCTTCGTCCAATCCTTAAGACAGTAGTGGTTAGTCAGTCCTTTGAACTGCAATTCCCTTTATCTGCTCCACCACTAAGCATTCGCATTTACCGGCTATTCAGCACGACAAATTTGCTATGGTCAACGACAAAAAAAAAATATATATATATAACGACAAATAAATAATTAAACGACAAAATGTGTACAGCAATGACAAAATATGTCATTTCACTTCTAAATATGTAATTATCTCGAATCATCATGAATCATTTTGCACATTGATGAAACACGGTCATTTACTTAGAAAACATGTCTCACCGACATTTAATTATTTACCTGTGTTAAACTACCAAATATATTTTTTTATATGTTTGTTATCAGAATTATTTACATTTAACATTACATTATTTGATTACAATGTATACTATTTTTGTTAATTCAATTTATATATAATTACAATTCTTATTTTTTTACTTCACATCTGTCTTTTCTCATCTAGGATTGAAACCACTAAAAATATCCCTACTTGGAACAATGAAGTCAAACGATAGACTGATAGTTGTGTCGGTCGATGGAGTAGAAATAGGGTCACCAAACGTGCCGTTTTTCTAGAATTGTCCCGTTTTAAGATGCTCTGTCCCGGCGTCCCGAAAAACGTCTTCGGAACAGCCTATTGTCCCGTTTTTACCGACCGACGATAGTAAGGGAGGTATTGTTTTCACACCAAATTTCACATGTGGAGATTTTTACATATCTCCACGAATCATGCATTTTCTAAACAGAAAAGTATTTTTAGCATGATGTCTGTGCGTCCGTATAGATGTGTACAGCCTGAACGGCTCAACCAATTTTGATGAAATTTGGTATATTTACTTAATGCATCAGTGGGATGAATTGATCAACTTTTGGTGCAATTCCGGAAACCGGAAGTGGTAGTATTAGCGATCGACGATAGGAAGGGAAGGGTTATTTTCACACCAAAGGAGATTTTTTTATATATCACCACGAATCATGCACTTTGTATTGGTTTTATCCTCGAGAAAAATCATATTTATTAGTTTTTTCTTGATTTAAAATTATATGACGTCATCCAGCCATTCATGACGTCACAGCCTGGTCTTGCAAATATATTATAAATAAAATAAAATTAAAAGTGTTTATATTTATTATTTATGTATCCATATCTGTTTTTTATTACATTAATAGATATATGAAAATTATTTGAAATTGTTTCTGTAGCTGGAAATTAATTTATTTCAAACCGTCGGTCGGTTCGGACCTGGCCACAGGTCAACTTATTTTAAATATTTTCTACTTTCTTTTTCTAAATTTTTTCAATTTGGTTCTAAAAAAAAGATTGAGGTACAACCACCGAGTAGTAGGTATACTTGTTGTGGGCGAACCTATTATTTTATATAACCTCAACTCGAACTGGTCCAAATTGTCGCCTCTCTCGGAGACTACTGTAGCCAAACATACCTTAAGTTAACCAAACCCAATCTTATGATTGACTTTATAAGTAAATAGTAAAAAAAAACCAACCTCACCTTTCCTGTTTTTATCATTAATGTATTAACCAAAACCAATTTAATGATTTGAATTATAAGTAGCTTATTGATTTTGCTAGAATACTGTAATTTAGACATATTTTGGACTTTTATTTTAATTTTAATATTTTAATATAAATAAAATATAAATAAAAGTTTTATTTGTATTTATTTTTTTATTGATACGTCATAATTCATTTAATAAATAGACCCCTTTTTATTCAATAGACTTAATAAATATTTAAATATTACCTGTGATATATTGGTAAAATAAGAAGTAAGGGAACGCAAAAAAGTCCTATTTTCAATAAACTATTTTTTTTTCCATATAAGTTTTTATTTTTTCTTATTCTTACTATATAAAATATTAACGAACACAAAAAAAGAAATTCTAAGAGTAGTGGGAGTTGTCGGGAGATGAAAAAGTGTTGGAACTCGTTCCGGTACTGAAAAAAGGTAAGGGAACGTCGTTCCCCTCCCAATACTCCACTGAAAATATCCTATAAATTTTACAGACGGTTTATTTGTCACTTTAAACGTTTATATTTGTTGTGCCTAATACTTAATTTGTCGTGACATGACTATCCTGTAGAAATACATAAATTGTCGTGCTAAATACATACATTTCGTCGCTAAATTGACTATTTTTGCAGTTGTAAATTTCTCGTGAAAATTACATTTTTTAACGTGATATTAAATATTTCCCTTGATAAAGTAGCCCATTTTATTTAATTTTTTTTTTTTTAAATTAACGATAAGATGTCCTATGATGATATCAATGAAACTTTGGTTTATTAAACCATGTTCATTTTTCTGAGGACATCGATATATAGAAATTTTCATAAAATAAATGAACGTCTTGTTATTATTAATATAGTACGACACAGTGGTGTAATGGGATGAGAACGCGGGGGAACGACGTTCCCTTACCTTTTTTCAGAACCGAAACGCCTTCCGGTACTTTTTCATATCCCGACAACTCCCACTTAAATCTACATGTTAGAATTTCTATTTTTGTGTTCGTTAATATTTTGTATAGTAAGAGTAAGAATAAGAAAAAATAAAAAATTATCTGGAAAAAAAAATAGTTTACTGAAAATAGGACTTTTTTGCTCTCACTATGCGTTCCCTTACTTCGTATTTTACCAATACATCACTGGTACGAGATAAACAATTTCACAGTCGAAATAAAAAAGGAAATATCGTACGCACAAATGTGATCAATAAAAAAGGAGTTTAACTAAATACAACGAATCCCGTCAGGTACTCGGCTTTTTCACTCACGATATTTTAAATAAGAAATCAACTCTGATTGAATCAAAATGAATTAAAACCAAATACGTAAAGATTTTCAAGCAAATACTATTTATTACTTACTTATTAAATTTGCCAGTTTATGTATTTAATAAAATTTTTATTATTACAAAAAGTTGACTTGATTGTTCGTTGAATATGACGCAATTGATTCATAAACTTGGTCAGGTTTATAGAGAAATTATTTTTATTTTAGTGATTTCGCCTCAGTTTATTAATTAAAAATAACATTTGTGTTATTTTATCACGATTTCAACATTTAATTTAATTTAACATTAAAAAATTAGATAAATGTTTTTTTTCGATCGATTATTACTATCTCGCCAGAGATAGTATTGCGATCACGAAAATTTCCGATGTTGAGATTTTGATGTTTTTATACGTTTGGAAGGTTCCTGAATCATTTTCACTAAGGTTGAGAAAAATGTCTGTGTGTGTGTGTGTGTGTGTATGTGTGTGTGTGTGTGTGTGTGTGTATGTATGTAGACAAGATTACGCAAAAACGGTTTGAGCTAGAATGATGAAATTTGGTACATGGACATTATTCAAAATTCATAGTTTTCTATCAACTTTTGAGAGATGTAGCTCAACCGGAAGAGGGTCATTACCTACAACGTTTTGATTTTTTTTCTTCTAAAGTGACCGTAAAAATAAAGATATAGGTTTGATAATTTTTCACATGATTAATAATTGTATAAAGCTGCTATATATAGAATTTCAGCTTGATTGAATAGCTGAAAGTACCAGAATTCATTTTTTAACACTGCAAACCTCACGCGCCAACACGTGACGTGGTGCCATCAACAAAACAATCAAACATGCGCTGGTTTAATAAATATTATTTATTAATTTTAATTTATAATTTATAATTAATTAAATTTAATTTATATATAATATATTATGATATTTAATCCAAATTCAAATTGCGAGATAGTCGAGTGGAGACACTCCAGCTAATTTTTTTTAAAAAATAAAAATTCATAAAAATGATTCATTTTAATTTTAATCAAGTGAAAATATATAAAAATGTATATATATATATATATACTTGATGAAATAGTTGAAATTTATTATTTTTATAGATATTTTGTTATTTTTAATGGTATTAATAATTTTAGAAAAAACTTAAAATTTTTAATAATTTATAAATACTTGATATACTCTTGAAACTATAATTAATTTTATATATAAAAATATTGAATCCAGAGAGAGTGAGAAAGAATTTAAAATAAATTAATATTATTTAAGTTGATAAGAGAGAGTTAAAAGTTTTAAAATATATTAAAATTATATTTTTCAATTGATTTAAAAAAAAAAAAAAAAGTTTTTTATATTTAATATTTATACATAGAGATAAGATATAATACAATTTTATATATTAATATATATTAATATATTAATAATTTATTTTTTTAATTCTCTCTATTCCAATAATAACTTTGCTAATATAAAATGAGAAAATCTACATTAAATGGGACTCACCAGAACAATTCCGGTTACTAAAATAAATATTTTCTTTTTTTAATTGAAATACGATAAACCACTTCGGGGAAAAAACATTAGAAAAAATAAAAAATAAAATATTTTTTTTTTCAGTAAGCATTGAAACGCCAGGTGAGAGAACACAGCACGTTGACTGTCTCATGGTAAGTAATAAATATTTAGCTAATTTATTAGTTTTAATTATCGTATTCATATTAATTAATTAATTAATTGCTTGCATTGCAAATGATTGTACATTTTTATTATATTTAAAAAGGAAATAGTAATATTTTAATACATAAGACTAGAGGGTAATTTTTCCCGGATTATTTTCGTTCCAGGGAAACGGGAAATTTTAATAAATACTAAATTTGAGGTGTAAATTGTAAAAATTTTACGAAAAAAATTAAATTAATGTTGTTTTTGCAAAAAAAAAAAAAAAAAAAAAAAAAAAAAAAAAAAATAAATTTAATTCAAAAAAAATTTGTTTTTCTTATTTGGGTTTTTCTAAAAAGATGGAAAACTGATACTCTGAGTCTGTGATTTGGATGTTTTTGCTATTTTTTTTATCATCACCCAAAAAGGTGGACTGAAATTACCTACAGAATGTTTGAATATATATATTTCTTGAATAAATAAATAATCATATTTATTTATTTATTTATTTATCAAAAAATATAATTATGTCTTTACATTACTCGACAGTTTATTTATATTAATTTAAGTTAAGGGGTAGGTGATGAAGAGGGGTTAATTTCAAGGGTGTGAGGAGAATTACTTTCTTTCCAAATAGTCAAGTGCAATAGTGAATTTTATTATTGTTACCTGTTCAAGGACCATTTTATATAGAACCCTTGTCAAGGGGTATGGCATGGCAATTAAAACAGACCCAAGCTTGTGAAATCGAATTTTAAGTCTAAAAGTTGATTGACAGTTATAAGTTATGCCAATTTCCATTACACGTGCAGATATATAACTATATATGTACAAAAAAAAGTTAAATACAAAATAATTTGGAAATGGCAACTGCCGTCTGCCAGAGTTCACTGTAAAAAAACTCAAAAAATAGAAAAATTAAAAAAAAAAAAAAATTAAAGAGAGAAAGAAAGAAAAAGAAAAAAAAATTATAACAAAAGACAAATGTATCTATGTACACTTGTATTTTATATTTATTACGACTATTTCAGTTGACAAACAAAAATTTCGGTATCGGCATCATAATCATAGAAATCGAATGAAAACTAAAAGCGCCCAAATTTTTTAGTTGAATATGAAGCAATTCATCCATAAACTTCGTCAGGTTTATAGAGAAATTATTTTATTCTTTTTAGTTTATGAGAAAAACGTTATTTTATAAAGTTTTTTTATATTTATATTATTTTATTCTTTTTAGTGTAATTTTAATATTATAAATTTATTTAATATAACAAGAGAAATAGAAAAGATGAAGTTTTTCGAAAATTTCAATATTTCAGTTAACAAGCAAAGATTTCGGAATCAGCATGAAAAATAATTTGTTTTTTTTCCCGGGAAAAGGGCAATAAAAATTAAAGAATTTTCCCGGGAATAACCCTCAATTTAAGACTAAATCATTTGAGTTATGTCATTTTTATTAGTATTATGATAATAAGTTAGTTTTCTATTGTCTTTTCTATAGTACTATTTAAGTATATAATTTTTTTACTATCTCACCAGAGAAAATTTTCAATGACGAGATTTTGATGTTAGGGAGGAGTTCTCCATCTTTTTTCCACTTTTTTTTCGTTTCCAAACAAGTATAAATAAATATATATTATTCATATATCATTCTTAATTTATTAACTCATTTATAACATTTTTAATTTCTATTTAATTTAGAGTAATTTAATTTAGAACTAAGAAGATGTTTTAAAAACAGTAAATTTAATAAAAATAAATGAAATTAAAAATGATGAAAAATTAAATGAAAAAGAAATAAGAAAATTATAATATTTAAGAAAATCTAAAGTTAAAGACATGAAACATTTTAAGTAAAATTAATATATTTAACGTTATAAAAGTATAGATAAACTAACAATATATAGGGTAAACGTACCAGTAGTTGACCACTGTGCCAGTAATGGGCCATTTGATAGATTTTTTTTCTCAAAATAAGCTTTTTAATTTCAAATCGATAAATATCAAGAAAAGTCTCTTCCGGATTGCTTTATAATGAAACAAAGACTAATCGCTGAATTTATAATAGAATTGTGAATCTTTTAAAACACGAGAGATATAAGCGTTATTGCATTTTAAGGTTTAAGGGTAATTTATTATGCAAATCGTTAAGGATATGCTTCACTTTATTTTCAATATATGATGTTTTATTTAATAATAATTTCAATCCGAAAGTGCAATTCAATAGTTGATACTACAAATTATATTAATGAGGATGCATCTCTTGGATTTTAGATTTTAGATTTCTTTAGTAAAGTGTCATATTCTGGATCCTGTAATTATAATTAAAAAGCCCTCTAAGAAGGGGTATTTTATCAATACAAAAGGGAAAGTAAGTATTGGTGATTTTAGAAAAGTCGTTTAATTAATAAAATTTCTTCTTTTTTCATGTTTTCGTTGACTTTTTTTTATAATATCCATATTCGAATTACAAACGATTATTTTAGGGCAGTGATTTAGTTTCACTCTTTTTTTGTACATTTCCTTTTCATCAAGAGTTTTTATTTGACACGGTAATAACGACCTTTCTAAATCAATTAACTTTCTTTTCCGAAAAAAAATGTCAAAATACCCCCCTTTTTAATTTTTGAATAAACATTTTGTTGTCTTTCTTAAATTAAATTAATGTTAACTAACAATTATCAAGGGGCTGATCAATTTCTGATTAAAATATTACATTTTTTCAGGGGGTGGTCAATTACTAAATAATTTGATTGAAATTTTTTTTAACTAAAATCGTTTTTTTTTTTTTATTAAAATAATTGTCAGTTATTCTATTATAGTTTTTCTTATAAATGTCTAAAACAATTTTATCCAGTAGGTTATGGTCAATTACTTACTAAATCGTAACAACTTAAATTAAAGTATATTTGCATCAAATTCCTTTAGATAACTAAATTTGATACTAATAAAATAAATTGTATAATTCGATTAATTTCTAATGTCTAATTTTATTTTATGAAATTAAATTGACAATATATTTATATTACTAATATAAATAATAAATAAATTGAATAAAAGATATTTATTATTATAATAATATTTGATTATATTAAATTTTTTTAAAATTTTAAATTTAAAATGTATTTTGTAAATTAATTATATTAATTCCATTATCTTCTCTTTTCGATTCATTTAAAGTGGCTTTTTTTCTTTTTTTTTCAATGTAATTGAACACTTGTGACATCAATTTTATTATGTGTTTAATATTTTGTTTTTTTAATCGAAATATATTATTTTTAATATATATATTTATATATATATATATATATAATATAATTTCTTAATTAAAAATAGGACGTTTTAGAATTTTATATTAATAATTTTTAGAATATCTTCTTGGTGTGATGAAATATTTTAGCAAAAATATTGAGGTAAAAAAACTTGATGTTTTTCGAGCAAACGAATAATCAAATCATAGCTTAGATGACAAACAGAGCATTGTTCTTAAATATGAGTATTCGCACTAATATAATAAATTTCTTTTATTAAATTTATATATTATTTAAGAAATAAGAAAAAAAAGAGAAAGAATAATTAGAAAAAATTGAAAATGAGCAATTTAATGGCAGAGAGTGGGACCGGTCAACGCATTTTTGGGAATCCCTTCATGGTTCTGGGTTTCCCCGCAGAGCAGCACCTCACGGTATCCAAACCCAACGGAAGAATTACCCAAATTTAAAAATTTAAATAACTTTCGCCAGTTAAAATAAACAAATTTTAAAGTATTAATAATTATTAATAAGTATTAAAATTTATACAAATCTAAAAAATAATAAATAAAATTAATAGAAATCGGTTCAGTCAATTTTGCGTCTATAACATCACAATTTTCCAGATAGGCAGACAGACTTGAAAAATATTAGTCACTTTTGGATTTTAGAAAACCGAAGATATGCAAAAATTACTTTCATTTCTTCGATATCTATAAAAAAATCTTATTTTTACTCCCTTCATCATACATAAATTGTTACAAGAAATTAGTATGATATTTTTTTATGTACAATCTCTTCATTTTTTTAAAAAACAAATAAACATCTTTCAGCTTAACTAGTATTTGTCGTAACAAATAAATTTATTTATCAAATCATTTTTTCAATAAAACTGTTAAGTATGATTAAAATAATATATATATATAAAGCAAATGAAATTATTATTAATATTCAAAAATAAAGAATTTCAATTTAAACGCCAAATTTAGTAGTTCGTTGAGATTTACGAAGGTGGCAGTACCGTCTAGTAAATTCATTCGAGATGATTCATTCATTGGGAAGAGGGTGTATTTTTTTTCTTCCTGTACTAACTTAATGAAAAACAACTCTTTTTTTTCTCTTAGAAGGATTATAGTAGTAATTATAGTAAAATATATTATTTTTCCATTAATAATGTAAAATTAAGAGAAAGAAAATTGATAGTTTATTCTACTTTATTAAAAATCCTTACCTATTATTTATAAAAGTTTTCTATACTTATTTATAATATCTTTATTTGATAATAATTATTTATTAACGCGAATATAAAATCAAAAAGTTTATTAAAAAAAGATCATACCAAATAATGTAATGTAGCTATGTATATTCCAGTTTATCCCAATTTAATTTAAATTAATTTGCTTATGAAATTTGATTATGTAGTTGTGATATTTTAATCAATCATAATTATTTTTATTTAATTTACTTTATAAAGGAAAAAAAATTAAAATTAACAATTTTTTTTACATTTAGTAAATGCTAAACTGAACTAATTCACTATATAATTAGATTCCTTTCCTTCCAACCTTACCTGTTTTTTTTTAATTGCTATTAAATTTTTAAGGCAGCGCTCGGAGAACCGGGGTAAATTACCCCCAAATGGGGTAAAAATGAAACTTTTGTGAGTAAAAAGTATATATTTTTAATTTTCTATTTTATAAATCTGTTAGTATTTTTTTATAAATTAAATTTTTTGTTATTGTTTTCTTGTCAAAATTCTCATGGGGGAGGGGGGGGGGTATAATAGGAAAGATGCTAAAAAGAGGAGATTTCGTTGTTTTTTTTGCTATTCACCAACTTAGACAAAAGTATTTTGGGGTAATGATTAAAAAAGTTCCCCCGACTGCTGCTCTACGGTACTCGAAAGTTCTTGGCTGCAACATCCACATTTCTCCAACATTGTCCACCCATATTAAAAATTTACTTGAAAATCCAATTATGAGATGAAAATTGAATTATTTATTCATATAATCATAAAAATTAAAAGAGGTAATAATAGTCGTAACGTGAAGGTTTTCACTGTTTAAAATACGTTAAAAAAGGCCAATATTAGAAAAATAAAATAAAAATAAAAATATTATAAACATTCTTTGTATTGTATTCTTTGCTCTGCTGAATGACAACATGTACAGATCAAATCAACGGTAACTATTTAAGAAATAAAACATCTTATAAGAGTTAGAAAGACAAATATTTTCAAAGTAGAATTGTAATAGAATGGAATTAATGAATAAAGAAATTTGCTGACTTATACAAAGAACATTTTTTTTCTCAATGAAATTGTCGGAATATAATAAATACCAGGACAATTGTTGAAATTACATGCTAGGTTTTTTAATTAAAATTCTCTTACAGATTTATTTGAAGACAAATTAATTCCACTATTAATATCTCCATGCTAGGTAAAAAAAACACAATTCGTAAAGGGGTCTTTTTTTCCCCTTCGGTTCTGTGAGAGGGCCGTCCTTAGGGCAAAGTGACTCACCCTTAAGCTCCGCCCTAATAGCCTTGCCAATGCCATAAGAGTGCCTCGTCCTCCCCGGCCAATTACGAACAAGATATTCTCCCCCCCCCCCCACCTCCAACAACCAATCGTATCTTTTTTTTATTATTATTATTATTATAATTTCAAACCTATTAATAATTCAAAACATTAACATATTTATACAAGCCAAATCCAATTTACTACATTTATTTGGAATCATACAATTCTGTTTAAGTAGGCATATGACAATAAAAATTTAAACAAAATTAACAAAAAATAAATAATTATATGAGTTTATATATAATAATACTTGTAGATTTATTTATATATGAATTACATATGTTTTTTATTATTCAAATTTTGAAAAATTTCATTATTATTCTTTTTTTCTTTTTACTATCTGGCCAGAGATAGTATTGCGATCACTAAAATTTTCGTTGTTGAGATTTTGATGTTTTTATACGTTTTGAAGGTTCTTGAATCATTTTCATTAAGATTGAGAAAAATGTCTGTGTGTGTATCTGTGAATGTATGTAGACAAGATTACGCAAAAACGGTTTGAGCTAGAATCATGAAATTTGGTATTCGGGAATTATTCAAAATTCCTAGTTTTCTATCAACTTTTGAGAAAAGTAGCTCAATCGGAAGAGGGTCATTACCTACAACGTTTTGTTTTTTTTTCCTCTAAAGTGACCGTAAAGATATATGTTTGATAATTTTTCACATGATTAAAATTTGTATAAAACTGCTATATATAGAATTTCAGCTTGATTGAATCACTGAAAGTACCAGAATAAATTTTTAACCATGCAAATCTCACGCGCCAACACGTGACGTGGTGCCATCAACAAAGAGGCTAACATGCGCTGGTTTAATAAATATTATCTATTAATTTTAATTTATAATTAATTAAATTTCATTTAAATATAATATATTATGTAATTTAATCCAATTCATTTTTTTATAATAATTATATAAAAAATTATATTAATAATTTGATAATAGAATACTCTCGTTATAGGTTCTATATATAAAGAATTTCAAATTATTTTTCTTAATTTTTTTTTAAATGCAAAATGAATTTTTTTATAAAACAAAAAAAAAAATTCAAGATAGAGCGAACCTATATGACAATACTGCAAAATTTAATTAATAAAATTTATCATTTGTCTTTATCCATGTAATTATGATATATAATTGATTCGTAATTAATAAAAACTTGTTGCTTGATAATTTAATTTTTATAAATTCATAAATGCTCGGTGATGATTTATCTTATTTACCATAAACTTAATTAATAAGATTTTAATTATTATATTGAATAATATTCATTAAATTATTATTTTATTATATTATTATCCTTTTTTTAATATTGATAATTTACTGGTATAGGAAAATAACAAATTATATATTTATTATACTTATAATTAATTTCAATTGTTATCTATTGAAAGTTATTAAATAAATAAAAAAAACCCTCTGACTTTGTACGCCCTACTCAAAGACAACGCCTATCAAGCCGGTTATATCAATGAGGTGTCCTGTGATCAGTAGAACGGGTCATCTCAACCTTTACCTTGATTTTCTTGATCAGATGCGCTATTAAGTAGCTTTTCCCCAAGGTTGTTCCCGGAGGCTGGGTTGACTCCGTCCCATAGACCCCAGCTAGGGAAATTCCCTTGTCAGGTCTGGGACTTGAACCCGGGACCATATGAATGTGAGGCAGGTTAGCTACCCAGACACCCAATGGCGCCTTTTATTAAATAAATTATGTAATTTATTTAATCAAGTAATCCATTATATATTCTTTTATATAAACTTACTTAATAAGTTTATTACATATTATTTTAAATTTAAATTCATACTTATATACGAGTATAATCTAAATAAATTTAGAATATTGTTTGTCTATTGGTTTGTTTGCCTACTAAAACAGGAAACTTTATGACTAGAAATGGGATCATATATTATATTTGTATATCAATATTTTTTCATAAATATTAGATAATAGTTTTTTATATAACAAAAAAATATAGTTAAATTTCGTTATCATTAATTATTTATTTATTTTAAATTT
The DNA here is from genome assembly GCA_963082975.1 of Labia minor. Classification (NCBI taxonomy): domain Eukaryota; kingdom Metazoa; phylum Arthropoda; class Insecta; order Dermaptera; family Spongiphoridae; genus Labia; species Labia minor. The sequence goes on from OY720349.1 coordinate 4,423,182, forward strand.
ATTATATTAATATGAAGAAAATGTTCATCAATTTTTAGTTTTTAACTGAAAATTGAAAAAAATACGTGAATGTATTTCAAATGAATTCTAGAGAAACTAATCTAAATAAATATCCAATGAAAAGAAGGAAATGGGAGTTGACGATCATCCGGAGGAGAATCATTCATTTGTGGGTGGCCCGGAAATTCAATTTTGATTCTATTACTTATACAATACTTATCTTTATTTGAAATATACATATAGTTTTTTTTGTTTGTTTTTTTGGTCTTGGAATTTGATTTTATTGCAAGTTTATTAATCCAATCAAATGGAGATTTCAATGCAAGAATGTGACTTTTTATATAAAAGTTTTCTTTCTTAAAAAAATTTTATTATTTCGAGGGTTGAATAAAAAGTATTACTGCCACCTTCATAACTTGGTTTTGGATTGGAATATTTTAATAAATCAAACTCTGAAATAATCCTTAGAATGTGATCTTTAATTATCAATCACTAGACAATTGGATACATTTCCGCCAACGATGAACCAGTTTTCTGCAGCCGTCACGGAAGAAGTCGACACTCTGTTTCTGATCTATCTATATCTATCTCTGTTGCTCTACGGAACTCGAAAGTTCGTGACCACACCCCTCCAAGTATTCCTATTCTGAGCCACAACCTTCCAGTCCCTATCCTCTCCTATCTCTCATGTCCATTCCCACATTATCCACAAACCGCGTCCTTGGTCTTCCAAGCGGACGTTTCCCACTCTCGGTCTCTCCACCAATATATTTTTCGCCATTCTCTCTTCTGTTTCTGATAGCCAAGCAAAGTGATAATGTGACCCACACATTCTTCTGAAATACCGATTATGCTTGCAATTTCTCTCTGTGTGATACGACGATGGTCCTGAATAAGTGTGTCAACTTTTTGCTTGTGAAACTCGATGGTTGCTGTCACAGGACGTCCAACTCTTTGTTTGTCACGCAAATCAGATGTCACCTCAACATCTTTAAATTTACGCCCAGTACTCACATCAACGCAATCACGATAAACAGCTTGCATTCTCCGATGAATCTCTTTTGGGTGGACACTTTCTGCTGTCATGAATTCAATGACAGCACGTTACTTAAATCGCGTTGACCGACCATCTGCGCAGGGTTCCATACTTTAAAATCCCAACAGTTCAGTGAAAAAGCTTCTTACCAACTGGTAATGTAGAGGAGAGTTTACGGAACAAGCCAATACCTGCCGTATATCAGTGCTGCCATCTGTTCGGGAGTTATGAAGGAGGAGACATTACTTTTCATTCATCCCTCGTATTGTTATATTTAATGTCGAATATTCATATTAATATGCTTATGTAATTGATCATAATCAATTTTATAGTTTTTAGTTAAAATGATATATTGATAAAATTTTATTTAAATGAATTTTGAATTAAATTACTAAGCCCTTAAAATAAATAAAAAAAAAAAAATAACAAAAGTAATACTAAAAATTCATTTTAATAATATTTATCTCTTTATAGAAATATTAACAGAAAATTTATGTTTCTAAATAGTTTTTTTTAAATTAGATAAATGAAAAATAAATAAATATAGATATGTTTGGTATTGATTTATTAGAAAATAATTTTAACTGCATTGTGGTGCCATCTTAAGTAAATTGTACGAAACCCTGATTTTCAACTCTTCTTATCGTTGTAATTACTTTTGAACATTCCACAAAGTTAAACATCTTCATACAAAGTAAAATATATTATTAAAATATAATAAAAAAAATATTTATATCTAATTGTGTAGAACCCAGATATGTAATTAAATAGGTCTGGATATAATTTTTTTTCTAAAATACGATTATAATTTGTAATTATATTTCCATAATAGATATAATCAGATATTTAATATGGTTAATAAACCATATTACCTTAAATATTAATTGTTTTTTTATTTATCTCAATCTCTTGTAAAGATTGAAATGTTGTTTTATGATTAAAATTATCAATTCATTGGTTGAATTATATTATTACAATTAATATTACAATATTATATTCAAATCGATATTGAAAATGTTGATTTTAAAGGAATCAATCGATTATCGTTTATTAACATCAACCACTTAAGAAAAATCGCAAAAAACTACAAAATGACAGATACGACCCACTATCATTAAAACTTAATTATTTTTAAGATAGGAGAGACAAAATTGAAGAATTTTTTTAAAGAGATTTAGAAAATAATCGATCTTTAAAGTGAAACATAATTAAAATGATATTCAGAAAATCTCAGATTTATTCGTTTTAATTAATAAATATTAATTAAATAATAACTACATAAACATTATATAGTCTTTTTCATTTAGGACCTAGGTTCCCAAGCTTTTTTGTGTCGCAGATCCCTGCCATTTTTTTCGGTTTTGGGTAGACCCCCTAAATTGATTTTGATTTTTTATAAAAAAATTTTACCCTCTTTTTTAGAGCCTTACAAAAATGTTTTAAGAGACATGTCGGGAAAACAATTTACCTTTTTTTAGAGATCCCCTTGACCTCATCTTTCTTTGGCCCATAAATGCTTCGCAGAATCCTATTCTTAAATACTCTAAATCTACTCTCGTTACCTAAGGTCATAGACCATGCCTCACATCCATATAATACAACCGGTGAAATAATTGTTTTATATATTTTATCCCTTTTGATTATAATGTTGATGACATAAGCCCCTTTACGGCATGATAACAGGCGCTTCCCGATTGTAACCTCGCTTTAAACACTTCTCGAATATTATTATCTTTTGTTATTACAGAACCTAAGTATTTAATTTTTTCTACATTTTCAAATAATAATAATAATAATAATAATGCTAATAAATAATATACAATTAATTATTAAAGTGAATATATGTGAATTATTTTTTTAAATAACTATTAAAAAATATTAATAAATGAATATGAATTTAAGACTATACTAAAATACTGATTATATTTAAATTAACATCTGAAACTTTCTTTATTAGCAAGATTTATTTTAATTATTATTTATATTATTATTATTATTATTATTTATAGAACATATATAACACTGTAATTGAATAATAATTATTATCAATCATTCATCTTCTATTAAAAAGATTATATATCAATTAGATAATCAATTAGAAGAGCTGATTTCAAATTGAATTCAATTCATTGTTTTTGTTTTTAACCACGAAAAGGAAAATGTTTATGTTTTGAATAACTATTCTATATTCTATGCTAAGATATTTCTCTCATTTCATTTCTCTAAAATTCCCATCATCACTTATGATATACTAAGAATAAATTTGCATTTGGTTTATAAACTGCAAATGAATGGATGGATTTGGTTAGCATTTGCCAGTAAACTTTCACAAAATGGAATTCCCAATTTTACCTTTAAATTAATCTACTAAAATAAATAAAATAATTCTATTCTTGATTAAACCACTCGAATAAATTAGAAACTAGAGCATTTGAAAAAAAAAAATATTTTTAATAACATTTTTATTAGCAATATTTCAAAAATATTAATATCAAAAATATATATTATTAAATATTATAAAATATATATTATTAAATATTAATTTTAAAAATAAAAGTATATGTTTATTTAATGAAATACTTATAATGATTTTTTTTTTATAAGACAAAATAACTAATAAAATAAAACATAGAAACTTATTAATTATGTTAAAAGGACCTAAATAAATGATCTTATACATATTTAAGAATGGGATGAATGATTGATATGAATGGAATGTTTCAAGTTTTAGGTTTACATTTAGAATATAAATAAATGCTCTCATTTCAACACAATTTCTTAAATCGAAATTAACTTTGGAAGGCGTGAATGTAAGAAATACATTTTTCAAAGGAATTTTCTTTTTTTCTCAATCATAAATTGCATTGCATTTGTGAATGAAATAAAATAAAAATAAAGCTTTCAACTTTTGTTATAGTCAATGATAGTTTAAAGTTTAGTTTTTGTAAATTTTTGTATATAATTGGGAATAATTGAAAATGGTATTTGATGTAACAAGCTGGTATAATATAAATGAGATTGTATCTTCTTAAAACAATCCACTCCAATCATATTCAAATAAAATAGACTGAAGACTATTAAATCAATGATAGAAATTTTAAAATAATAAATAATACAATTTCATAATAATATAACCAGGATATTTTGAAAAATTGAATTGTCTTTAATAGGAAATGTCAATATCTCTCGCGATTATATATGATTCTTATCTTAAAAAGTTGATTTTTAATTCAAAATGTTAAAATAATAGTAATGATAAAAATTATTCAATTCAATTTCTTTCTTTCTTTCTTTCAATTGCTTTCTTTTTACTAACTCGTCAGAGATAGTATTGCGATCATGAAAATTTTCGATGTCTAGATTTTGATGTTTTTATACGTTTTAAAGGTCCCTGAGTCATTTTCACTAAGCTTGAGAAAAATGTTTGACTGTCTCTCTCTGTGTGTGTGTGTGTGTGTGTGTAGACAAGATTACACAAAAACAGTTTGAGCTAGAATTATGAAATTTTGTACACGGGCATTTTTCAAAATTCGTAGTTTTTTTTATCACTGACCTTAAAATATATGTTAGATAGTTTTCACATGATTAATAATTGTATAAAACTGCTAGATATAGAATTTCAGCTTGATTGAATCGCAGAAATTAATTAATTAATTAATACTGGAATTAATTTTTTAAGACGACTGCAAATCACGCGCCAGCACGTGATATCAACAAAGAGCCACTTTTGAGAAATGTAGCTCATGCAGAAGAGGGTCATTACCTACCAGGTTTTCATTTTTTTTCCGCTAAACTGACCGTAAAAATAAAGATATATGTTTGATAGTTTTTCACATGATTAAAAATTGTATAAAACTGCTATATATAGAATTTCAGCTTGATTGAATCACTGAAAGTACCGGAATTAATTTTTTAACACGTTGACTGCTAATCACGCGCCAGCACGTGACGTGATACGAACAAAGAGCTAAAGAAGTGCTGGTTTAATAAATATTATTTATTAATTTTAATTTATAATTGATAATTAATTAAATTTAATTTAAGTCGAGTGGAGACACTCCAGATTTTTATTCATAAAACTATAATACTTTCACTTGTATAATAACATATACTGTATTTATAAGTTGCATATAATGCGTATATATATAAGTTTATTAATACTTTTAGATATTTAGGACATTTCAAGGTGACTAAAGAAAAAGTTTCCACGATTTATTTAGAACGGTTTCTTTGCTCGTTTTCTTATATATATAAAATAAAATATATCCATCTACCCTGACCTAGAGAAAGCTTTCCATCCCTTATTACAAGGGGTTGTTGTGCACTCCCTTCCTTTAGGCAAACGGGATCGATAACCGCGTGGTATCGCCCTCGCCTCTCAGCCACCCGTGCGACAAGTACTCGACAAGTTGAAGGGATGGCGCCAGAGGCTCTGCCCCCGGGCATTCCTTCCTCTCCAAAACATCACTTGAGTTTCGAAATGGAATAATTAACATATGACGTCATCAAAATTATCTTATCTTCTTAAAAACGAGAAGAAAAAGGAATGATATTGATTACTTTTAACTAAAAACAATTATTAAAATTTCACTTAAATATTTAAATAAATAAATTAAAAGAATAAAAAAATAATTCAAATATAAGCATATCGAAATTTATTTTCATTTTGTTTTTTTTTAATCCTAAATATAAACAAAAATAAATACTCTATATACTCAATATGTTTTAGTTAAAGTTAGGTTATGTTAGTTAAAGAGTTTAGCTAAAGTTATATAAATATATTCAAAATATAAAATAGTTGAAAAATTACAAAAAAAAAAAATAAACTCAAAATTACACACACCTTGTCAGAGTATATGCCGTTTGAAATGTTTTAATTTTATTCACTGACATTTTTATATTAAAGTTAAATTTGTAAATGTTTTATTAAAATACAAGATTATTATTATATTGATAATTTGGTTTTGATATCGCGACATAAATTATGTATAGATTGTGTTTAATTTTACTAATATCAATTTCATATTACCAATTTCGTATCAAATTAGCTGGAGTGTCTCCACTCGACTATCTCGCAAATTTGAATTGGATTAAATAACATAATAAATTATATTTAAATTAAATTTTATTAATTATAAATTATAAAATAAAATTAATAAAATATATTTATTAAATCAGCGCATGTTTGGCTCTTTATTGATGGCACCACGTCACGTGTTGGCGCGTGAGATTTGCAGTGTTAAAAAATTAATTCTGGTACTTTCAGCGATTCAATCAAGCTGAAATTCTATATATAGCAGTTTTATACAATTTTTAATAATGTGAAAAACTATTAAACATATATCTTTATTTTTATCGTCACTTTGGAGGAAAAAAAATAAAAACGTTGTAATGACCCTCTTCCGGTTGAGCTACTTTTCTCAAAAGTTGATAGAAAACTACGAATTTTGAATAATGTCCATATACCAAATTTCATGATTCTAGCTCAAACCGTTTTTGCATAATCTTGTCTACATACATACACACATATACACACACAGAGACATTTTTCTCAACTTTAGTGAAAATGATTCAGGAACCTTCAAAACGTATAAAAACATCAAAATCTCAACATCGAAAATATTCGTGATCGCAATACTATCTGGCGAGATAGTAAAAAGAATAAATCCTACACAAAAGTGATTTTTTTGTAATAATTTAAACAAACTCGTCAATAAGTCGTCTAATAAAGGTGGAAGGTGTTGCTAATTAGAAGATAATAATAGATTCTACTTATTATTAAGACAAAATTTTTGGTTTCGTGATAGTGAATGGTGTGGTTCGTAATTGGTATAATTAAAAAAAAAAAATTAAAAATTTTTAATTTTTCTAATTCATAACATCAATAAGGTGTTTATGTCCTTCTTATAATATACATAAATAATTCATTTTATTAGTTATTATAAAATTCAATTTCTTTTTTTCATTTTATAATGTTTTTTGTTTATCTAATTAGATATTTCTATTTTCTTAATTGGAGGCCACTTACTTCTTTTTTCTAATAATTTCCCGATTTTGTTTAGGTAAACTGAATGAACGACATTTTACAATATCCCAGTTGCGACTTGTACCCAGGACCACAAAATTGTGAGTGTGTGTGAGTGTTTTTAAATGTGTTGTCACTTTAATTCTATCTCACCTTTATATTCTGTAAAAGTCAGAATAGATAATTAGTCTTTAATTATTTATATCCAAATGCTTAAATAACTAATATCAAACACTTTTTTCTGAAAGAGAATAATTAATGATAATTCTAAATTCAAGAGTTTAACTCACTTCAAAATATGATAAATAAATAAATACTTCTCAATATACCTTTATTTATTATAGACATAAGCTGGTGATTCACCCTTTATAAGAAAATAACCAGAATCTTTCCACAATATTCTACCACTAAATAAATTAATGAGAGTAGAATTTTTTATTTATTAACTCTGGGTTATTATAATAAATGGATATAAAATACATATAATATATTTACTATATTTGCATTATTATTATCATTCTATATGTTTTTATGTTTAAAATTAATTTGACAAAAAGGAAATTCAATTATTATTATTATATATGTATATATTGTAACAACAAGGTTAGGCGTTCAGTTCAGTTCTTTTGTTCCTTTAATTGTGAGGTTATTCCCCGGTCTAATTTAAAAAATAAGTCGCCTAAAATGTACTGATGACAAGTTTTTTTTTTCATTTTTCAAATAATTAGATATTTAACATTGAATATCCTTAGCCCATCCATAGCAACTTTTCTTTATATTCCATATATAATAGTATATTTTCATCTGATATAACACATATGCTTGAACAAAATTTATTTATATATATTAATACACTAATTTTTTAGTTTTTAGAGATTAAATTTAATATTTATATATGTAATAAGTAAATAATAGTAAATAATATCTAAGACATTCATTTATTTATTTAAATTCTTTAAATTTACTTTTAAAATGATAATTCAAAAAAAAAAATATTAAATTAAATAAATTAGAGTACCTACATGATTTTGATCAATAGTAGTAATAGTATTCACACATAAATAAATTATAAAAAAATATTATATATATATAGGTATCCTATATAAATCCTTCTTCTTTTATTTTATTACATTTTTTTTTCATTTTAAATAAATTCAAATTATTTCTATGTTAATTAGATAGATCGTTACCTATAGGATTAAAATTTTATATTCCATCCCTGTGTAAGGTTTATTATACAATCGATATCTACTAGTAGGATGTTTGAGTGAGCATGGAATGGAACAACATGACCACGTAATTTTGACTCGCTCTCCATTTCAATGAATAAAAACCATTTAAGTATATTCTCATTTAAAATTATCATTTAATGTCTAAAACAGCCAGAATTTTTTAATAAGAAGAAGAAGAAGAAGAAAAGAAAAAGAAATGATTTTCCATACAATTTGTATGAAAAATCATTTGAAATTGAACAATCATTACTAATAGTCATTACTAATCAAGTCAATTTCTGATAATCTCAATGGAATTTTGTTAAAAAGTGAGGAAAAAAAAATTAGCTGTATATAAAAAAATGAAAATTAAAATATAAAAAGAAACAATACCTATTATTACTATCTCGCCAGAGATAGTATTGCGATCACGAAAATTTTCGATGTCGAGATTTTGATGTTTTTATACGTTTTGAAGGTTCCTGAATCATTTTCACTAAAAAATGTCCGTATATATGTGTGTGTGTATGTATGTAGACAAGATTAAGCAAAAACGGTTTGAGCTAGAATCATGAAATTTGGTATACGGGCATTATTCCAAATTCGTAGTTTTCTATCAACTTTTGAGAAATGTAGCTCAACCGCAAGAGGGTCATTACAACGTTTTGATTTTTTTTCCTCTAAAGTGACCGTAAAAATAAAGATATATGTTTAATAGTTTTTCACATTATTAAAAATTGTATAAAACTGCTATATATAGAATTTCAGCTTGATTGAATAGCTGAAAGTACCAGAATTAATTTTTTAACGCTGCAAATCTCACGCACCAATACGTGACGTGGTGCCATCAACAAAGAGCCAAACATGCACTGATTTAATAAATATTATTTATTAATTTTAATTTATAATTTATAATTAATTAAATTTAATTTAAATATAATAGATTTGTTAATTAATCCAATTCGAATTTGGGAGATAGTCGAGTGGAGACACTCCAACTTATATTTATTATATCCAGAGGATGTACCAAATATAGGTAATTATTAATTATAAGAAAGAAAGAAAAAGAAAAAGAAATATTATTTAACATGTATTATTATCTATAGCTACTATATGTATTTAGGTACTTACATAGGTATATAGGTTTACATATCTATAGGAAAGAACTGTGACAAATTAATGTCAAAATATAATTACAACATTTTACATTTTTCTCTGATAATATCTTCTTTTTATTGTATAAGTTTCAAAACAGTGAATACTTACATACTTTTTTAAAAAGTAAAAAATAAAACAAAACAAAACAATGTTGTTAATTTATTTAAAATCACCCTAAGCATAGATTTGATATTCAAATATTGTCTTCTTCATTCTTCTTTTTCTTCACTCTTATCCATAAGTTTTTATTTCACTATCCTTTAATATATGTATATGCTAAATCCAGTCATACATATTAAGACCGACCGACCAGTTATAAAATAATATATTTGCATAAAAACATCATTACCATAGGTTTTTATATATTTATTTTTTTTCTTTTATTTTTGTATAAATGAATTAGAATAATTACTCTCAATCTATAATGTTGAGTTTAGGTGGGGTGAAAAGTTTCCGGCCTGACCAAGAAAAACGATGTTTATAAATTTTTTTTTTTTGCTATATTTTTCAACATAATCTTCATCAACACTGATACATTTCTCATAACGGTGTTCTATTTAATTAAATTGATTGATTAATTAGTTTATTAATTAAATTAAATTAAATTTATTTAAGTCTCATCAATAGTTATAAATCGATACAAAATTCGTTTGGATTACGCCTAAGGCACCAAATTGTCGGTAGAAATGGTTTTTCGAAGCAGTTTTTGGTGTAACGTTAGCAAACGCGGCACCCACATTGCACACAGCTTTTCATGTTCAAATGGTTGTGCAAAATATTTCGCACACGTAAAGCAAACATCGTACAAGTCTCAGCTATCTTGAATGTTGAAAAATAAAGCAAAAAAAAAAAAATTTTCAAACATCGTTTTTCTTGGTCAGGCCGGAAACTTCTCACCCCACTCTCTCGTATACTCTTTAAATTTTCCATTTTTTAATTATTAAATAGAATCTAAAAAATAAATTTTCGTATTATGATTAAAATAAGTATTAATGATTTGTTAAAAGTTATTATATTAGAAACATGTTTAAATCATAAATATAGTAATAGTTATTGGTAAAGAAAAAGAAAGAAGATATTGAATAGAAGAAATCTATAAAGGAAGATAAAATTTTTTCATTCAATAGCAAATTCTTTAAATAAATTTGTATATGAATGTGAAAGACAGGCAATACCTTGCCACCCTCTCTACGGAGTATATATTCGATAAATTACCATAATTTACTTTCTCTCGAAACTAATGGATTTGAATAAATAAAAGAGATACAATAGTCGAAGCATTCAGGAAAAAAACATCAATAAAAAATATTGAAATATTTCAATTTAATAATTTAGGAAAGGAAAATGGATTATTTTATATTTTAATTGAAAATATACCAAGATACTGTAGGTATAACAAATTATCTATATGACTTTAATACGAATAAATAATATATATACCTATATATACAAAAATACCTCTGACGTTGTACGTCATAGGAAGGACAACACCTACCAAGCCGGTTATATCAATGAGGTGTCCTATGATCAGGAGAACGGGTCCTCTCAACCTTTACCTTGATTTTCTTGATCGGGGGCGCTATCAAGTAGCTTTTCCCCAAGGTTGTTCCCGGAGGCTGGGTCGACTCCGTCCCATAGACCCCAGCTAGGGAAATTCCCTTGCCATGTGAATGTGAGGCAGGTTCGCTACCCACACACCCACTGGCGCCTTCTATACCTATATATACATTGTAAAATCATAATAATAATAATAATAATAATAATACAAATAATCTTTTGCAAGTTCAAAAACTATGTGTATCTATTGAAATCAAATTATATTCACGTTTGAAATGGAAGAGAGCTCTCAGCAGATGATTTAATCTAATCAAATATAGATACGAGTATATGATAACAAAATATTTCTCAATATTAAAATCCATACTATATTAACCATTTTTTTTTTACAAATATGTGTTAACAATATGTTTTATACAATTTTGCTTCATTCAACTCAAATAGATTGAATTTCACTGAAAATTGTGAACTTGTAGGAAAACTTTAATTAAAATAGAATTGGAAGACTTTAATGCATTTTCAAGATTTTTTAGTCTCTCTCTCTCTCTTATAATTATATTTTTTCTTATACAATAAATAAGTCTTATATACAAATATGTTATATATCAGTTGATGCTGATTAATCTCTCAATGGATTCTTTATCCTCAGTACTTATAATTATTTTAGAATTATTTATTTATATATTTATAATATAATTTACTTTCATTAATACCTTATATAAAAAGTAAATAATAACACAAATTTCAAATATTACTAAAATAATTATATTACTATTTAGAGGACATTTTCTTGTACTTATAAAAAAAAAAACAAAAACAAAATTATTTAAGTAATTATAAAATATGAAAAAAAAATACTTAATCACAAGAGTAAAATTTCAATTTTATGTTATTTAATTTTTTTTAATAAGGGAATTTTGTAAATAAAACCACATATTGATATTTTATTGTAACTTTATTCTAAAATAAAAAAAATACACAACGTTTCGATTGCTTAATTAATTAATTAAAAATTAATTGAAAAGTCGGCACTGGACACTCGGAGAGTTGCTTGATAACCATTACAAAAGGAGCAGTCATAACGTTATGTATTTTTTGAATAAATTTACAATAAAATATCACTATGTGGTTTTTATTTCCAAAATTCCCTTATAAATAAAAACAACCACCAAAATTTAACAGATTAATATCTATTTTATTTTTTATTTCTCAATTTTTATGTTTTTTTTTTATTGATTTGAAAGTTTAGAATTATTTATTCAAAAATTTTGTTTATAGATTCCTAATAAATAAATTTTCTTGGGAGGGGGAGGGAGGGGCAAGAACTTTATTATATTATATTAATATAGATTGTGTGATTTTTACAATATTTTGTGTTTATTCAATTTGTTTTGTTTTCAATTTTTATAATGGAAGGTAAATAAAAAAAAAAGAAGCAAAATGCAAGTTTTAATATTTTATGTTGACGTTCTTTCTAATCAGGAGTCGATGGATGAGGATGGTTGGACATGAAACGTGGAGGTGTCGATTGTGAAAGCCTGTTTGATGCTTCCTAGCGAAAATGCGTGTTGTATGCGAGGCGCCGTGCTCCCCCTGCGTTTCAGCTGACGCCGGCGCTATCGACGTCAGCGTCGAATCAATAACAGGGATAGGGCCCGGGCTGCCCTCGGCCCTAAAGGGCTCCTCCAATGATAGCATATGGTCAGCAAGGGTTTGCCTCTCAAGTAACAAACAAAAAAATTAAAACTTTTCTCATAACTAGGAATTAGAAACTAATATCCAAGGAGAAAGAGAAGAAAGAATGGATCAGAGTGTAAAGTGGGGGATAAAAATAAATAGAAAACAAACTGTGAATCCTATACATATTTTTATTAAAATACTTAATTCTATCTAGATAATAATATTAATAATAAAAATATAGAATCAATCATTAATTTTTTAAATATAAAAATAAATTATTTATTTTTTAAAATAATTTTATGTAAGTATATCTATGTTATATTCTTATAATATAATTTATTTTAACATTAAGGGAAACAAGAATATTTTTTTTATACAATTTATTATTAAATTATATAAATTATATGAACTTGAAGGTTCTAAAGGTCAATACTATGTCACTTGCTGATTATTAAGTAATATATGTTGTTTTTTTTATTTACTAGTATTGCGATCACGAAAATTTTCGATGTCGAGATTTTTATGTTTTTATACGTTTTGAAGGTCCCTGAGCCATTTTCACTAGGTTGAGAAAAATGTCTGTGTGTGTTTATGTAGACAAGATTACGCAAAAACGGTTTGAGCTAGAATCATGAAATTTGGTTTATGGGAATTATTCAAAATTCCTAGTTTTCTATCAACTTTTGAGAAATGTAGCTCAACCGGAAGAGGGTCATTACCTATAACGTTTTGATTTTTTTTCCTCTAAAGTAACAGTAAAATTAAAGATATAGGTTTGATAGTTTTTCAAATGATTAAAAATTGTATAAAACTGCTATATATAGAATTTCAGCTTGATTGAATTGCTAAAAGTACCAGAATTCATTTGTTAACACTGCAAATCTCACGCGCCAACACGTGACGTGGTGCCATCAACAAAGAGCCAAACATGCGCTGGTTATGTTAAAAACGTTAAATCCTATGATCGGATAGAATAAAGTTTTAATTAATTTTCAAATATAGAAAAAAACTTGAATTTGCGAGATAGTCGAGTGGAGAAAATCCAGCTAATTTTTTTACTACTCTCCTATCTCACTCTTCTACCATTAAGAATTATTATTAATACTAATAATAATAATAATAATTAAAACTGCTTCGAAAAACCATTTCTACCGACAATTTGGCACTGTAGGCATAATCCAAACGAATTTTTGCGTCGATTCATTACTGTTGATGAGACTTAAATTAAATTAAATTAAATTAATTAATTTATTTAATTAAATTAATTAACTAAATTAGAACACTACAGAATGAGAAATGTATCAGTGTTGATGGAGATTACGTTGAAAAATAAAGCAAAAAAAAAAAAAAAAAATTAAAAACATCGTTTTTCTTGGTAATTTTAAAAAATTAAGAAAAATTCTATTAAATATTTATTTAGTTTAATAGTGTTATTTTTATTTAAAGAAAATTCTATATCGTTAGAGAAAATATTTTGTAGGTATATCACACAAAGGACAATTCTTTTTCTTTTTCTTATCTGTTTTTATTAGAATATATAAAAAAATATTTTAATATTCATTATTATATGTGTATATATAAGTATATACTATTTTACTATTCGCTTACCTCCGGCTAATTCCAGGCATTCTTTCAGTTCAAGTTCGACCTTTTCTAAAGAGTCAGTCATTCGCCTACATGCAAGCTTTTATAGTACAAGAAGCAACATCATAAACAACAAACTAAGAAATAAAACAAAAAGAGGGAAAGAGATGGAGAAATACTTACTACAAAACATCCTAGAAATAGGAAAATTTAAATAGATGTATTATTTATTAAGAATTTGAAAATATTTTTTTATTTTAGTACATTTACAATTACTTTTTATTAAATAATAGAAAAATTATTTTGTTTGTGTTTAATAATACATGTATATATTATAGTGAAACTATAGTCCTGTAAACTATAGTTAATAAAAAAAACCTCTGACTTTTGTACGTCCTACGCAAGGACAACGCTTATCAAGCCGGTTATATCAATGAGGTGTCCTATGATCAGTAGAACGGATCCTCTCAACCTTTACCTTGATTTTCTTGGTCAGAGGCTCTACTTTTTATCAAGTATTATGAAAAATTATTTCAGAGTTATTTTCAAGTTTAATTATGAGATTTAAATATCGACGTTTCAGCGCCCATTTAGATGCCATTTTCAAGAGAATTTATTTAGGTGGAAATTTTTTAGGGTGATTCTGTGTGACCAAGAGTCGATTTTGAGATTTTGGGGTGAATGAGTGAAAAATATTTGACTTTTTGTGTTCGAAAGCTCTGAGGTATCCTTGGCACTACACTATCACTGACAACCAAAAATTGTACATTTAAAATGAAAACAAAAACAAATAAGCTGGAGTGTCTCCACTCAACTATCTTGCAAATTTGAATTGGATTAATTAACATATATTATATTTAAATTAAATATAATTAATTATAAATTATAAATTAAAATTAATAAATAATATTTATTAAACCAGCGCATGTTTGGGTATTTGTTGATGGAACCACGTCACGTGTTGGCGCGTGAGATTTGCAGTGTTAAAAAAATTAATTCTGGTACTTTCAGCAATTCAATCAAGCTGAAATTCTATATATAGCAGTTTTATACAATTTTTAATCATGTGAAAAATTATCAAACATATTTCTTCAGTTTTACGGTAACTTTAAAGGAAAAAAATTAAAACGTTGTAGGTAATGACCCTCTTCCGGTTGAGCTACATTTCTCAAAAGTTGAGAGAAAACTACGAATTTTGAATAATGCCCGTATACCAAATTTCATGATTCTAGCTCAAACCGTTTTTGCGTAATCTTGTCTACATACATACACCCCCCCCCCCCCCCACACACACATATACGGACATTTTTCTCAACCTTAGTGGAACCTTTAAAACATATAAAAACATCAAAATCTCAACATCGAAAATTTTCGTGATCGCAATACTATCTCTGGCGAGATAGTAAAAAGAGAAAGATATTATTTGATAATTAATATTTAGTATTAATTCGATATCTGTTGAATTTTCTAAAATATATTTTCCACAGCAAATCTTAATAATTTGAAAATGACATTTAGTTCTCGTTGAAATTGAATCGAATGTCACGTAGTACAAAACATGAAGATGGCAGGATCAGCGTTCGAAACTCTACAAAAGTAACATGAGAACGTTGGAGAAATTCGATAATATCTTTCCATTGGTTATAACCCTCAGCATTTCATAGACGAGATCAATGCTGGCAAGAGTCACACTACACTTGGTAAGATTTAGAATTGTTTTAGTGTTGTACTGTTGTTTCTTGAATGGTTTATTTCAAGCTGTCGGTCCGATAGGACGGGAGAAAAAAAACATGGGCGTGGACTTGAAAAGGACGAGTAATGTTCAACATTCAAGGTTCTTTATCAAAACTTCATTTCTCACCTTATCAATCGATAACTGACCATTATCGAAAAATGTATTAAATTATATTATATTAACACCCTAACCTGTTTGAAAGATGAATAAATAATAGCACCTTTGTCGATTCGATAATAATAAAATAAAATTGACTAAACTAATGGTTCGTTTATTTTATTTTTTTTTTTTTATATATCTTTTATATATTTCTTTATAGATTGATTGATTGATTGATGAAATAAAAAAAAAACAAAACAAACAAAATAAGAAAGTAAAATAGAAGGTAAAATAAATTTGCCATTTTAATTTTCTGTTTTTTTTTAAGAGACAAATTGAAAATTTTTCTAAAAAGTCGAAAGTGGCCGAGGGCCGCCAAATTTTTTTAAAAACGTCGAACGTCTGATCGCGAAAAACATTTTAACTTTTTTTTTTAAGAGACAAATTGGAAATTTTTAAAAATATGCTGGAGTGTCTCCACTCGACTATCTCGCAATTTGAATAGGATTAAATAACATAATATATTATATTTAAATTAAATTTAATTAATTATAAATTAAAATTAATAAATAATATTTATTAAATCAGTGCATGTTTGTTGATGGCACCACGTCACGCGTTGGCGCGTGAGATTTGCAGTGTTAAAAAATTAATTCTGGTACTTTCAGCGATTCAATCAAGCTGAAATTCTATATATAGCAGTTTTATACAATTTTTAATCATTTGAAAAACTATTAAACATATATCTTTATTTTTACGGTCACTTTAGAGGAAAAAAAATCAAAACGTTCCGATTGAGCTACATTTCTGAAAAATTGATAGAATGCTACCAATTTTGAATAATGTCCGTACCAAATTTCATAATTCTAGCTCAAACTGTTTTTGCGTAATCTTGTCTACATAAACACACACAGAGAAATATTTTTCTCAACCTTAGTGAAAATGATTCAGGAACCTTCAAAACGAATAAAACCATCAAAAATCGAATATTTTCGTGATCGCATACTATCTCTGGCGAGATAGTAAAAAACAAACAAAAAAATAAAATAGAAGGTAAAATAAATTTGCTATTTTAATGTTGTGATAAGAATACTTGAAAATATTAAATATTACATTTTTATTTCAAAAATAAGAAATATAAAGAATTCATTAAAATAATAATAATATTAAATAATTTGACTTTAATAAATTTCATATTTTTCTTAAACCATTTCTTCTTCAAATTAAAATATTTGATTTTTTAGAGGGGTTGACGGAGGATATTTTGAAAATCAAAAATCAAAAATCAAAAACCAAACCAAACCAATTTGTTCGAGTGCATGTAATACATGAAGCTTCCAAATCCAAAGTATGTCTTCTCTTATCAGATATGCACATAAATTATGGCATAAAGGCATCATTTCTATTTGTAACTCGGGCAGAAGGAGTCCTCGGCCGCCTATCGCGTGTTTTCGAGGCCCTCGGCCTGGCGTCGTCTCGTCCGAAGGTCATCGCTCCGTGGCCTCGATCTAAAACCGACCCAAAAACTCATTACTCCTCTTTTATTCTGGCTATTTTCAATCTATGCTACAGATGTTGTAGAATACTTCCTAGTTCAAATGAAAAGTCTATTTTAAAAGCAATACTAAAATCAACTAGAATAACTATCAAGAAACTTTGTTTCCCTTTTAATCAATTAGTCAAATAAATTATATAATTATAAATATTACCAACTGCTGATAAAAAGAATCAAATCGAAACAACCTTTCATTCATAATACATATACATTATAAATTATTATTATTATTATTATTATGTTAATGTTATTTTTATGAATAATAATTGCATTTCGTAATTGATTTATTATATTATTTATTATAAGTATATGTATTATAGATATGATAATCACAATGATAATTTTATCGCCACATAGAATAATTAATTTAATTAAAATTTTTTCTTGATATATTTAATAATATTAAAAAAAGAGTAATCAACTATTTAAAATCAGAAAAATAAATATTCTATCTATCTATACCTGGTTCACCAAGCCTCCATTCGGTCATTAAAAAAAACAATATTCCTTATTATCTGGTTTATCTCGTAATACTAATAACTGGTTCACCGAGTCACTGTTCAAATAATTTAAAAGAACATAAAATAGTAATACAATATATGCTCCTTGAACGTATGTATTAATGCACTGAAAGACAGAAAAGTATGGCCTGTTGATATAAAATAATGTATATTTTCGTAATTTTGATATATGTATATCTATATCTATATAAAGGCTTTTGTCTGCACATTGCTGAGAATTTAAAATTTTGGCGTTTCATAACCTCTAGAATCCAAAAGTGATTATAAAATTTTTCATGTTTATCTGTCAGTCTGTATGTCCCGAAAATTGTGTAGAGATAGACTTAATTGGCTGAAACGATTTCGAAGAAATATTCATGCATATCTCAGAAATAAATTTTTTTAGAATTTGATATGTACATGTTGTCATTTAGCAAAGCAAAGAATAGAATACAAAGAATGTTTATAATATTTATATTATTATATAATTTTTCTAATATTGGCCTTTTTAACTTATTTAAAACACTGAAAACATTGAACATATACTTACTTATTTAAACGATGTACATATATATAGAAATAAATAGATTTTTCTCGTATATAACATATAATTGCACACAGAAATAAATAAAGAAATAATGTTTGTATATTAAATTAAATTATAAAACTATTTTATTTTTTTAAATTGATTTTTTATTTTTTTTTTTAATTTGAAAATGAGATTTAAGATTATAATTCAATTATAGACCAATAAAATTATCATAATTAATTTTTTTTTCTTATTTATAGTATAATTCAATTTTATAGATGTTTAATTAAATAAAAGTGATAAATACTATAAATCCTAATCGCTATAATGATTCATTACTAATTAATTATAAATTTTGTATTCGAGAAACCAGTTTTTTTTATTTTTTTGTCTCTGAAATAATGAATAAAAACTCGTTATAAAATATTTTAAATCGACATAAATTGTCGAATGCAATAGAAGTGCGCCTTTAAATCTACGCCTGCTTCTTCCTGGAGGCCTCTCCTGCGTCTATCGATTTATTCCCCCCAACAAGAAATGAGAGAAATCGGCCATCATACTAACAGAATCTCAACTTGAATTAAAATCATTATTTTGTTCCCATAATAAAACATTCAAACCAATACATATATAAATATTTAATATAATTCCATAACTATTTATTAAAAAAGCTGGAGTGTCTCCACTCGACTTTCTCGCAAATTTGAATTGGATTAAATAACATAATATATTATATTTAAATTAAATGTAATTAATTATAAATTATAAATTAAAATTAATAATTAATATTTATTGAATCAGCGCACGTTTAGCTGTTTGTTGATTACACCACGTCACGTGCTGGCGCGTGAGATTTGCAGTGTTAAAAAATTAATTCCGGTACTTTCAGCGATTCAATCCAGCTGAAATTCTATATATAGCAGTTTTATACAATTTTTAATCATAGCAAAAAATTATCAAACAAATATTTTTATTTTTACGGTCACTTTAGAGGAAAAAAAATCAAAACGCTGTAGGTAATGACCCTCTTCCGGTTGAGCTACATTTCTCAAAAGTTGATACAAAAGTACTAATTTTGAATAGTGCCCATGTACCAAATTTCATTATTATAGCTCAAACCATTTTTGAGTAATCTTATCTACATACACACGGAGAGACATTTTTCTCAACCTTAGTGAAAATGATTCAGGAACCTTCAAAACATATAAAAACATCAAAATCTCGATATCGAAAATTTTCGTGATCGCAATACTATATTTGGCGAGATAGTAAAAACTATAGTAATGTTAAATAAGTTATTTCAAATATTAACAATAATAATACAAATAACATATACTCATAAATAATATATACAACTTTTATGTAATTTTATTTTTTTAATATTATATTATTATGTATTGATAACAGAATACATACAACATGAAAAGATAATATCTAAAATCAGTTTAGAAATTTTAATAACAAGAAAGACTTTTACGTTTAAGAGCGTTATAATAGTAGCTATAGATAGCGATTACTATAAAATTACAGTATCAATTGACTAGAGGGTCAATTATCATTACGTAGATACTTCAAATAGTGGTTTGTTCGATTTAAATAAATAACGATGTTAACAACATGTGTTGAAAATTTGAGATTCCGTTTATGAAAACGAAGGTACACTATAATTATTTCTGTACACTAACTATTGTATTTATTCTAAATTAGGAAAATTTAAAGTCCCTTGATATTTGTAGTAAGAAAAAAAAAAAGAAAAAAAAGATCATTTTATCTGAACATGAATTTTACTTAATTTTAACACAACTTTATTTGAATATAATAAATAAATAAATTGTTTTTTTACTATCTCGCCAGACAAAATTTTCGATGATGAGATTTTGATAATTGTATACGTTTCGAAGGTTCCTGAATCATTTTCACTATGGTTGAGAAAAATATCTGTATGTATGTGTGTATGTATGTAGACAAGATTACGCAAAAACGGTTTGAACTAGAATCATGAAATTTAGTTTATGGGCATTATTCAAAATTTGTAGTTTTTTAACAACTTTTGAGAATTATAGCTCAACCGGAAGAGGGTCATTACCTATAACCTTTTGTTTTTTTTTCCTCTAAAGTAACAGTAAAAATAAAGATATCTGTATGATAGTTCTTCATATGATTAAAAATTGTATAAAACTGCTATATATAGAATTTCAGCTTGATTGAATCGCTGAAAGTACCAAAATTAATTTTTTAACACTGCAAATCTCACGCGCCAACACGTGACGTGGTGCCATCAACAAATATTATTTATTAATTTTAATTTATAATTAATTAAAATTAATTTAATTATAATATATGTGTTAATTAATCCAATTCAAATTTACGAGAAAGTCGAGTGGAGACACTCCAGCTAATTTGATTTCTGACATTATCAAGATCATTTTATAAGAAACTGTTCACTCTTTTTCTTTTATATAAATATCCTGAGAGAGAATTTTTTGTTTTTGTTTTATTATACTTTTTAAATATTATAGTTTAGGTCAGGGTGACCACTTTTGACTTTTTTAAAAAATTTAAATTTAAATTTCTCTTAAAAAAAAAAAGTTAAAATGCTTTTCGCGTCCAGACTTTCGACTTTTTTTTAAAAACTTTTTGCTGCCGGCGACCACTTTTCTAAAAAATTTTCAATTTGTTTTTAAAAAAAAACAAGGTAAAATGTTTTGTCGATCAGACTTTCGATTTTTTTGAAAAATTTTCAATTTGTCTCTAAAAAAACAAACAAGGTAACATGTTTTTCGCGATCAGAATTTCTATGAATATTGATTTTTTTGCGGCCCGCCTAAAGTTAAACGTTGATTTTTTTGGCCCAAGTGTACCTATGAGTTGGACACCCTGGTTTAGGTATTAACCCTATATATTATTTTCCAGTTTTTTTTTAAATAAATTTTTACTTAAATTAGTATAATTAATTTAATTTATAACTAAAACTTAATATTAAAAATTATTGAAATTTTTTATATGTATACCTATAAAAGACTATAAAAAATAATACATATAAGTATTACTACTAAGGAAGTATCATTACTAAAGCACCTGATTTTTTCTCAATTCCCAAGTGGTATTATTCATCATTTTTTTTTTGGTTGTCATCTCCTCTTGTGATTCATTCTAATAGGAATGCTGTAAGCTTTTCAATTAGTACTAGGCTTACCTTTCTTTTGTACCCCTCTCTGTTCTCCCTCTCTCCCTATTTATTTTGTATATATCATATTAATATTTTAATAACCCCCTAAATAATAAACAAATCTTATGTAATCTTTACATTTTTTACTTTTAGAATAAATTAACAAATTCTTAATTAAATACGTATTAGAAAATGTTTAGATTAATGATGTTTAACTAAATAAAATAAAAAAAATTATTTGGTAAAATTAATATCGGATTAATTAAGAGGCATAATATATATTATAATTCTTTTTAATTTGAATAATTTCACAGTACATTTTGCTTTAAAATTTTAAGATTGTTTTTACTATCTTGCCAGAGATAGTATTGCGATCACGAACATTTGCGATGTTGAGATTTTGATAATTTTATACGTTTCGAAGGTTCCTGAATCATTTTCACTAAGGTTGAGAAAAATGTCTGTGTGTGTGTATGTGTGTATGTATGTAGACAAGATTACGCAAAAACGATTTGAGTTATAATAATGAAATTTGATATACGGGCATTATTCAAAATTCGTCGTTTTCTTTCAACTTTTGAGAAATATACCTCAACCGGAAGAGGGTCATTAGCTACAATGTTTTGATTTTTTTTCCTCTAAAGTGACCGTAAAAATAAAGATATAGGTTTGATAGTATTTCACATGATTAAAAATTGTATAAAACTGCTATATATAGAATTTGTAGAAAAAGTACCGGAATTAATTTTTTAACCCCTTGACTGTCAATCACGCGCCAGCACGTGACGTGGTTCCATCAACAAAGAGCCAAACATGCTCTCGTTTAATTAAAATTATTTATTAACTTTAATTTATAATTTATATAATTCATTAAATTTAATATAAATATAATAAATTATGTTATTTAATCCAATTCAAATTGCGAGATAGTCGAGTGGAGACACTCCAGCTAATTTTTTTTTTTGAATCATGATTTTTTTTTCAAATAAATCAATTAGTATACTTGATAAACTAATGAAATATGCTCAATATATATTATAAATTTCTTATTAACATTTCTTTTAGAGTTCGTTTTTTATTATTATTAGAACAAACCGCAATACACGATCTAAAATAAATGGATCCAATCGAAAGGAAACTAAAAAAAAAAGAAAGTTAAATAATCGTGAGTGGTACTTTACAACCACTTGTCCCTCCATCAATTTAATCATTAATATCTAATAAGACCATTTCACAAACCTGAATACTTTAAATCTACAATTATAGGGTAGGTATTTAATGTATTGGTCACTAATAATAAAAGCTTTCCATTTCCACATCTGTTAAAGAGGGAATCATTTATTAATCATGGGTAGAAATAATAAATACAAGAGTATACATGAGAAATTTTCGAATTTAAATAAAGTACATATATATTTTTACTATTCATTTAATTTATTTATCATTGTACTTTTCAAACATAAATAAATAAATAAAGTAAAACAAAGTTTAATTATTATTTCCAATTAAGTTTTGTTGAAAATGTTGAATTATTGCAATCGTTATTAAATAAATAATATTTTCAATCTAAATGAAATACAAGATTCATAAGATATATTAATAAATCTACTTATGATATTTTCTATAAATCTAATCTTATTATGCTAGCTAAAATTGTATATATATATATATATATATATATGTAAATGGGTTCTCAGAAATCGCTCTAATTTTTTTGAAATTCACACCAGAGATATTTATAAAGAAAAACTGAGTTTTATTGATCACATCTCTGGAAAAAATCATATTCATTAATTTCTTCTTTAAATGTATATATGTGACGTCACAGCCACCGCCTGTGAGATATATATCTATTCTTAAAATAAAATTACAAATATTTATATTATATCCATATTTGTTTTTTTATTGCATTAATAGTTGCATTTAAATTATTTGAAATTGTTTCTGTAGCTGGAAATTAATTTATTACGGTTGAAAAGATATTTTAATAAATCTACGTATGCAATTTTCTATAAATATTCTTTTATTCACGTAGTATAATCTCATGTTGAAGAGAATTTTTTGTTCCAATTATATCCACAAAATTTTGACTAAAAAGTTTTTGATTATTTTATAAATATAAATATAGCTTCAAATCTTCTTTTCTTTTTACTTTCTCCCCCCCCCCCTTCACCATCATTTCAATTCCCATAAATTATTTTTCGATAAGCTTTCATATTTTTTTACTCAGTACAATTTATTTTTACTTTTAATACCACATGTTTTAGTATTTTTTTTTTATAATATCCATCATTACAGTATGTTTAAAAAAAATAATATTAAAATATATTAGAAATACTTTTTTGTATTTACACCTATATTAATTTTGATTTTCTTTTGAACACGAGATTTTATAACAAAAAAAAAAAAATAACATGATCTCTAAAATATTTTCGAAAAATAATTAAAATGATGGAAGAATTAGAGATTTACTTAAATAATTTATTTTATTGAAATAAATAAATAAATAAATAAATAAATAAATATATATATATATTGTTATGTAATATGATAAAATAAAAAAAAAATCGCTAAATAAATTGTCAAAATACATAGATTTTATGTTGAACGGATATGCGTGTCTGTCTGTCATGGACAGGCAGAGGGCAGTGAAAAGACATTTCGTTTATGAAGATATATCGAAAGCGATTTTAGATTTTTACGTAGAGTGAAGGATGTTGGTTTTCTTTCAAATGGATGTTTGGGCTTTTTGCCAGTCGTTCACTCCCAGTACAAATGACCATTTGAGAAGACCTCATTCGCAATGATCTGTGAGATTTTAATGTTGAACTTTTATTTGATCTTTCATGCTTGAATAGATATTTCTATTTGATTAGATTAAATAATCCACATTGACAATAAAAATAGAATTTTGAGAAGGTCCTAATTGAGGCCTTCAGCGCCAGAACGGTCTAACCCACATTTTTCACTTTTTTGCTTTTATTCGGTGTGGCGGTTTAGATTTCTATTAAATCGTGAAATCCAGAGTAGTACATGTGCTGCAATCTAGCGATAAAAACGAGAAGGTTGCTTAGGCTACTACGGCATTTTAAAATATAAGTTACGAGGATAATGTTAAGTCATAAAAGCAAAAAAGTGAAAAATGTGGGTTATGCCGTTCTGGCGCTGAAGGCCTCAATTCATATGTAGGTAGGTATATTCTCTTTACAAATTCAAAAATTCTTAAACGTTAACCCACATTTCTCCAATGGATATTAGCTTGAGTCACTTTCGTACTATTGTAATAATATTTCTAATTCTTTCATATGAATTATTATCCACCCATTCATTGTTTTTCATTAATTCAGATTATTCTTCCTTTTTCTGAAATAAATTAACTAGACAAACTAAATTTTATATAGTTATACCTGAAATAGGCTTATTAAAATGTCAATAGCCTTAAAAAAAATAATTATATAAATGGAAGTTGTATTGTAGACAAAATAGTCATTAAAATCTCTTAAATAACTTAAACTATACACAGATATACTTGTAAAAAAATAAGTTGACCTGTGGCCAGGCGCAGAACCGTCCGACGGTTTCAAATAAATTAATTTCCAGTTATAGAAACAATTTCAATTAATTTAAATGTATCTATTAATGCAATAAAAAACAGATATGGATATAACATAAATATTTTTAATTTTAATTTATTTATAATATATAAGGAGGCGCTGACTGTGACGTCATATAATTTTAAATTAAGAAAAAACTAATAACTATGATTTTCCCGAGGATAAAATCAATACAAAGTGCATGATTCGTGGAGATATGTAAAAAAAATCTCCTCATTTGAAATTTGGTGTGAAAATAACCCTTCCCTTCCTATCGTAGATCGGTAATACTACCACTTCCGGTTTCCGGATATACACCAAAAGTGGATCAATTCATCATACTGATGCATTAAGTAAATACACCAAATTTCATCAAAATTCGTTGAGCCGTTCAAGCTGTACACATCTATACGGACGGACGGACAGATAGACAGACATGGTGCTAAAAATACTTTTTTCTGTTAAGAAAATGCATGATTCGTGGAGATATGTAAAAATCTCCACATGTGAAATTTGGTGTGAAAACAATACCTCCCTTACTATCGTCGGTCGGTAAAAAATTGTTGAATTTTTAATTGAAGAAAATAAATATGAATTATTATTTTTTTCTAGTTATTTACAAAACATCGAAAACAAATACATAGTATAGGTATATTAATTTAATTTATATATTATAATAATTTTTGATGAACATCTTATAAATAAATAAATAAAAAAATATAATTAAATAGTTCAATAAATGTAATCTTAAAATATTGTATCATTCTTGACTTGTTGTATGATATTTATAGTTTTTGTTCTGATTACATTGCACTTTGCAAACTATTAAAATTCTATTAATAATCAATTTGGCAGCAAAATTTACATAGATAAATTGTATTGGTTATCTTTAGTGATTGGTTAAAATTAATAACCCGAAACATTCTCATTCTGTTCTCCAAGTTGCCGACAGGCGAAACCTCTTCAATATGTTGTTTGTTCACAATTGATTTTCAATTTATAACCATCAGCGATGGACGAAGCGAGGGGTTACCAAACACCATCGTACACCACCCCTGTTATATAAAATGTTTCCACATTGCAACATTTGCAAATACAAGTTTAACCAAGCATTTACTATTTGAATTTTTTTTTATTTCTTCTTCTTAAGGAACTGACAGTTCCTGGAGCCTGAGGCAGCTGATGTTAAATTGAATTTTATTAGAAAAATATGTTCTTAGTTGGAATCGAACGCCGACTTCTTCTGTATAAAATTGCTACGCTACACTCTCGACTAGCTGCCTCCATTTTCTATTTAAATAAATTAAATTTACATAATAAATTACACTAAATGTCATTTCTTTTCATTTTTTAATTTTTAAAGTTAAAATTTTTTTAATATTCGTATAACAAAGGGCTATATTTAAATGAATAGTATTGTTTTTAATTATGTTTAATAGTAAAAATATATAACTGCCTTATTTTTAAAATAAAGATTATATCCTTATTCTACATAAATTAGTTTATGAAATTTAATGAAATCTAAAAGAGTCCATTTCTTACAAGCTATTCATTTATTATTTCAAACATTATTATAGATTTATTTTATTTAGTATAATTAAATTATATTAAATAGAGATTATTTATGATATAAATCTACGCCTGATTGTTTCATAACTCTCGGGAATAATATTTATTTGAGGTACCATTGGATTTTTGTTTTTTTTTTTGAGATTTTTAATAATAATAATAATTTATTTATTTATTTATTTTAAATTATTAAAGTAGTAGTAGTAGTAGAGTAAACTTAGTAAATTCAAAATTGGAGTGAAGAAAATACTAACATTATTTATTTATTTATTGATATCAATATAAATATAAAAAATTAATAGTACCGATAGTACTAATAGAATTAGCTGGAGTGTCTCCACTCGACTTTCTCGAAAATTTGCATTGGATTAATTAACATAAATATTATATTTAAATTAAATTTAATTATTTATAAATTATAAATTAAAATTAATAAATAATATTTATTAAACCAGTGCATGTTTGTTGATGGCACCACGACACGTGTTGGCGCGTGAGATTTGCAGTATTAAAAAATTAATTCTGGTACTTTCAGCGATTCAATCAAGCTGGAATTCTACATATAGCAGTTTTATACAATTTTTAATTTTTTGAAAAATTATCAAACATATATCTTTAATTTTACGGTCACTTTAGAAAAAAAAATCAAAACGTTGTAGATAATGACCCTCTTCCGGTTGAGCTACATTTCTCAAAAGTTAATAGAAAACTACGAATTTTGAATAATGCCCGTATACCAAATTTCATGATTCTAGCTCAAACTGTTATTGCGTAATCTTGTCTACATACACATATACGGATATTTTTCTCAACCTTAGTGAAAATGATTCAGGAACCTTCAAAACGTATAAAAACATCAAAATCTCAACATCGCAAATGTTCGTGATCGCAATACTATCTCTGACGAGATAGTAAAAAGTCATCAAATTTTTTTAATATTCGTTTATTTTTTAAATAAACTGTTTTGATAAGAAAAATACTAAATCTCAAAATTCACTATTTTCAAAAAAAAAAAAAAAAATAAAAAAAAAATAATAATAATAATACTTTTGGAATATTTATTCTAAAGTGGAAATTAATTTTTTTGTTTGTATTACATTTCCCCTCTTATTTTTCTAATCATTTTATTAATGACACTTGATTTTTTAATGGTTCGAAGGAGGATTAACAAAAGGGGACTTGAAACTGTTGAAGGGGAAGTTGGGCTCTGTCCATCCGTGCATGAGACGAAGCATCAGCATCCGACTAATGATACTAATAACTAATGCACACTGGGCCGGAGAGAGTGAGCTAGTTAGCGTTGCCGAGCAACCATGAATCGCTCATCCCTCAGCATGCAACCCCATTCCTCCATCCGGGGTTTAAAGTACATTCACTCACAAAAATATGACCCCCTTCCTCCCTGGAATATGAAAGAGAATGAAGAAATAAGTGACCCTCTCTCTCTGTTCTGGACCTTGCCGCATAGATGCCATAATCAGTCTCCCTTTGAAGGAAAAATGGATTAACATTCAAATAGATTCAACCAACTCACCCCATTTTTTTAATCTAACAAGCGAATATTCTGAAAAATTAATTAGATTTTTTTTTTTTTTTTTCAAAGACCAAACTAAAAATAAAATATTAAGTCGTTTACTAATGAATTAAAACTAATAATAATAATAAAAAAAAAATTGATAAAATTTCAATCAGCAGTTTCTTAGTAGTCAATTAAATTTAATGATATAAATTCTTTTCAATACATTTCATAATATTTATCTCAAATTAAAAACCTCTGACTTTGTACGTCCTACGCAAGGACAACGCCTATCAAGCCGGATGATCAGTAGAACGGATCCTCTCAACCTTTACCTTGATTTTCTTGATCGGAGCCGCTATCAAGTAGCTTTTCCCCAATGTTGTTCCCGGAGGCTGGGTTGACTCTATTCCATAGACCCCAGCTAGGGAAATTCCGTTGCCAGGCCCGGGACTTGAACCCGGGACCATATGAATGTGAGGCAGGTTCGCTACCCACACACCCAATGGCGCCTTAAGAAATCTTTAAATATAGTTAAAATTATTTTGTTTAATCCAGAAGATTGGTTGATCACAGCGAGATGAGTAGAGAAAATAAAAATTGAATATTTAGTGAAAAGATAATAAATAATCAAATATGAAAAATCACACAACATTTTACAAGCACTTAACACAAAAATTTGAAAATATTAGATCATCTAAAATAAGTTTTTATTGGAGGTCTCAAAAAAAAAAAAAGTTTGAATTTTAAGCAAAGTTTCAGTTGCAACTGAATACAGTTTATAGTAATGTCTTTCGGTCTCGGTCCATTTTTAGTAAAACTCACTCTACTTCAAAACTCAATAGTCTTAAATTATTGTGCACATTTCTCCGTTTTGAAGTCTTTTTAGTTATTTTGAAAACATTGAACGATTTTAGGTACATTTTCGAAAAGAATATTGTTACACTTGGAAACTTCCACCTGCTAAATATTGTTTTTAATTTTGTTTTGAAAATTAAGATTTGTTCAATCTTATGATAAGATACTTGTATATAGAAAATTGTTCTTCTTGTTCTTTTTCTTGTTTTCGTTGTTTAGACCATCTATGGACCACGTTATTTCAAATGTCTTTCGCATTTGTTCTCCACGTTGTTGCTTTCTTTAGAATAACGTTTAAAAGAATCATAATTTCAAAAATTTTAAAAATTAT
This sequence comes from Labia minor, assembly GCA_963082975.1. Lineage (NCBI taxonomy): Eukaryota > Metazoa > Arthropoda > Insecta > Dermaptera > Spongiphoridae > Labia > Labia minor. The sequence goes on from OY720349.1 coordinate 4,452,887, forward strand.
ATTCACTAAATAAGATTGTAGGGCATAATTTGTTGACTTTTATAATTCTGTTATTTGCAAAATAATAATCATCTCAGTTCTCAGTTAAATAATATAAATAAAAATAAATAACTAAAAGTTGAGCTATATGATAAGTATTAAGAAAATTGTATAAAATTAAAATTATCTACCACAGAAATGAAAATCAATATTCAAAAGTGCATGACTTAAAATATTTAAAAACATTATAATTTCTTAGTAAGTACCATTTAAAAATAAGAGTAAGTACCTATATATTCATATTCTTATTTGAAAAATGAACAAAAAGTTATTTTGAGGTATTTCATAACTCTTAAACATTTTAGATTCAGTTCTAATCTCCTAAAGATATTGATTCCTGCATAATAGACACCAGAAGGGTAGATTATATCAGAATAGATCATCGACTACGAGGGATGAAACTTGATAGCTTTGCATAAAGAGACACCCTAAGCTTTAAATTCACCATATCTCGATATATGGTAGTAACCAAGATAGATTTCTCATGTTAACAAATTAATGAAACAAAAAAAACAGTTGTTGAGAGCCAAAATTGAAAATACTTTTACTTAAACAAATATTAGCAACCTATAGAATTATTATTATTTAATATATTTAATTTTTCGAAATAATATTTGATATTTTTAGATAATCTACGAGGGTAGGTCAATAAACCCGTGAGTTTTTGAATTTCCCGTCCCTTAAATGAAATGGTAACACTGCTACTGTCAGCAGACAATTATCAGCTGATTCCTGTCAAAATTAGAACCAGGTGGGTCTTTTAGTTTTTGTTTGAGATCTATTAATAGCAGACTACCTCATGAGATAGGAGAAGAAATGAAAATCCATGAATTGGGATACGAAATGCTCCCTCATCCACCCTATTCCTCGGATTTAGCCCCGAATGACTATTTCTTGTTTCCAAACCAAAAGAAATGACTTAGCGGAAAGAGATTGGACAACAACGATAAAATCATCTCACAAACAAACACCTATTTTGATGCCCTCGACAAATCTTATTTTTTAGAAGGGATAAAAAAAAATTGGAAAAATATATATAGCTCAAAGAAGACGACGTTAAAAAATAAACTAATTTTTCATCTAAAAACCTGTGTTTCATAGAAAAAAATTATTTCGAAAAAAGTAAAATAAGCCTGTATATTTTTATTGATGACATTGAATTGCTATTTTTTTTATACACATATTTTATAGAATTACTTATTACTTGTATTCGTTGTAAATATCACTAAAAAGTAGTAGTAAAAATTTATAAGATAGCCTTTTTTATTTAATTTGATTAAATTTTTTTTTTAACTAAGATGTCCTATGATGATATAAATTAAACATTGGTTTAATAAACCATGTTAATTTTTCTGAGGACATCTATAGAGAAAATCTCTTTCAGTCAGTCCCGTCGTAGATATGAATATTTTAATATACGGATTGAATTAAAATGAATTAAAACCTTTCGCATTCAGACTATCAACTAAGTACTATTATTAATATGGTATATAAACAATTTAAAAGTCGAAAAAAGAAGATAAAGCTACTCAACATTGATCAACAGAGGAGTTAATAGCTAGAATATATTAAAAGAGTTTAAAATAATGGATTTGGAACGATTGCTCTTATGAATTTAATTAATGAATTAATATATAAAAAAACATATTAATTTAACTGGTTCTAAATAATTATCTGAAAATAATATATTCTCTCCATTATATCTCATAAACTTATTTAAAATTATTATTAATAAACATATCTTAAATAACTATTTTAAATTAAAATCTATCCATATTCAACTAAAATATTTATCCAAAATAAATTTAATCGTAAATTTATATCATAACTCAAAAATAAACTTTACTTAATTCAAATAAAATTAGAATATATACCTAATATTTAGAAAATTAATAAAAAATAATATTAATGAAATATAATTTTAATATATCTAAAATATATTTTAGTTGTCAATCAGAATTAAAATTCAAAATAAAAATATACACCTATACTAATAATATATATATATAATATATATTTATACTAAACTAAAACAGATCATACAGCCAAAAATCTCAATCATAATTTTTTTATATCTCTTCTGTATTATTAATAATATTTTATTAACTACACATTTATATTTTTTTACTTTTGTTTGTATAGTAAAGGAAAAATGTAAACGCCATGGTGAAAATGTGATGATATATGTTCATATATTCATGAGACATGATGATTAATAATATTATCATAACACATATAAAATTACTCAACGTGTTTTGGGGTAAGAAATAAAAAATAAAATTTACATTCCTTTTAGCTTATATATAAGCAAGTTTTAGTTTTAGTTTTCATTCCACGATTCTTATTTGAAAATCGAAATCGTTACGATGCTCATTCCATTTTGGAATGTAAACTAAATATTGAATTCTATTTAAATTTTAAATTTGGAATACACGCCAGTTGAATTCCAATATTTTGCGGCAAGTTGAACATGACTAAATCCCCCAATGAATAATTGTAAATTTGCAACTTGTTCGAGGGGCGGTTGGAAGAGGGTGTGGGCGGATATGACTAGGATGGAGGGAGGAGAGGGGGTTATCTGTTAAGTCAGCAACGTGATTCGTCCCAAGAGGTTTGTCCCTATTTTTGCAGATTCGGGTGAGTTGAAAGGAAATGATCCTAGGTAGTTTTACACTACGACCTCGTAGTTTTAGGTTGAATCGTTACCATCGACCTACAATCCTCCTACTACGCTACTCTCTCACCAACAACCTGCTACTATCGACTATCTTGAGTATGTCTTGCACATGACTTGCAGCCCTCGGGGCAATTAAGGACCCACCCTGTTCGTTTTATCGAGCGTTTAATGGGATACTAACGAGCAAAATGAAAACGCGTGCGATCCAAATTATACTTGCCGTTACTCAAACTGGTGCCTCAAAAAAACATCAAAAACAATAATTATTATTTTTCTCATCATAATCTATGACGTTTATATTTTTTTTTTTTTGAATTTGGATTCCAACTCTCCCAAAAAAAAAAACAAAAAAACAACTTGTTTTTGGAAACTATAATTTATCAGTCTCGGAGAGAATATATAATTTCAAAGGCAATTTATTGTTTTTATTCGTGTCTGATGGGGGAAATCGAAATAAAAGGAAATCAAGTTTCTCTATAATCAGAATTTCAAATAAATCAATAGAAAGAGAGAGAGAGAGAGAGAGAGAACAAAGAGAAAATATTTTTAATAATATTTTGAATTTTTTATTAGAAAATATATATATATAATATAATGGAAATCGTTTGAATCAAGGACAAAAAAATTAATTATTAATATATGGTACATTATTTAAATTATTATTATAAAACTCATCTAAAATTTATTATAATTAGATAAAATTATTTGTAAATATTAATATATTATAATAATATTTTATAAAAAGTCTGAAATATTTATTACAACAAATCATAATTTTTTAATAAATTTGAACTTTATATTTGTAAGTATAGAATGTAAAGAATTTACTCATTATTTTCTCAAAATGGGAATTTCTTTCTTTCTTTCTATCTTGAATGTTGAAAAATAATGCAAAAACAAAAATTTAAAAACATCGTTTTTCTTAGTCAGGTCGGAAACTTTTCACCCCACCCTCGTATGTCCACAAATCATAATCCATTACCCTTCTTCTCTCTTTATTTTTGTTTCTCTAATAAAAAATATATTACAATATTTTCTCTCTCTCATTCCACCCCCTCCTTCTCCTAACATATTAATTACATCTAACATGACGTGGTTGATTCATCATCATCCACATCTGGGAATCCGGCAGCAAGCACCTGAATGCATTCTTCAAAGGCGCGATAACCCTTACATACGCACAACGAACAAATCACGACCTTATTTTTCATTGCTCACTCGATAGGGTATTTTAATTGGGTTTCGCCTTTCAAAAGGCGTCCCCGGTGGGGTGGTCTTTCCTGGCCAGACGTTGCCGCGATGGATGGGCACACCCCAAACGAAGGGTGTGGCACAAACGTCAATACCAGAACTGCGGAACCGGGTCCTCCAATGACTTCTGCTGTTGGATTCAGGACTATTGCATTAGAAAAATAGCCCTGAGCAATGACCCTCCTCCTCCTCCTACAGTGATACGTCACTTAATTTCAGACTCCTGTCTCCCAAACACCTCCGGGTGCTGTTTCCAGAATAATGGGTTGGCGTTCCATTTCCCAGGGGTGAAATATCCGGGAGAGTAAAGAGAGAAAGAGAGAGAGAAAAAAAAATCAGCTAACCAATTTAAATCATCATTTTTAATAAGTAAATCATTTCTCTAAAAAAGAAAAATCGAAAAATATAGCATAGATAACTAATTAATTAACTAACTAACTAACTAAACTGTTTAATTGAATGACAAAAATTTTATATTAATTATTAATATTAATTTTATAATGGAATAATAAAATAAACATTTAATTTAATTATTCGTTGGTTAAATAATAATAAAAGATAAAAAAAAGATAAAAAAAATCTCTGATTTTGTACGTCCTACGCATATCAAGCAGTTATATCAATGAGGTGTCCTATGATCAGTAGAACGGGCGCTCTGAACCTTTATCTTGATTTTCTTGATCGGAAGCGCTATCAAGTAGCTTTTCCCCAAGGTTGTTCCCGGAGGCTGGGTTGACTCCTTCCCATAGACCCCAGCTAGAGAAATTCCCTTGCCGGGACTTGAACCCGGGACCATGTGAATGTGAGGCAGGTTCGCTACCCACACACCCAATGGCGACCTAAAAAAAAATATAAAACACTTTGCAAAATATTATTTCATTTTAATCGTAAATTTTCAATTTGTTTATTAATAACTCTTTTATGTGTGAGTATATCTTATTATTATCTGTATTATATTATATTTGGTATGTATAATCTCAAGTCATTTTCACAGAATTTTTATCTGTTTTAACTGCTGTATATTAATTAGAATTTGTTTGCATCTAATATTGACTTGATCAACACAATTTCAATGTTTATACATATATCATTTACAATTGAGTTAAATATAATAAAAAGAAAATAATAAAATTAATCACACACAGACACTCATTTAATTTTATATATTTTGTAAAACTTATTAAAAATGTATAATTTTTAAATTTAAACACTAAATAATTTAAAAATAGAATAAATAGAATAAGTTTCTTAATTTGTTTTTTAATTTAAGTAATTATTTAATAAATAATTATAAAACGGAAATACATATGATGTTTTAATTTTTACCGACCACAGGTATTGTTTCCACACCAAATTTCACATGTGGAGGTTTTTACATATCTCCACGAATCATGCATTTTGTATTGTTTTTATCCCCGGGAAAATCATCTTCATTAGTTTTTTTCTTAATTTAAAATTATATGACGTCACCCAGCCTTTCATGACGTCACTTATATATTATAAATAAAATATATTTAAAAACATTTATGTTATATCCCATATCTGATTTTACTGCATTTATATGATATATTAAAATTATTTGAAATTGTTTCTGTAACTGGAAATTAATTTATTTGAAACCGTTGGTCGGTTCTGTGCCTGCCCACAGGTCAACTTATTTTCTTTACAACACTCTTACAATAAAATAGATTATATATTTTTAAAATATAGCTAAAAAATTTTATACCACATCCATTAAAAAATATTCCAGTTTATTTTAAAACTTAATATATATATATATATATATATAATTACTTACATTTTTTTTATTAATAATAATGTAAATTGATCAATGTATTCCTTAAAAAAAAAATTGTAAAGATAGCTTTTCACCCTCCTGAACCAGACTTCCCCTAAATTATTTTTTTAATTAAAGACTTATTACGATGGCAATTTCAACTTGAATCAACTCGTTTCCACGTCCTTTCAACTTATTGATTCATATCTCTCTCTCTTCTATGCTTTTACCATTTCTTTTGAACTTGTTCTGTTTACTTAGGGTCAGGTTATCACATTTTACTTTGTGGATTTAGCAAAGGTCTCTGATTTATGTTGATTTACGTTTGTAATTCAATAAAAAAAAAAAACACCATTGATTCTTTCATATCTATTTTTAATATGGAACAAAATAAAAAAAAAAAAATTTTCCTGACAGAAAACATCGTTATTTTTATTTCGTGAATAGTTAAGCATTTCCTCATCCGAAAATATTGTTTTAATAATTATTTTTCAAATCAATTTGTTCTTTTGAAAATGATATTAAATCAATATTTATATACTTACCTATTTTTAGAATTTTCCTTTATTCACAATTTAATTTGTAAAAATTTTACTGAATGTCGATCAAAAATTATATTTTTCCCATTTGAACAGTTAATATTAATAATAATAATAATATTGCAATAATATTCTTAATTTATTTATGAATTAATAACTATTACATATATAAATAAGTTACCACATTCCTCCAAATCGCACTCCCTGTCGAATATTTAGTTTATTAGACTATTTATGAAATAATAAAAGATTGAGGAAAAATAATTCCATTAATTTACGTAAACTTCAAGACTTTATTTAACATGATTTAGATCAAATATGTACCAATTTATTCCTCAATTTGTTGCTTTTTTTAAAAGTAACTTCATAATGTCTCTCTCATAGAAGTCTTGATCCCTATTCACAAAAAATACTTTTGTAAATGACTTCTTTTCTTGAAAATCTTCTTTTGCTGCCAATTTCTTATCACTAAGATAGTTTACCCAGTTATGAAAAAGATGGTAATTGCTTGGTGCCAGGTCCAGACTGTAAGGTGGATGCATCAAAACTCTCTGACTAAGCTCTCCGAGTTTCTTACTAATTTCTATAGACATGAGTGGTCTAGCTTTGACCTAATGGAACATTAAACTTTTTCTGTTGGTCAATCGTTAGTTTCAAAAGGTCCAGTTGTTGTTCCGATTTTAGTGTTTGGCCATACTGAAGCTATTCATACTAAACAATACCTTTCCAGTTCTATCAAATGTATGTTTATACTGCTTAACCACGCCATGACCACGAATCGTTTTCGTACTATACTGTCGAAATGGGTCGATTTCATTCCATTGGACCAAGGCTTGCAGATGAAGATTCGATCAATCATGTTTTTTGTTGTTAATTGGTGTGGCACCCAAACAACAAGTTTCATTTTGAATCCAGCTTTGTGCAAATTTAATTTAACAACAAACATACCAGACTGGAATCTACAAAATCAAAATTGCATATAATTAAATTAGCTGTTACAGTATCGAAACCATAAACACAATTCACAATTTAATTCTTCTGACTTCACAATTGTAAAATGTAGCGATTTTTTTCTCAATAACTCACAACTGAATGGACCAAACAACAAAATAAATTATTTTTTAGAGTAAAATGTTAACATGACACATCGAACATAAATCTGAAATTTTTTCACCAATACTATTACAGATATCGATCACTACAATCATATACCTGCAAAATAATGAATTTCTTTTTCCCAAACCTAATTGTAACTTCAATAGTAATACCAGATTTACTAAATATACACCCTTAATGAAAATCAACAACTTAAACCTTACAAAATGCATTAAAAAATAAATTTTGAAGATGTTACAGTATTCCGCAACATTTGAAATATATTATAAAAAAATACTATATGATATTAGTTTAACTATAGGAATAAATTAAAACATTTTATTTTATATTGTAAAATTAATAATAAGTAAATGCAAATTTAAATTAAATTATCCTTCTCAAATATTGATTTATTTAAATTTAATTTAATGTATCTTTAGTTTTTTCTAAATAATTTTATAATATTTAAAAGTTCTTAAATCATCATTTATGTATATAACACTAATCTATTTTTTCGCTAATTTTTTTATAATTACAATGTAATTATAAGAATGCAAAATATTATTATTAAAAAACATTCAGTTAACATGCTGGTATATTAACATATAATATTAAAGGCTTCTCCCAATTGAGTCGTGAGACACAGATGTCCCATTAAATTTGATTATTATGGTTGGAACTTGTGAACTCAAGAAATATGACATAATGATATTGCTAAGATGCTCACTCGACCTTTCTATATAGTAGAAATAATACGATATATTTATGTTGAGACCCTAACCAGATACAAAAAATAAGCTGGAATGTCTCCGCTCGACTATCTCGCAAATTTGAATTGGATTAAATAAAAATATAATATATTATATTTAAATTAAATTTAATTAATTATAAATTAAAATTAATAAATAATATTTATTAAATCAGCGCATGTTTGGCTCTTTTTTGATCGTATCACGATGCGTGATTGGCAGTCAACGTGTTAAAAAATTAATTTTGCTACTTTCTGATATTCTATATATAACAGTTTTATACAATTTTTAATCATGTGAAAAATTATCAAACATATATCTTTATTTTTACAGTCAGTTTAGAGAAAAAAAATCAAAACATTGTAGGTAAGCTAAATTTCTCAATAGTTGATAGAAAACTACGAATTTTGAATGATGCCCGTATACCAAATTTCATGATTCTAGCTCAAACCGTTTTCACGTAATCTTGTCTACATATATACACACATACAAACATACCCACGGAGAGACATTTTTCTCAACCTTAGTGAAAATGATTCAGGAACCTTCAAAACGTATAAAAACATCAAAATCTGGCGAGATAGTAAAAAGAAATGCAAAACTTGTCTATATTCATAATTAATAATTATTATTATATATATATTACACCTCTCTCTCTATATATATATAATAAATATAATAATATAATACATTATATATATATAACCTATATATACAAATAAATAAATATGTACATTTGTTTTTGTAAAATTTAATCACTACTTAAATGACTATACCATCATAAAATTCATAATATCCAATAGTTATCATTTAGAAATAATATCAAAATAAAAAATATGAAACAAATAAGTTATTAATAATATTAGTTATTAATATATTATTATAATAATATATAATAAGATAATATACAAAAAACGGTTAAACATTATTATAGATTATTATATTCAATTTACTTACTTAAGTAATTAGATAATTGTCTGATTATATAATACATAAAGAATCTCTATTATTTTGTAAAAAAAAAACAACAACAACAAATGATAGACAAGGGTAATTAATTAATTCTATAGACAATTCACTTGTTAGTACAAATCACTCATTAAGAATAAAAAGGAAATTTTCTCCACTATTTACTTCCGTCCCCATTTTACTGTAGAAAATGTCGTTTTGATTACTTAAGATAAGCGATTTATTCGTTGCAGAATTTATTATTTTCTCAGATAAGAGTGGAATATTTTAAACTTCAAGAATGAGAGAGAAGGGAGAAGAGTGGGGGAGAGAGGAAATGAGGCACTATATCATTAATCCTTGTTTTTACTACTTCACTGACATAAAATTAACCAGTTCATCGCTTTCTTCATTTGTCAAGGCTTATATACTCTCTCTCTCTCTCTTATCAACTGGAAAACAACAAATAATTGTAATTTATGATTATATCCTATTCTACAATCAATAATAATTGTTACATTGAACGTAATAATAATAATAATAATAAATTAGTTAATTTAAAAAATAGACAGACATAACTAATTGATTAATACTGAGTTTGAAGATTTGATTATGAGATTAATTTAAAATCTCATCACATCAAATACCATCAAAATATACGTATATATATATATATATACTAGATGAATCTAAAAAGTTCGGTGAATGGTATGATAAACACATTAAAAAAGAGAATGTTAATTGTAAATACCTTTAAAAACCTAAAATACTCTCCACTAGCCAGAACACACTACTGACAACGTTCTTATAACGCTTGAAAACTGTTGGACAAGTCTTGATGTGGAATCGTTTTCAGAATAGCCGTCACAACGTTCAGGTCGGCAATCCACAAGCAGGACACCAGAAAACACTGAACGTGTACGAGAGATGTTAACAAAAGATCGGTGATTGACTCTGCGACTAATAACCGAAGAATTGGTTATTAGCAAAGACACAGTAAGTAGAGTTTTCTGGTGTCCTGCTTGTAGATTGCCGGCCTGAACGTTGTGACGACTACTCTGAGAACGATTCCACATCAAGACTTGTTCAACAGTTTTCAAGCGTTATACGAATGTTGTCAGAAATGTATTATGTAGTATTTTCAAGGTTAATAAAGGTATTTACAATTAACATTCTCTTTTTATGTGTGTTTTTATCATACCATTCACCGAACTCTTTAGACACACTTCGTATATATGTCTTAGTCAAATGGCAATTTAAGGAAAATTGCATTTGCCTAGACAAAAGCAATTTGACTAAATATTTGTTGGCAAAATAGCTTGAAATATTTATTATTATTATTATTTAATTTCAGTTTGACTAGGAAAATAGTTCAGAAAATGTCGGACATTTATTGGGCCGATGACAATTGAACAAGACAGACGATCAGTATTATATTCGTCTGCCTTTTTTGCATTCCGTTCTTAGTTAAAGAAACAAACCTGAAAAAATAGTGGGAGGGAAGAAACAGATTAAATATACCTAAATATTATTTATTTTCAAAAAAATTTTATTTTGACATTTACATTAATTTAGAACTCAAAACTGCACTGAAGTTATGGCAAGCTGAAGTTAGATAATTATACAATAAAGAACAATTTTTTTTTTGAATGATTATGTAATTGGTTACTATAATAGTGAAAGTTATTTACCCAACAAAGATTTAACCAAATGGCTTTTATCTAGTCAAATGTTATTTTCCTAGTCAAATTGAAATGGAATAATAATTGAAGCTATTTGACCAGGTAAATTACTTTTGCCTAGGCAAATGCTATTTTCCTAAAATTGCCATTTGACTAAGACATATTTAATGATATAAGAAATGTAACAATTATAAAATATAGATTATATTATGAATAGGTGAATTTATGTCATCATTGGCATTAAATATTACAAAAATGTTGTGAAATGCGTGAAATAAATATTTAAATAAATGTGAAAAATGAATTTATATTCAACAAGGATTACAATTAAACATAATTCTATGTAACTATGGCCTGTGTAGTTTTTATAAATTTATTATAATTACATGATCCACACAATAATTAATTAATTAATTAATTAATTATTTAATAGTATATTCAAACTAATTTTTCTTTGTACATATTCTACTAAACTACTAATAAGTATATTATAAGCAAACCAATTAAGGTTATACAATAAATAATAAATTCAATAGATTATAAAAATAAAAAATATTTATAAAATAAAATAAAATTATTAGATGTGATGTTGAATGATTGATAAATGAATTTCACCTGTTAGAAAAAATCTTGCATGACAGATCAAAGATCGAAGATTAATTTAGTCTTGACTACTTATTTTAAGAACTCAAGGTTTCTCCCAAACGACCTATATACTATAAATGTAACATAGCTCTCCCTTTCAGAAATGCATGCCATTAAATTGGAAATTTGTTATTATTATAAATAGTCATAGAAATAAAAAGAATAATCACTTTTTATAGGTTATAGTTATATTTTAGATTAAAGAAAATATCTATTTTATTTCTATTATATATATATTTCTCTCTATTATATAATATTATATAAAATCAATATCATATTAGGTATACTCGATGAGAGTGGCTTATGATCACTTTAAAGAGATTATAGATAAGCTGGAGTGTCTCCACTCGACTATCTCGCAAATTTGAATTGGATTAAATAAAAATATAATATATTATATTTAAATTAAATTGAATTAATTATAAATTAAAAATTAATAAATAATATTTATTAAACCTGCGCATGTTTGGCTCTTTGTTGATGGCACCACGTCACGTGTTGGCGCGTGAGATTTGCAGTGTTAAAAAATTAATTCTGGTACTTTCAGCGATTCAATCAAGGTGAAATTCTATATATAGCAGTTTTATACAATTTTTAATCATGTGAAAAATTATCAAACCTATTTCTTTATTTTTACGGTCACTTAAGTGGAAAAAAATCAAAACTTTGTAGATAATGACTCTCTTCCGGTTGAGCTACATTTCTCAAAAGTTGATAGAAAACTACGAATTTTGACTAATGTCCATGTACCAAATTTCATGATTCTAGCTCAAACCGTTTTTGCGTAATCTTGTCTACATACATACACACTGATTCAGGAACCTTTAAAACGTATAAAAACATCAAAATCTTGACATTGAAATTTTTCGTGATCTCATTACTATCTCTGGCGAGATAATAAAATCGTATAGATGGGTATTCATTTCATTTAATAAACATATAAAAAAAAACAAACAAATATCTATAATAATCTATAAATTAGTATCATCAATATTAAGTTTTATAAGTAATCTTTTCAATATATATATATATATATTTATATATATTAGATATCGTAATTTAAAACGTTTGAAGTTACAAAATCGATTGAAATTCTATCATTTTGGTGGAAGCTAATGAATTTCCGTGTGCTTGTTGATTGCACCTTCCCCCTCCCTCTCACACCACCTCACGTACCGTCACGCACCACCCTTGGCACATTCGTCTCAAACACCCTGGTAATATCCGGGGTGACTCACTCCACACAGACCGGGATCTCTGCGCAACCCTCGTATCCTCCAGAGATGTATGACCGCACTTTAAAAGTTCTATCTTTGGAGCTCAGATCCCTTCGTCAGACTTCATGCACCCCATCCATTCAATTTTATATTCCCCCTCTCGCCCACCCCACACCCATCTATTTATTTATCTACTATAAAAACAGACCTAAAAAAAATAAATAAAAAAAAAAAAAAAAAAAAACGAATACACTTACAGATTTATCTATCTATTTATTTATATATTATATTATACCTATATAGATTAAGAGATTTAAAAAAAAAATTAGCTGGAGTGTCTCCACTCGACGATCTCGCTATTTAAATTGGAATAAATAACATAATATATTATATTTAAATTAAATTTAATTAATTATAAATTATAAATTAAAATTAATAGATTATATTTATTAAAGCAGCGTATGTTTGGCTCTTTGTTGTGTGCTGGCGCGTTAGATTTGTAGAGTTTAAAAATTAATTTCGCTACTTTCAGCAGATCAATCAAGCTGAAATTCTATATATAGCAGTTTTATACAATTTTTAATCATTTGAAAAACTATCAAACCTATATCTTTATTTTGACGGTCACTTTAGAGGAAAAAATCAAAACTTTGTAGATAATGACCCTCTTCCGGTTGAACTACATTTCTCAAAAGATGATAGAAAACTACGAATTTTGAATAGTGCCCGTTTACCAAATTTTATGATTCTAGCTCTAGTTTTTGAGTAATACACACACACAGACATTTTTCTCAACCTTAGTGAAAATGATTCAGGAACCAAAAAACATCACAATCTCAATATCGAAAATTTTCATTATTGCGATACTATTTCTGGCGAGATAGTAAAAAAACAAATATGAATTCAAATTAAAATTCTTAATATTATAAAATATTGTTTTTTTATGTTTTTTTTAATTAAAATTAAAATCAAATTTATTTATTATAAATTTTTAATTATTCATTCATTAATCAATTTGTAAATTAAAATATATTATTTACTATTTATATAATTAATATTGTAATAAATATATTTTTATAAAAATTAATCAAGTTTGTCAAACTTTTTCTATATTTTCTATTTTATTAATAATAAATTAAGTAATATTATAAAAAAAAAATAAAAAATACAAATTTCTTAGTGTGAATAAATTAATCAAAATAAATTTTTCAATTAAATAATAAATAATTTATCAAATTGTAATTATTATACCTACTAACTAATATATAAGAAGAAGAATATAATAATAATAATAATAATAAAATATTAATTAATAAATCTGTAATCAAAGAAAATTTATATTCGAAAAAGAGGATGCATTACAAATCGATTTCAATTTATAAATCAATTATTCTTTTCTAGATGACAGAATTTAGGGAACAGGGGCGTAGGTAGATGAATGAGGTGACTTGAATGGTTGGAAGATTCACACGTCGACAGACAACCAATGAAAAATTGTACACTTTGTGTAAAAATAGCGTGGTAATAAATTCCAGAACGTAAAAGGCACCCTTTGAGGGTGTATTCAAGCCCAGAACCCTCCCCTTTTGGAAATGAAGGGATCTTGAAAGGTCTGGATACGATCTCCAGTCTGACAACCAACATCCCTTTAACCTCCTCCCCATCCTGCCTCCCCATAACCCCTAACCTCTCTCTTCTGGGAATAAATCAAATTATTTCACTTTTCATTTCAAAATTATATTCTCAAATTAAATGTTTAAAAAATAAATTTCATTATTTTTGATTCTCATTTAATTTATACGTACACACTTACGGTATAAATAATTTTTATGTAATATTATACTTTTTAATATTTACTATTAACAAATATTTACATTTTACTTCCAGGAAATTCAAATAAAATCTATTTAGGTTAACTGATTATACTATATAATAATATATAATATAAAAAAACTCTGACTTTGTACGTCCTACGCAAGGACAACGCCTATCAATGAGGTGTCTTATGATCAGTAGAACGGATCCTCTCAACCTTTACCTTGGTTTTCATGATCGGAGCCGCTATCAAGTAGTTTTTCCCCAATGTTGTTCCCAGAGGCCGGGACTTGAACCCGGGACCATGTGAATGTGAGGCAGGTTCGCTACCCACACACCCAATGGCGCCTTCTTATAATATATAAAGCTTAATTGAATTTTTTGAATTATGAAGAATACCATAAAGTTTTAAAATATTATTTTTTACTGATTGAACTTACAATAAATTTAGTTTCTTTTTAAAAATTAATCTTAATTTATTATGTAAGTATTTATTGTTTTAAAAAATTTTATCAAGATGATTTTTTCTAGCTAATATAAAAGTGATTTAATTACGTAATTAAAATGACTTTTAGAAATTTTATGATACATTACTAAACTGAAAATTCATTATTTTTATCCACGTAAATAAATAGTATGATTAATAGTCACTTTTATGTGGTTTTAATGTGAATCTCTTAAAAATAAACTCCCTTATTTCTTTCTTTATATGTTGGAAAGTAAAATGACTCATTCAATCATTCTATTTCTATAAAGAAAAGAAAATTCTACAATACTATTCTACAACGAGTATATTCAAGGATTTATTTATTTTTTTAAGTTTCGTAATAAACATTTTCTATTTCTTTATAATTATTTTTTTTATGATTTTTAATGAAAAATTTATAAAATTGAATATCAATATATAATCATTATAAACTACATAGTTTCTTTTCTTTTATTATATTCATTCTTTTTTTTTATTAATAGATAAATTTTAAATTAAATTTACAAACTTTCATCTAATTCCTTTATTCTTGCTATCACTTCTTCTCTTAAACCACGGGTTTTCCTCTGGTATAATAAAATCCGTTATAATACCAAGATATTATTATTATTATTATATGTTGGTACATTTGGTTATAACTTTAGTACTTATGATATTATAAAGTTAAATCATTTTAGATATCATCTCTTTAGAATGAACTGTTATCAACAAACACATCAACGCACATACAATACTACTTATATTATATTATATTAGTTCTTATCTACATATATTATCATTTCTTGCTAGTAAATTTCTTGTAAATTTTAAACATCTATTTAATGTGTTTTATATCTCTTTTTAATTAATATTTAATATAATAAGAGTTAACACAATAAAAAATAATAGTATCTTATAAATAAGAATACAAAGATCAATATGAAATTGTTAATTGAGATGAAAAAAATCATCATCATCATCATCATCATCATCAACATCATTCAATTAATAATTAAGCTAATAGATTATTTATTTTCAAAATATAATTAATATAGAATAGACATGTTTTATCAAATTTAAGTCTATGATGAATAACAAAATATTTACTGAAATAAATAATAATCTAGGTATCTAAGTGGCTAAGTATTTCTATAAATTTTATAGAGGGTCCGCCATTTAACATATTTTTTTAAAAATGCAATAAAACAAAAACGATTGGATGAATTTTCAAATTTATTTTTTCATAGTGAAGCAGAGACCTTCCGATTATTTATGAAATACTATTTCATTCCAATGGCATACGGTCGGTCCAATTTTTGAGTACATTTGTGATAGTAGACGGCTCTATTTTAGCCATGGCTGCACGAATGTTGTCCTTCCAAGCTTGAATTGTTTCTGGTTTGTCTGCATAACATTTGTCTTTGACGGCTCCCCACAAAGAATAGTCTAACGGTGTCCAATCGCAGCTCCAAGGCGGCCAAACGACAGCAGAATTTCTGCTGATAATTCGGTCTCCGAAGACAGTGCGCAAAAGATCGATGGTAAGTTTAGATGTGTGACACGGAGTGCCGTCTTGTTGCAACCAAATGTTGTCCAAGTCTCTTCCTCTTCTCTTCTTCTTTCGGGAACAACCAATCAGATAGCGGCCGCCATTAACCGTAATGCGGCTCCTGCTTCATTTTCAAAGAAAAATGGCCCAATTCTGCCGACAGACCAAAATCCGCACCAAACTGTCACTCTCTGATGATGCATTATCTTCTCCGTGATAACGTGTGGGTTTTCCGTCCCCCAGTTACGGCAATTTTGTTGTTGACGTATCCGCCAATATGGAAATGCGCCTCATCCGAAAAGATGATTTTTTGGCCAAAATTGGCATCTCCTTCAAAGGCTTACTGCAAGGCCAGCCGAGGCAGCAATTTGAATGAAATAGTATTTCATAAATAATCGAAGGTCTCTACTTCACTATGAAAAAATAAATTTGAAAATTCATCCAACCGTTTTTGTTTTATTGCATTGTTAAAAAAAAATGTTACATGGCGGACCCTCTATAAAATTTATAGAAATACTTAGCTACTTAGATATCTAGATTATTATTTATTTCAGTAAATGTTTTGTTATTCATCATAGACTTAAATTTGATAAAACATGTCTATTCTATATTAATTATATTTTGAAAATAAATAATCTATTAGCTTAATTATTAATTGAATGATGTTGATGATGATGATGATTTTTTTCATCTCAATTAACAATTTCATATTGATCTTTGTATTCTTATTTATAAGATACTATTATTTATTATTGTGTTAACTCTTATTATAAATTAAGTAAAATTATTAATTAAAAAGAGATATAAAACACTATATAAATTTGAAAATTCATCCAACCGTTTTGGTTTTATTGCATTTAAAAAATAAATGTTACATAGCGGACCCTGTATATTATTTATTTTAAAAATATAATATTAATATAGAATAGATATGTTTGATCAAATTAATTTAAGTCTATGATGAATAACAAAACATTTACTGAAATAAATAATATATAATAAAATAAAATAAGTATCTTGGTATTACTATCAATTTTATATAAATGTAGGTATAATTAAAATTTAAATAGAAATCAAAAATTATTATAAATGATTAAATGTTTAGAGATTTTTTTCTATTTACGCAAGAAAGTATAATTTTTTATTAATTTGCCGTATATTTTCATATAAAAAGTATAATTAGAAAATAAATTTACCAATAGAAATAAATGTTTCTTTCTTTATACTACGACTAAAGGATAATAATAATAATAATAATAATTAGAATATAGTATAATATTATATAAATAGAATAATGAAAAAAAAAATTTTTTCTATGTCAATCTTATATAATAAGTAAATATATTTTAGATATTAAATAATAATTTGTTTTTTTGTTTTTATTTTTTTTTTACAATATTAAAGTTATTTAAATTAATAAATTAAAATTAATATTTAATAATTAACTAACAAATTTTCGTATTGTTTGATTGAAGTTTTATGGTTCGTTAGTGATCACAATTGAATGGAAATTAGAAATTGTTTTCCAGCCCCTCCATCATAATTATTGATAGAATATACTACCCCATTTCATTCATCACTTTCATTTATCATTGATGCAATATTTAAATATTTGTTTAATTTCAATTAAGCTAATTATTAACGCCACTCGGTCGCCTGTCGGTCTTCATCGATTCCCTTGAAATTGTGTTTCAACAAATAAATAATACCATCCACCCTCTCTGGTCATTCAACTAAATGCAATAAATTTGGGCGGTCTTCGTAAGGGAAGGGTCGTTTAAACGATCCAACTTGAAACGGGGATCGTTCGCCTAATTTAGATTTATATCGTCTTAATTAAGAAAGGAAAAAAACCTTCTCTTCTTTATTATCAAAGCTTTTATTAAAAAAAAAAAAAAAAAAAAAAAAAAAAACATTCAAATCAAAATTAAAAATAATTTACAGATCAATTTTTTATTTCATTTTACTTTTTAATTTTCTACATTTTCATAATATATAGAAGGCGGCATTGGGTGTGTGGGTAGCGAACATTCACATGGTCCCGTGTTCAATTCCCGGGCCTGGCAAGGCAATTCCCTAGCTGGGGTCTATGGGACGGAGTAAACCCAGTCTTCGAGAACAACATTGTGGAAAAGCTACTTGGTAGAGCCTCCGATCAAGAAAATCAAGCTAGAGGTTGAGAGGACCCGTTCTACTGATCATAGGACACCTCAATGATATAACCGACTTGATAGGCGTTGTCCTTGCGTAGGACATACAAAGTCAGAGGTTTTTCATAATATATATATCTTACCATTATATTTTATTATACTTTTATCGAACAGTAAGTATAATTATATTAAATTATTATAGGTACTTTTGACTCCATTGATATTTTATAAAAATAATCTCACAATAAACATCTAACTTCATACTCAACTTTATACTTGTAAAATATTCTCTTATATCATATATAATTAATTTATTATTTTTCTTCTTTAAATAAAAAAAAAAAAAATAAATGGTAATAGTTTTCAAAACGGGAAGCTTCAGGGAAAATTTTACCAGTGGATTCCTTTTATTTAATTCCAAAGAAACTATCCTTATGCAATATTTCTCGATCGCTTTTCCGAGATAAAATTTATTCAAGTTGACAGATAAACTAGCAGCCATTTAGTAATGTTTTATTGACTGATTCACTAAATATTCATTTATTCACTAGTTTCCTTTTTTTTAGGAAAATTATTTAATTAATTAATTTGTTAATTTTCCTATATATAAACAGAACTGAAAAAAAAAACAAACTAGAAAATTAATGAAGTCCTCTATTGGTCAAATGAATAAAACATTTAAAGAATGGTAGCTAAATTGAATATCAATAGATTTATATGCAAATTTTAATAATTTATCTAGCAAAATATAAGTGACTGAACCATTTGCTAATTTAATAGTCATTTGGAATTAAAAAAGGAATCCATTGGTAAAGTTTTATCCAAATCTCTGAAGCTTCTCTTTTTGTAAACAATTACCAAATAAATAAATATATTTATCAATATTATAAAAAAAAAAATATTAATAAATTAAAATATTATTTGTCTAAAGAAATACTAATTTTAATATAAAATTGAAATCTATTATATTTTGTGTTTAGGATAATAAATTTTCATATTTTTAATTTATCAAAATTTGATTATTTTTATTTGTATTGAATGTAATTTTAAATCGTGAGAGATAAATTCACATTTTTAAATCCTATATAAAATGAAATGATTTCTTTTAATTTATTACAATTTTTTTTCTATAATTTATTTTTTTAATTTTTTCGTTATTTACTGAAAGCAGTAGAAAGTTTTGGTTTATTTCTCCTCCCATACTGAATGGATAGATTCCATATGCAAAGTGTGATACATTCTTCTCCCATTCCAATCGAAAGGGTTCTCCCAAAAGGCTTTAATTAGTGAAAGGGGTGGCCATGGGAAGGGAGGGGGGCTTTGCTTTCAGGGAGTTGAAACAAAGCGGCCGCTTTGAATTCGCATTTGCGTGTTTATTGGGCATGAGGGGGGAGATGCATCGAGCAAACACTCCGACTATCTAATTTACAATGTATAGATGAACATTTTATAAAGTATAAGCAGTCTCGAAAGTTCGTTCCATCACCTATTCTAATTACTAATCGAAATATTTGTTGTCAAATTCCATTTATAATATTTATTATGTGAGAATGTTTGCAATAAATAGTATTGTAATAAATAATATGAGATTAGTAGAATTTGTATGAAATAATTTGCATAACCCTGAACTTAGCTACATTACTATTATAAGTGGAGAAACGATTTTCAAATATTGACAGTTCAATTAAAGAAAATGAATTAAAAAGTTTGAAACCCTTTTACATATATATTTACTAGTATATATGATCTTATTTTTTTTTTAATTTGTATTTGTGATTTTTATATCAATATTTTAAATTTTAAACTTCAGATATTCATAGATACGATAGAGCAGTGATTCTCAACCACTGTACCGCGGCACTTTAGGCTCTTAAACATTTCCGACTTTTTTTCTAAATTTTTTTCAATTTGGTTCTAAAAAAAAGGTAAACCGTTTTTGGGACCACTTTTTTTTCTATATGGTAAACTTTTACACTTATATTTTTCTTTGTGTGGCGCCAAACTTTGAAACCGTTAAAAGTGTGCCGCGGTAAAACAAAAAAAGGTTGAGAATCACTGCGATAGATTATAGAAAAAAATTTTAAAATAATGATTCTTAATAATTAATTAATAATTAATATATAATATAATAAAAAACATCTGGGAATAAGCAAAAAATATTTAAAAATAGATATTTATTTAAATGAAATTAAATGAAATAAAAAATCGAAAATTTTTGGCAACAGACACACAGACATATAGATTTTATAAACGAACTTTGAATTAATGAAATTGTAATACTTAAAAACAGTTTAAATTCTTATATTATTATTTATATTATGATTAGAAACATATGTATATGTAGTATGTAGTATGTAGATAACAGTAAAAAAAAAATTCAAATTTTTACTTGTAAGAAAACGTTTATTTAGGTAATTTATGTAATTTATTTGTTAGTTCAATTCAATTCAACTTATAGATGAAATGTCTTTTTTTATTATTTAAATTATTTATATTTTTCTTTTTTAAAAACTACAAATTACGTATTTAGGTGTAATAAATTTAAAGTACATGTATAGTAAAAAAAATAAAATAACATTTAACTCTCTCTCTATAATAATATAAGATTTAAGCACATTTAAATTTCATAATTTGATTATATTTAATTTATAATCGATAAAATTAAAGTTTAATCTTAAACAAAAAGTGATTTTTTTGAATTTAAATTTTTAATTTTAAAATTATTATAACTGTTAACTAATTTTTATAAAAATCATTCATTTTTCTCTCTTTAGTTTATTTAATTTATTAAAAAAAAAATTGTTTATTACAAATAATTCAATAGTTTATAATTTTTTTATTTGTATATTTCATTTTCTTATTTATTTATTTTCATGTTGATATCTTGTATTTTAATTATTAATACTAGATTACTTTCTTGTCTAATATTATAAAATACAAGAAAAAAAAAAAAGTTTATTTTTTACATTTAAATGTTGTAGTCATCGATTGGAACACCCTATAGACGTATAGACGTATAGAGTATAGATAATATATGATTGTGAATCCGCAGGCGTCCTGTAATGCATTGCAAGAGGAGGGATGACGTAGGGGAGACCGAATTCCCCGTGCATTGGAGACTACTCATGCCAAGTGCGGGGGAGTAGGCACTGGTGGTGTAAACAGTTACTATCAGCCGAACGAAAAACATTGGTCTCGTTTGAAGAATGGTAATGTGTAGGTATCAGGTGGGTGGAGAGGGAGAACACTTATTTGAAGTTTTCGACTGATCAATCAATTGGTAGATAACGTGATCAAATATCGGACGCAATTCCACGTGTAAACAGTGTTATCCCTGGTAAACCTTTCGTTTCTTTTGATAGATCAACTTGATTTATTTATTATTCATTGAATGTCAATTCAATGAGAAAAGTGGATTAGAATATTTTTAACACTTAATCACAATCGACAAATTAATTTAATGAATATTCAATAAAGAATTTTTTTAAATATGTTACTTAAATATATATTACTTATTTTATAGAAAATTTGTACAAAAAAAAATGATGAGACTTTCTTCATATAAAGTTCACTTTGAAAAATTACGTAATTATTACTTTTTACCTAGGATTGAGCTAAAATGATGGAATTTCTTACATGGGCATTATTCAAAATTCGTAGTTTTCTATCAACTTTTGAGAAATGATTAAAAATTGTATAAAACTGCTATATATAGAATTTCAGCTTAATTGAATCGCTGAAAATACCAGAATTAATTTTTTAACACTGCAAATCACGCGCCAACACGTGATGTGGTGCCATCAACCAAGAGACAAACATGCGCTGATTTAATAAATATTATCTATTAATTTTAATTTATAATTTATAATTAATTACATTTAATTTAAATATAATATATTATGTTATTTAATCCAATTCAAATTGCGAGATAGTCGAGTGGAGACGCTCCAGCTAAGAGCCAAACATGCGCTGATTTAATAAATATTATTTATTAATTTATAATTTATTAAATTAAATTTATATATAATATATATTATTTAATTCAATTCAATTTTGCGAGATAGTCGAGTGGAGACACTTCAGATTTTTATTTTTTATATATAGTTAGGTACATATGTTTGTATGTACCATGAATATTTAAAAAAAAATAATTTCTCAAATATATTTTATATTTTAAATATCGTCGTATAATTAAAAATCTTAAAGTAGTATTAATTCCTAATTGGTTCTATTATATAGTACTAGAGAGAGGAGGCAGCTAGCCGAGAGTGTAGCGTAGCAATTTTCTACACAAGAAGTCGGCGTTCGATTCCAACTAAGAACAATTTTTTCTAATAAAATTCAATTGAACAACAGCTGCCTCCGGCTCCAGGACCTTTAAAGTTCGCGGAAGGCAACGCGAAACCACTGCATTAACATTCCCAAGAAAAATCATCATGGCTGGGCAGCTTCTAGGGCTATCCTTAGTCATGATGATAGCCAAACTCCGAAAGGGAGACAGACAACTTAAGAAGAAGAAGAAGAAGAGAGAGAGAGAGAGAGATTATGGAGATTTTAACTTACAATTAGTTCTTACATACAACTACGATATAGAAAGTAATAATAGTCAATTGTAAATTTATCCGGTTGATACATTAATTAATTATTGTTAATATTTAAGAAATATTTTGCTAAATATGCTATTAGCAATTTCAGAGTTTAAAATCTAAATATTATACATTTTTTTTTTTTTGTAATTTAATTTTAATTTTAATAAATAATAAAATTAATTTTATTACATAAAATAATAATCAATAATCAACTTAAATTTTATAAAGTCTACGTAACATTATAGGTAGAACTCTACTCTATACTTCTCTTAAATATTAATAATAATATTAATTAAATAGAATTATTAGAAAAGTCTTGTTTTTTTATCGTAAATCTTAAATTTTTATTAAAATTTTTTTTGTTTGTTTGTTTGTTTTTGATTATTAATGAATTTATATATTTATAAAATACTTCAATATAAATATTTTTATTTCATTGGTGAATGATAATAATTATAATTTTGACAATTTGATTTATTTTTATTTTAAATTATTTTTAAATTATTATCCATTCTCCATATTTACGAATATACGAGTATCTACCACATATAAGAATTGTCATTAATTCGAATTCTATTTATACAAATTTCATTGAAATCAAATATTTATTTTGCATACCAACTTTATTAATTAAAAATATACTAGATAAATGTTAAAAATATAAATTATCAAAAAATACTTAAATAACATTTCTATAGTTGGGTCAAATGAAATTTATCATTTTAATAGTACTCTATTAAAGATTTTAATTTAAAATGTTGAATTTAATTTAATGATTTTGTTTTAAATATTTTATAAGTTAAAAAAAAAGAAAAATGATTACAAAATACATTTGATTGGGTGACACTATCAATCAGCTGATGAATATCTTATAATTTGTGTAATCTATGTATTTTATCTTACACAACATAACTACTTATAGATACTATAGATAATTTTATTTTATAAACACACTATAATTATAGTATAATAGAATTCTATAGTAGAATACATATAATTTAAATAGTTTATTAAAATGATTGTTTTTTGTAATTGTTTTTAGTTTTACAAAAAAACAAAAAACAAAATGAATGACTTTTCAAACGTCCTAATATTTTGCAAAAATCTTTAGTTTTTTCCATTATTTTCTTATATATTTTTTTATATAAATTATGAATTCATAATTTATTACTAATCTAAGCAAAGGGAAACATTTAAGGAATCAATAAAAAAATTTTTCTTATTCTTTCAACGTTATTGAATATGAATTTATGAATAATTTAAATAAAGGCTTTAATATGTTACCCATAATTGTATATTATTATATCATTAAATCTAAAGACAATTAATAAGTAGTAAAAAAATAAAATACATTACAAATTATTAAAATCATTTAAAATAAAATTCAATTTTTTAGAGTTTTGTGATTATCGTATATATTAAGTTATATAAATATTTATTTTACGTAGAATTTAATAGACAAGGTTATGCCACAGGTAATGTTTTGTTCATATAACATTTATTGTTTTCTATATCTATATCTATATCTATATCTATAGAGGAGTATACTTGTATATATATTGTAGGATGAGAAGAAATTAATTTTGGACCCCTCGAACCTCCCACAGACATCGACCAATAAGAGCCCTCAAGGGCGTGTCTATTTGTTGATTCAAGTCGCTATGGTAACTTGTGAAGGGCTAGTACTTTTGTTTGGGGTCAGAATCTATTCTTTCGATTGACAAAGGGGTGGAGGTTATGCTCAAGGTTGTGGGGGGAAACCTAGAAATTAATTGTTTAGTAGCGGTTCTTGGGTCGTGTTTGAGGTGACTGAGGTGTCCATGTCCCTTCTGTAGAACCTGCGAGGATCCTATTGAAATGCAAACAGCGTTTCAGGATTTCAGTTCGTTAGCGGAGGACAGACGAGGGCGGATCCTGCTTGCCTTCCTTCCTTCTCTCTTGAGATTTAAGACGAATCCCTTGGATCAATCCCATGTTTCGTTTTTTTTTATATCATCATCTGATTATTTTATTGATATTATTATTATTATTATTATTACTATCTCGTCAGAGATAATATTGCGATCACGAAAATTTCCGATTTCGAAATTTTGATGTTTTTATACGTTTTAAAGGTTCCTGAATCATTTTCACTAAGCTTGAGAAAAATGTCCGTATATATATGTGTGTGTGTATGTATGTATGTAGACAAGATTACGCAAAAACGATTTGAGCTAGAAATATGAAATTTGGTATACGGGCATTATTCAAAATTTGTAATTTTCTATCAACTTTTAAGAAATGTAGCTCAACCGAAAGAGGGTCATTAATTTTAATTTTTTTAATTTATAATTAATTAAATTTAATTTAAATATAATATATTATGTTATTGAATCCAATTCAAATTGCGAGATAGTCGAGTGGAGACACTCCAGCTTATTTTTATAATATAAAGTATATTTTACTTCTAAAAAGTGTAAGAAAAAGAAAAATCAATACAGTCTTAAAACAATAAATAAAATCTATTCAAAGATTAAAAAATAAGCTGGATTGTCTCCACTCGACTATCTCGCAATTTGAATTGGATTAAATAACATAATATATTATATTTAAATTAAATTTAATTAATTATAAATTAAAATTAATAAATAATATTTATTAAACCAGCGCATGTGTTTGGCTCTTAAAAACTTTTAATAAGAATTTCCAACATGTAAAATAAGCTTAAGCCATCCATTCAATATTCGTATACTTACTTACCTACTTACAATAGATATTAGGACCACATGTCCATGTTCATTTAAATATATTTCTATCAATTGATACTTATTATTTAAATAATTATTATAATTACGAAATTATCAATTACTTAAATGAAATATATTTTTCCTTCAATACTTTACCTCAAAAATAAAAAAGTAGTCTTACCTATATTTATAATTTTTAATAAGTAGTATGATAGATTTAATATTTTACTTATAGAAAAACAGAAGATATTTAAAGAATTAAAATAAATAAATAAATTCATTCTTGTGTTTATGTAGAATAGAATGAATGCATTTAAATATTCGTACCTGTAAAGGTTATCTCCTCCATCGAGCCGCTTTACTCTCCCATTGCTTTGACATTTTCTATTCAGAGAAGAATTCTATCAAGAATGGAGGTTGGGGTGAGTGGTAAAAGGGGGGTGGGTGATGGGGGTGGGGGTGGGGGTGGGGAGGGGATAGAGGAAAAGAGATGAAATGAGAGGATATAGAATAAATAAAACAAATCCTTTTATGGTAATCTGTTTAGAAATTTAAATTTCTATCACACCTTTCATAGAACGCGATAGAAATAGTTTTTACAAGACTTGGCGGACACCATCGACGGATCATTAGTATTGTTTCAATAAGGACCGACATGTTTATATCAATACTCAATTCAATACAGAAATAAATTCTCTACCGCTTTCATTTGTAATCTAATCGAATCTTAATCAATCAAAGATATATATGGTATATTTATATCACATAATATAAGGTACAGAGCAATAAAAAAAAAGAATCAAAGCAAATGAAATAAGTTGACTTGTGGACAGGCACAGAACCGAGCGACGGTTTGAAATAAATTAATTTTCAGCTACAGAAACAATTTCAAATAATTTAAATGTATCTATTAATGCAATAAAAAACAGATAGGCATATCACATAAATCTTTTTAATTTTATTTTATTTATAATATATAAGGAGGCGCTGGCTGTGACTTCATGGAGAACTGGGTGACGTCATTTAATTTTAAATTAGGAAAAAACTTATGAAGATGATTTTCACCGAGGAAAAAAACCAATACAAAGTGCATAATTTGTGGAGATATGTAAAAAAATCTTCCCATGTGAAATTTGGTGTGAAAATAACCCTTTCCTTCCTATCGTCGATCCGTAATACAACCACTTCCGGTTTCTGGATATACACCAAAAGTTGATCACTTCATCATACTGATGCATTAAGTAAATACACTAAATTTCATTAAAATCCGTAGAGCCGTTCAAGCTGTAGACATCTATACGGACAGATTGACAGACGGACAGTCACACATCATACTAAAAATACTTTTTTCTGTTAAGAAAATGCAGGATTCGTGGAAGATATGTAAAAATGTATGTAATGTGAAATTTGGTGTGAAAACAATACCTCCCTTACTATCGTCGGTCGGTAAAAAAGACCTGCCAAAAATTAAAATCACATCCAAAAATTAATCTTAATAATTGATTGCATTACTTGATGAGAATAAAATAACGAATTTGATTAGAAAATATTTTATGTAATAATTTAGAAAGAATTAGAATGCTTTTTCTTCTTTTTTAAATTTTTAAAGATTATTTATTTTTATTTAATATATTATTATTATTATTATTATTAATATAACAACGAGAAGAAATATTGCAATTAAAAAACTTATTTTATTATTTAAAAATGATAAGAGATTACAATTCACAACAACAAAATTCAATTTTTAATATTATAGCAACTAACTTTTCTTTTCTTTTTTATAATATTATAATCTAAAATCTGAATAATAGAACTATTTTCATTGATATTTTATTTTAATATACTTTTTTCTTTATTTAATATTTATAAATAATATTTTATTTGAAGACAACTCGACTTAATTAAATGTAATGTAAAAAATTAAAAATATCTCATTTTTTTTTTCATTTTCTTTAAAAATATATTAAAATCTTTTTTTGAAAAGCGTCTTTTTATCTCATTCATACTCGCATTTTATTAAAAAAAAAAAAAAAAAACGAAAAAGAGAAAAACTTTGACCTTTCTTCTTGATGAAATGTATCTATCAATAAATTCAATGAAAAGAAACATAATTTTAATTATGAAAATCATGTAGGTGAATTATTTTTGAAAATCCCTGAGGCGAGATTCCTACTATTTTTTCTCTCGAATATACTTTTCCCATTGAGACTGATTGTGAGATATATATCAAAAAAGTAGATATTTTTCTTAAAATACAATCGTTACTCATAATTGGAATTTCTTAGAAAAAGATTTTTCTTCATCTTTTACAGATTTCCATTTCCAATTCAAAATTTAACATTCATTCTTATATTAATTTAATTAAAAAAAATAATAATAATAATATAATAATTAATCTAAACTTCTTAAAAATTAAAAACTTGTTTAAAATTAAGATGAAAATGAGACAAAATAATAAATATTTTATAACATACATAAATTAAAAATTTGATAATTAAATCAAAAAAATAAATTAATAAAATAAAATAATTTTCTCATAAATGTGATTTTTTCCCTCTCTTATATTATATATTATATATATTATTATTAAGATATACCTATACTTTTAACCACACCCGCCTTAGAATCAAACCTCAAGGTATTTAATATAATAATTAGATGGATAAATATTTTAAAAAATGTTAATATTAATTAAATAGACACGTATGACTCTGTATGTTCTACCCAAGGACAACGCCTATCAACCCGGTTATGTCAATGAGGTGTTCTATGATCAGTAGAACGGATCCTCTCAACCTTTACCTTGATTTTCTTGATCGCAGGCGCTATCTAGTAGCTTTTCCCCAATGTTGTTCCCGGAGGCTGGGTTGACTCCGTCCCATAGGCCCCAGCTAGGGAAATTCACTTGCCAGGCCCGGGACTTGAACCCGGGACCATGTGAATGTGAGGCAGGTTCGCTACCCACACACCCAATGGCGCCCTTATTAAACACACACACATATGATATATTTATATAATTATATATATATAAGTTATGGTTCTGTTTCCAGGAGTTTCGTTTTTAAAAAAACGGTTTTGGAAGAAAAAGTACAAGTTACTTTTTCTTAAGTTTATTTATTAAAATTATCAATAATACAGATTGTACAGAACCGATTACAGTGTGCTATTAGCACGTGAAGCAACAAATCATGCAAAGGATTTGTTGAATTACAGTACATATGAAGTACTAGTCACTATATTGATTTTATAGTGGATTATAACAATGCACAGGTAATCTTTAAGATGATTCCTGAAC
Organism: Labia minor; assembly: GCA_963082975.1. NCBI lineage: Eukaryota > Metazoa > Arthropoda > Insecta > Dermaptera > Spongiphoridae > Labia > Labia minor. Next base: position 4,482,099 of record OY720349.1, read on the forward strand.
AATGAATAGATAATCAAAGTGACTATCTATTGAGAGCGAATGAAGGTGATTCGCAATGAATCCCTGAGCAAAAGGGCAGAGCCTTCGGCCTTCAAATGAGTTGACTAAGAACTGGCTATGGGGTCGAGAAGCCGTCTTATATAATGTAATTTAGTGCTGCGCTTGCAGAAATCATGACGTCATGAATTCTGGTGGCGTTGCAGGATCTGGGTCCATAACTTATATATACATATTAAAATTTTATTTAACATAAAAAAAGAAAAATTAATTAATTCAAACACTATTATAAATTAAAGAAAATAAAAATTAATGACCTAAAAAATGTATTTTGTTTGTTTTTATTGGCAAATATCAATTTATATTTAGCAAATTTATTTCAAGAGAATATATTTTTATGAATATTTTGAAGTTTATTATAGAAGTGAAAGTTTAGATAATCTAAAATGTTTGTGTATAATTCTATAATTTTATAATGTTTTTCAATAAAAGTATAATAAATAATTTCAAGAATAACGGCGAATAAACAGATAATAGATAATAAATGAAATTAATGTTCGTTAAATTTCCAATTTAAAGTAAAATAATTAGTTGTATTATTAGGTATTGCTTTTGAGAAACATTACAAACAATTTTATCAAATTATTCACTTATCAAAGTGTTAATTTAATTACTATAACTACTGTATTGAAGAGATGGTAGAAAATTTATGAATTCAACCACCTGGAAAATATCCTATCTTTCAACTTCAATGAATTTGTACTTAAATAATCAGCAAAAAATAAAAAAAAAAACATAACAAATAAATTTATTTTTTAATTTACTTATTTATCATATTATTATAAAAAAAAAAGCGATAACCAAGGTGAGTTAATCAAATTAAAAAATATTGTAGTTTAGAGATTAGACATTGTAGATATGTAGATTCGTACAACGATTATCTAAAATAAAAATAAAAAATATTATAAACTTGGAACTAATTTTAGAATTTTTAAAAATATAGTTAATTTCTTAATCATACACATAAATTTGAATTTTTTAAGTTTCACTAAATAAACTCAGATCTATAGTTTGATTTTAATATAGGGAATAACTTATTTTAATTTTTAATCAAAGTCCAAATTTATAGAATATATATGTACAGAGCTGAGCCGTTCGTCAAATTTTGAGGAACTCGATACAGTTACAAGTTCCTTCCATTTTTGAGAGGACAAGTTTCTGGGACGCGTTAGTCTTAACGTTACAGTTCCTTAAAAAAAATAATTTTTCTTTTTATTTCAGGTAGCTTCGAGGAGCATACCTGGGTAAATGTTTTAAGTGCTTTAAAACATATTTATTTCATAAATAAATTATTTTTAAGGAATTATCGAGATGGACTACACTCCCCCATACCAACAATCTTAACAGAAAATTTTAGGATTAGGAAAAAAAAGAATATTTAATATAAATTTGTTTAATTTTTATTTATAAAATTATATAAGATTTTTAAATTTTTTTAAAATAAAACTTATTAAGATAATATAATTAAACGATAATTTAATAAAGATATAATTCCAAAAACTTTTTTAAATCTTGATAATTGTAAATCTTGATAAAGTGTAGGCTAATAATGCCGTTAATCAATATTATCAGAGGAAAAAATTTGATTTACTTTCAAAAAAACTAAATGTTCAAACAATTCGTCAGATAAAGAAGATCTAGAGGGGGCATGTATTTATGATGCAAAAGAAAATAACCTTTCTACTAGCGGAGATGAGCATAAATGAGTATTAAATTTAACAAATAATTTTTTTCTATAGAGTTAATATCTGAATTTGTTTGAGTTTGAATTTTTTCTTCTGGTGGGTTAGAAAATATATAAAAAATCATCTCCCTCTGAACTATGCTCAGAAGACTTCTTTTTTTAATAATTTTTTTATGATTTTGAATTATATTCAAATATTAATTGTTTATTCTTATTTTTTTGCTCATCTAAATGTTTTGGATCCCATCTCATTTTAAAAGATGGATGATTTCATTTCGTGGAGGCCGCTTTCCATAACACCCCGAACTATTTCGAAGTTTGCCGGAAATTGCCGAAACGCGAAATTGAAAAAAAAAAAACGGTAGGAATTTGTAACGTCCGGTACAAGTTCCTCATAAAATTATTACTTGTAACGCATTACTCCCCAGCCCTGTATATATATTCAATAAAAATAAAAAAAAAATAAATACAAAATTTTATTTTTCATATGATATTAGTTGAATTTTATTAGTTATTTACATTTGTTAGTTTTATTTTATTTTATTTTGTTATTAAATAAAATTTCGCTGTGAATATAATAAAAGCCAATAGCTGATGTGTCTGGTTAGTGGTATTTGATTTGGGCGTGTGTCTCTTTTGGGTTAAGATTGCCCGGGGCAAATTCTCTTGTAAGAAATTTGAGCTAGAAGCTTTCCCCGCCCAAAGCGGCCCACCATCCGCCTCCACACTCCTAATTGCTTGATGATTGCGTGACCGGTGCGTAAAGCCGTCGACCTACCCAATGCCATTTGTCTTTTAATTTTATTCCCCTTCCCTTTCATATGTCATTTCTCTTTATTTTTCCACTCATCTAAACATGAATAAAAATCTTTATACATATGAATATATGTAGTTTTAATATCAGATGGGGTAGCGAAATTCGAGAAAAGGGATTAGTTTATGGTTCGGAAATCATGTCAAAATTATAAACAACTTTTTGTAAGACTTTCAAAGGATAACGCCACCCTCTTTTTTAGTTGGATTTAATTGTCCCCTCCAGACAAAGCAGAATAGCAATCGAATGAAATGCGGGTTGCCGATCTTAAATACTGCAGGCGCTCCCATTGAACATAAAAAAAACCCTCTTCCCTCTTCTTTTGTCTCATTCTATAGAAAAGTTTCTTTACAATCCAAATCAATTCCACACTCTCCTTCTCTCTCTCTCTCTCTTTTAATATTAAATACATTTTTCAATCTCTCTATTCTCTCATTAAATATAAATAATAAAGTATTCTTATACTATTATTAATTTATATATTTATAAAACAAAAAGAATAATTGTTAACTATTATTCAATTAAATTTATTCCTATCTTTCTTTTTTCTTTTTATACTATACGTATTTCAATGTTTTATTCGTGTGATAATAAAGAGATATTTTAAAATAAAAAAAAATATATATTATGATATATATATCTAATATATAAACATAAAAAAACTAAAGATCAAAAAAATTAATGAGATCAAGGTATTATATATTCTACCTACTCTAAAGGATTTTCTAGAGATATTTATGTTTTTAATAGATCCAAATGTTATTAGTGTTGTCTTTTTTGATGAGCTAATTGGATATTCTATCTCTAAAAATTCAATCGTCCATTTGATATGAGATTTTCAATTTCGTTCGTTCTTGCATTGAAATCTCCGAGTTTAAAATTTATTGGCATTTTTTGATCTGTATATACCTCATCGTGAAACTTTTAATGTATTAATAATTTTAGGTAAAATTAAAAAAAAAACGTTTTTAATTTATTATTAAATCATGATAGATAATTGTAAAAATTTATTTTAGATATATTTATTAAATAATTAACAGATCAGACTATGAAAAATAACTGTATCTATATTTGTTTAAAAGTATACAATATTTTTAATTGTTTTATTTTAAATAAAAGTACTTGAATATATCTAAGAATTTAAAAAATCATTTTCTTCCATTTCTGATTCTAAACACGAATCAATTCAAATTTCATCGATATCATAATTTTTTTCATTGATTTCATAGAAAATGCGTGAATTTTTATGAATGTTTTTGGTTAAATGCTACTTTTTTAAATACAAATGTAAAATTTATTTATTATATATAATTTTCTTTCTTTTCTGATCCTAAACACGAATTATTCACATTTCATCGATATCTTAATTATGTTCATTGATTTCATAAAAAAAAACGACATTTTTCACTGAGATATTAGCGAAAATGCTACTTTTTTAAATACAAATGTAAAATTTATTTATTATATATCATTTTCTTACATTTCTGGCTCCATACACAAATCAAATCAAATTTCATCGATATCTCAATTATTTTCATTGATTTATTAGAACAACCGAGATTTTTCACTAATATATTAACAAAATTGCTACTTTTTTAACTACAAAGGATAAAATTTATGGTAATTATACAGAAGACTGGCGAAAGGAGGTAGGTGGTTGAAACTTACTTTGAGGTGTTCCTTGAATGATTCTGAACAACTTTATATGCAACTTTTTTTATGATCTCTTTTAGTTTAATTAATAAAAATTAATTAATTAAAAGACTTTTTCGGTTTTTTAAATTCGGTTTATTTTATTTTAGAAATAGTTTTATTCATACCAAAGTTATTTAAACGCTTTTGTGGAGTTTATATTTTCTAAAATAAAATAAACCGAATTTAAAAAACCGAAAAAGTCTTTAAATAACTTTAGTATGGATAAACTATTTCTAAAATAAAATAAACCGAATTTAAAAAACCGAAAGTCTTTAAATAACTTTAGTATGGATACACAGTTTAATTAATTAAACTAAAAGAGATCATAAAAAAAGTTGCATATAAAGTTGTTCAGAATCATTCAAGGAACACCTCAAAGTAAGTTTCAACCACCTACCTCCTTTCGCCAGTCTTCTGTATAATTACCAAATTTATTTATTTTATATCATTTTGTTCCATTTCTGATTCTAAACACGAATTAATTCATATTTCATCGATTACTTAATTATTTTCAAAGATTTTATAGATAAAACGGAATTTGTCACTAATATATTAGCGAAAATTCTACTTTTTTAAATACAAGGTTAAAATTAGTCAATTGTTCATAAGTGATGGATGATCTTACAAATGAACATAATTTCCTTTTAATTTCTATATTGTAGTAGATAATCAATTGATAAGATTATTATTTAAAATTATCTAGGAAAAAGTTTTTATTTATAAAATTTTCAAAATCTATATATAATTTATACATTTTTATAATCGGTTCATTAAAAAAATCCATAATTTTTCATGTCTTTCTGAAAAATTATGACGTTGTATACTTCAAATTTTCTGAATCAATTACTATGAAATTTCATCATAATATTTTTATATTTACCTCTATCTATTATTATATCAATTATATCTATTCAATAACCAAAGAAATTATTTTTAAAAAATTTGTATCATGCTCCGTATTAAAAGTAATTTTAGAAATTACTTCAAAAAAATGTTTATAATATTTCAATTTTTATTTTAATTTCTATTATTCAAATATCATTTCAATTATTTATTAATGTATAATAAAAAAAAAACGGAAATAATTTTTTTTTTTAGATTTATAAAGTCAAAAAATATTTTTAAAATATCGGTTAAAATGACTAATTTCCTTAATTTTTGTTTTTGCTTTTAAATAATCTACTCATATATTAATTACTAGTATATTTTAGGTGTAATTATAAATTATTTATAAATTTTATTAAAAATTAAAATATGACTTTGGATATAAAGTAGTTTTGTTTCATTTTTCTTTTTTTCTATATAAAATTTTGTAGATTTTTTATATTTCTCTTAAATTCAAACAATTATATTGTACAATATGTTGTGTAGTTTCAACAACCAAGTCGGATTAAAATATATTTAACGCATTGTGATTATGTTTGAAAATTTGCATTCAATTAATATACTAAATTTGAAATTTCGAAATAAAAATAAAAAAAAAAAAAAAATAATTTACACAATTTTTTAAATTTAGAATTAAATTAAAAATTTTTTAAAAAAGGTATCTATTATTAATTCGTATCTATTAATAAATTTAACAAAAATATTTGAATTTGTTTAGTTGATTAATAATTTAAAAAATTAATTTTATAATATATTTTTCAATCAACCTGAAAAATAAATAAATATAAAATTTTAAGAAATATTTTATTATAATATTCACCAAGCTTCATTTTTCTGAATGATTTATATTTACTTTTTTATTCATCCCTCTTTTGTCCTCACCCTTTAAGATTGATCGAAAAACTAGTAAACTATAATGTAAAAGAAAAAAGAAAAAATAAAAGAGAAAGCTTAAATAAATATTTAATGGATTAATGAATAATAGAATAGTAAGTTGAAAGGAAGAAAATATGATGAGAAAGAAAAAATATTCACATTTATTCTAATAAAAAATGTCAAAGGAATAAACACTTCTTTAAATTGAAGCAATGAAAGAATAGGGGAGGAAATAAGAAAAAATAACGCAGCTAAAGAAGGTTTGCTTTCAAGGAACAACAAACGATACCTTTTTATGCTCATTATTTAGTTATTGGCCTTCTTTTTATTAACGATTTAATCCTAGAGATAAATCTAAGACCATTTTAAGTTAGTTTATGGAATTATTTAATAATTTATCATACTGGAGATAAAAATTTTTTTATAAACTGTTGAAGTCTTAGTAAAACACTGTAATACTAGTAATTTTACATTAGGAATTATTACTTTCAGTCAAAAAGAAAATTATCTTTCTTCACTTATAAATCTTTACTTTAAAATTCACATCCTTTCTTTAACAGAATGTTTTTACTCGAGTTTTATTTGATTCATCACTTTTCATATCCTGGTAAATTGCATTTTTTTTTATTTTAAATTAACAAATCAATGAACTGGAATTCACAATCCAGTTATTTCCGAAAGATTAATCTTATGCCATTTAGAAACGACGTGCCACTGGAATAACAAACCAAGAAAAAAAAAAAATATTATCTTGAATCACATACAATTTGAAATATATCAGTTATATACCTTTCTTCTTTATTTAATTATTTTTTTTTGAAATAAATTATTATTCAATATGAAATGAATAGAAATTATTTATTTTGTATTTTTTACGATTTCGCCAGAGATATTATTATTGTGATCACGAAAATTTTCAATATCGAGAGTTTGATGTTTTTGAAGGTACATGAATCACATTTTCACTTAGGTTTATGTGTGTGGGAGTGATGACGGACAAGATGTGGACAAGATAACGCAAAAAGGGTTTGAACTAGAATAATGAAATTTTGCAGACGGACATTATTCATAATTCGTAGTTTTTTTCCACGCTTTTTCTATGAAATCAATGAAAATAATTAAGATTTCGATGAAATATGAATTAATTCGTGTTTAGGATCAAAAATGGATGAAAATGATATATAATATCATTATATATAATGAGATATATAAAAATTAATTAATTTAATTAATTAGAACACCGTTATGAGAAATGTATCAGTGTTGATGGAGATTATGTTGAAAAATATAGCAAAAAAAAAAAAAAATTAAAAACATCGTTTTTCTTGGTCAGGCTGGAAACTTTTCACCCCACCCTCGTATTACGAGTACATATTTATTGAAATATAGGTACATACCTATATTATGTAAATGTCAATTATGTACTTGTATTGAAATTATTAATACTTGTTAAAGTTATTTCTTAAAAATATCCAAAAACTATTATAACTCTCTCTCTCTCTCATTTTGGAAAAATAATAATAATTTTTTATTTAATTATTTATGTAAAAATTGAAGAATATAATTCGATATTATAATTAAATATTTGTTTTTAAAATTTAAAATTAATTTTATTATATATTTATATAATATGTCTATACTACATTAAATGACTAGTCCAGCTTGTTATATATGATAAAATTTATTCATAATCAAAATTGAAATATTGTCCAATTATAATTTAACTTTATTATTTCGACGTTAGACAATTTGATAAAATTATCTATATATATTGTAGTATGACTTCTTAGAAAAGATTTTATTTATTTAAGTGAGATAAACATAAAAAAAAAAAAAAAATGAGAGATGTTTTTAGTGGTGACTCAGATGACTAAATTGGGTATGATAAAATTTAAAAAGCTGCGATTTGATTTATTAAGTGCATTTGTCATGACCATTCATACATAATAACACAATAAATAATATCATTCAGTTCAAAGATATTATGTTGCATAATACAAATATTATATTTATTTTTTTATTAATTTCTAAAATATTTAACACCTCAAAAATATTTTTAAAATTTTATTTCTAAAATAATTTTTTTTTTTATTATTTTATTTTTTAAACTTTTAAGTTCTTATAAGTATATAATTTTTTCTAAGAAAGTTTTTTATTTCGTCTCATTGTGATACTTACCTACAAAGATTTGTTTATCAATTTGTGTTTGGAATGTTGCAGAGCTAACCTTCGGGCCCTTCTTTCTTTAGCTAATCGAAATTTTCTCTTATTTGGATCTTCGTTTTCATCCCTATTTCCCAATTTATTTGTAAACTGCACAATGTTTCAATTTAAAATATTAGTTTTAAAAAATATTACCAACTTTGTTTTAAGTAAGAAAATATTAATTAATTAATATTTAATTTAATATAATCTTTTACTAACACGGTTTCCTCTAATTTTTTTATTGATCTTTTCCATCAATCTATTTTTTTTCACCTTCGTTTCACTATAATCGAACTTTCCTTCAGTTTTCCGCAACTTTCACGCACTTTATTGTATGAAATTGTTTCTCAAAAGTTAGGCTACCATAAGTTTTGTGCCAGATGGGTACCACACTCAGGCGGCGAATTTCGATGAGGAAGGAATTTCGAAGCTCGTTCATCGCATAAATGTAAATAACTTTTTTGGCGATTATGTAGAAAAATAGTATTTTAGTTGCTCTTTCTAATGTATATAATAAAAAACATTTATTTACTAGTTTTGTCTTAACCTACTTTGTGAATTGCCCTAATATATGTAAGGTGGCTTTCAAATGAGAGAAAGGTTTCTTCGTTTTTGTCGTGATTTTATTAATTCTAAAAGAATATTTACAATTATTATACAATTATTAGAATATTTACACATTTAAATAATACATACCTAAAAGAATAATTAAATTACACGTTATTTATAGAATATATTATATACACAATCAAAATTAAACTAACTGCTTATCTTACATTAATACTTAATAAATACTTAATAAGCCCTCTATCCTAAACTATATACACTAAGGTTAAAAGAAGTTATAAATATAATTTATACCTCCCCCCCCAAAGGTCACTTTTTCACTGAAAAGGTGATAATTTGCTTGAATGAACAAGTTTTCCCTTTTTCCCCCAATTAACTTTATATATCGAGGAAGAAATTCTTTTTAAAATTTTATAAGGACCTATTCTTACTTTATCCAATTTTTTCCTATTTAGTTTATTTCCATTTTCTATGTAAACTTCATCCCCATCAGAAAATTCATACTCTCTTCTGTTCTTGTCAAATCTTCTCTTGTTTATTTCAAAGTTTTTTGAAGAATTTAACAAGGCTCTTCTTCTATCTTCTAATAGATCACTTTTTATTTCGAAAGGAGAAATACTGGATTGTTTCCCGAAAAGTAGATAGCCAGGTTCATACTTGGTTGCTGTATGAATAGTGCGATTATATTCACACGCACACTCTTCCGCAATTTTCGACCAAGCTCTTCTATCTCCACTATTCACCTTGCACCTGATTCGATTAACCAACGTCTGGTTTAACCTCTCATTAAGTCCATTCGATTGTGGACAGTCAATCGAGGTATATATCAATTTGATATTCATCCCAGTAAGATATTTTTGAAATTCTGTAGATTGCAATCCCGAATATTGATCAGCTAACAGAATTTTAATTTTGTTTTTCTTTGCTATTGGGTCAATCATCTTTATAAAATCTCTAGAACATTGGCTTACTGATGTTGAAATCCAAGTGTATCTACTAAAATGATCTAACAAGATATGTAAATATTTCTTTGGTGATCTATTACCTCCAAATCCACCAACCGTGTCAATAGACATGATCTCATATGGTTCTGTCGCTGGGCCTAGTTTTGACATTAAACCAATTAGTCTACTCCTACGAACCTTATTTTCTATGCAAATCGAACAGCTTTTACAAAATGTATCTATCAACTTATCCATATTTTTAAAATAATAATATTTTCTTATCCTTTCTTTCAGATGTGCAGCTCCAATATGACCATAATATTCATGTACTCTTTGTATTAGTTGAATGCCAAAACTGACTGAAACGAATATTCTAAATTTTCCTCTTAAATTTTTGAATGTAATATTATTACGTCGTACGGTGTTTGTCCATGCTGTTTTTAGTTCATCTATGTTTTCTTTCTGATCTTTTATTATTTCATTCAATTCTATTAAATTTACCACTTGAATAGCATCTTCATTCTCAAAATATTCCAAAACTGGTTGTCTTGATAATAAGTCAGGTAAAACATTGTCCCTCCCTTTCTTATAAATAATTTTAAAATTATATTGGGATAAGTAATTAACCAAATCACCTAGTATTTCATCCGTTCTAGCTTTGGTTTTCAAATTTTCTAATGGTTTATGATCGCAGCATACGGTAAATTGCCGACCAATAACATAATATTGCCAATGTTTTATAGCATCTTTAATAGCTTTACATTCTAAATGTATTATGTCCATCCGTTTTTCTTTTTCAGATAATTTTCTCGAAAAATATGCTACCGGGTGTAGTTTTCCATCATCTTGTGGTTGTTTTAAGGTGGCTCCCATACCTTTATAGCTCGCATCTGTTTCAATATATATATCCTTATTTATGTCATAAATCGATAAAATTGGTGAAGAACATAAATACTCCTTTATCATGTTAAAACTTTTTTCACATTCATCTGTCCAAATAAATGGGATATTCTTCTTGAGTAATCTATGCAATGGTTCAAATTTTTCAGAACTATTTTCAATATATTTTAGGTAAAAATTTATTGATCCTAAAACGCTACGCACTCCCGATTTATCAGTTGGTCTTTGGAGATTCTTTATTGCAACAAGGTTTTCACGGGCTGGTGAAATTTTGTTCTCCTCAAGTAAATGGCCTAAATATTTAACAGATTTATTTGCAAATGTACATTTTAATAAGTTGAGCTTGAACCCTTCTTCTGCGATAACTTTTAACAGTTCTTCAATATGTTTAATATGATCATCCCATGTTCTTGAAAATAGTAAAATGTCATCGATATAATTAATGCAAAATTCGGATAGATTATTTTTTCTTATGATATTTGATAAAATTCTTTGAAAAATTGTTGGCGAATTCTTTAATCCAAATGGAAGCACTTTAAACATAAATTTACCAAATTTTGTTATAAAAGATGTCTTCTCTCGGTCTTTTTCTGTAAGAACTATATTCCAAAATGCAGAATTTATATCGATGACTGTAAAATATTTACAGTTGGATACTTTTTCTATAACATCGTTAATAGTTGGAAAAGGGTAACATTCTGGTATTATTAAATTGTTTAATTTTCTAAAATCAATGCATAATCTCGACTTACGCCCCTCTTGTTTTTTATAAGCAAGAGTTACAGGGGAAGAAAACGGCGAATCTGATTCTTCTATTAAATCTGCTTCTAGTAACTGTTTAATTTGTGATCTAATTTCTTTTTCATCTGGTATAGAACATTTGTATGGACGAGAATTTACATATTCTTCTCTTATTAATTTAATTTCTGCTTCTTTTGACTTCACCTTTCCAACGTCGAATTTATCTTTAGCGAATATATGTTTATAACTCTTGATTAAATTTGTTATCATTGATTTTTGTTTTTCATTGTTTATGTGATTTAAATTCATCTTAAATTCTTTATCAAAAGTATCATTAATATTTTCATCAATTGTATCTTCATTAATAACATCATTAGTCCTCTTATCAAATGAAATCTCATCCAATTTAATTATTTTATTATTATCAATTCTTTGTAAAATTTTCAAATTTTCATCTTGTATCAGTTTAAAATTTTGAATAGCGTCGAGACCTAATAATATGTCATATGAAAATTTATTTTCATCCATTATGTATACTTTTAATCGATTTTTGACATTTCCAATTTGTAATATAACATTACCCCGGGCAGTGCTTAAGTTGAATCCATTGAAAGTTTTAAAACTATTTTCAGAATCAATGGTATCTAATTTTAAAAGATTAGTGATTCCTCTGTTTATTAAACTAACATTAGAACCACTATCATAAATGGCTTTAGTTTTTATTTTCCCATTGATAATTACATTTATTTTTATTAATGGATTCAATCTTCCCGGGCTTTCTAGTTTAAAGAAATTTTATTTTCTGTTTCATTTTTGCCATAATTGGATTTATTCATTTGTATTTTCTTTTCAAACAAACTTTTATTTCTACATTCGTTACTTGGATGGAAACGATTAAACCATCCAAGATTTTCGCAAATGAAACATGGTTTTTTTAAAAAATTAGAAAATTTAAGTTTTTGTTCATATTTTCCTTGTTTAATATTTTCATTAAAATTCGATTCAATTTTCTTTTGATTAAATCTATTGTCTAATTTCCTTAATTCTGTAAAAAGTTTTTCTATAGTTGTAATTTCTTCCCTATCTAATTGATTTTGAATATCCATTGGTAATCCGACAACAATCATATTAATTCTTGCTTCAACTCGACTCTTATTTTCAGCCTCTAATAATAAATTCTCTTTACATATCGCATAATCTATAAATGATCCGCCTAGATATTTATAATTATAAGCTTTTCTAATTATAGACCATCCTTTATCTATAAATACATTTAAAAATGAATCTTTCCATGAATTCCATTTTTCTAATCCAATTTTTTTTAAATTAGCCTCATACCAATCTTTGGTTGGGCCCGAAACAAAAAAACGTAAAATTTCAACTTTATCAATATCCAAATCAACATGGTGTCTTTCGCATTCTTTTTCAAATTGTTCAAACCATTTTATCGGATTGTGTTTTTTATCAAATTTGTTTAAAATAAATTTTTTTTCCACCTCGTGAAAATTTATTTTATTTAAATATTTTTTTAACTTCAAATCATTTATTTCTTTAGTTAAAACATTTTCTTCATCAGATTGATTATACTTTAGTTCCGATTGAATTGAATTTATTTCTTCCAATGGAATATTTTTATAGCAAAGGTTATCATCTTCATCGAAATATTCTTTCATTAAATTTTCGTCTATTTTAAGTCCTATTTTCCGATAACCATTAATAGGTTTTATAGCCACAATAGCGTTTTTTATTGATGATTTTTGAATAAGTACCTTGTGATCTGCCAAATTTTGATATTCGTCTGGAAGTGCATACCATAGGATTTTATCTAGCGAAAGACCTTCCAGTCTAAATTCATTTTCATTTGTTTTTATGATGTGTACATATAATTTATTTTCTTCCAATCGGCTTGTATCCATTCTAAAAATTTCCAGGTAATTTAATTTGTAAGGTGGCTTTCAAATGAGAGAAAGGTTTCTTCGTTTTTGTCGTGATTTTATTAATTCTAAAAGAATATTTACAATTATTATACAATTATTAGAATATTTACACATTTAAATAATACATACCTAAAAGAATAATTAAATTACACGTTATTTATAGAATATATTATATACACAATCAAAATTAAACTAACTGCTTATCTTACATTAATACTTAATAAATACTTAATAAGCCCTCTATCCTAAACTATATACACTAAGGTTAAAAGAAGTTATAAATATAATTTATATATATACAATACATATTATTATTATTATTATTATTTATATGTAAATTGAAATAAAAACTTCTTTATTGAAATAAATTAATAGTTAAATCGTAATGATTTAAACTTAAGTTTTAATATAGATTTTCTTGTGAAAATGAATAAAGTACGATAAATATATAGCTATTTATTAATTTATATATATAATTTATTATGTATGTATATAATATAAGAATATGTATATAATGTAAGTCCACCCTTGATTAATAATAATTAACAATTTATCTATATAGTTTTTTACTAGAATTTACCAAAGTGGAAAGAGAGAGAGAGAGAGAGAGAGAGAGAGATGAGAGGGGACATAACCTATATCTATCTATCTATCTATCTATTATTTATGTAAAATGATATTAAATTTAGATTGAAAATTTAACAAAAATAAAATTTAAATGAGAAAATCCTTAAAAAATAGCTTTAAATATGGATGATTAAATTTATAAATAATTAAAATTGTGTAAAAATATATTATAACTTCAATAAATACTACTACTATGAAGACTAGATGGCAATTGTTTGTATTTACTTTTTTATTTATTTTTTATTTCGTAAAGAAATCCTTTTCTTTTTTATTAATATTAGTACAATTCCACATGGACTCCATTGGGAATCCCTGATATAAATAAATGAATGAATTAAATTTTAATTATTTATTTATTTAAAGATCTAAAAGTCAAATGGGCCTTTAAAAAGAATCCACTATATTTTTACTATCTCATCAGATATAGTATTGTGATCACGAAAACTTACGATGTTTCAATTTAGATGTTTTCCTGAATCATTTTCACTAAGTTTGAGAAAAATGTCTGTGTGTGTGTATGTATGTAGACAAGATTACTTAAAAACGGTTTGAGCTAGAATCATGAAATTTGGTATACGGGAATTATTCAAAATTCGTAGTTTTCTATCAACTTTTGAGAAATGTAGCTCAGCCGGAAGTGGGTCAATACCTACAACGTTTTGAATTTTTTATATCTAAAGTAAGCGTAAAAATAAAGATATAGGTTTGATAATTTTTCATGTGATTAAAAATTGTATAAAACTGCTATATATAGAATGAATGGTTGAATGTACCAGAATTAATTTTTTAACACTGAAAATCTCACGCGCCAACACGTGACGTAGTGCCATCAAAAAAGAGCCAAACATGTGCTGATTTAATAAATATTATTTATTAATTTTAATTCATAATTTATAATTAAGTAAATTGAATTTAAATATAATATATTATGTATTTAAATAATTCAAATTGCGAGATAGTCGGGTGGAGACACTCCAGCTAATTTAATATGATCTTGTGATTATTAGGTTCTACATATAATGACATTTTTTTTATTGTTTATAGTTTATAGGTACTTAATATAATATTCGACCCATTCGAATTTACTAGTAATTTATTGATATTTGTTTAGTTTTGTTTAGCTTCGTTGCTTATTTTGAAATCGGAGAGCACAGATGTTCTTCCAATCTCGATTATCCTAAATCGTTATTCCAGGTTTGTAGAACAACGAAGAGTCAAATTTTTCTATTTTATAGCAACGAATTCAATTCGGGCATTTCATTAGAATATACTTGGAATTTTATTTATTATATACAAGTTTAAAGTCATCAAACTATTCTTTCACTTTTTATCCGATAATAAAAATGTATATACATACCATAGATTTAGTATAAAAATGTAAATTCAATTGAAAATGTAAAAATTAAATGTAAAACTCATGCAAATAATTTTGTTAACTACTCTCAAATGTGTATTATTCTAATTAATTTCAATTTGCATTTATTTTATATAAATATTTGGAAAAAGATGATAGACATATTTTTTCTTATAAACATTTATTTATTAAGAAATGAATAAAATTATAATTTTTTTGATAATTATGAATTGAGATAAAAATTAAACTTAGTAGACAAATAAATTAATTTTTTTTTATAGATTACAATGTTATTAGTTAAGTTTTTGGTTCTGATATATGAATTAAAAATTTTTTTATCAATAAATCAATCAAAATACCTCAATTGTTTTTGATATTTGGTTTATTATGTTGAGGATAGAACACCATATAAACAAGCGTGTGGGTTGTAGGTTATAGAAAAAACGACATTTTTCACTGAGATATTAGCGAAAATGCTACTTTTTTAAATAGAAATATTAAATTTATAAATTATATATCATTCTTATTTATTTCTGATTCTAAACACGAATAAATTAATATTTCATCGATATCTCAATTATTTTCGTGGATTTCATAGAAAAAACGACATTTTTCATTAAGATTTTAGCGAAAATGCTACTTTTTTAAATAGAAATATAAAATTTATGAATTATATATCATTCTTATTTATTTCTTATTCTAAACACGAATAAATTCAAATTTCATCGATATCTCAATTATTTTCGTGGATTTCATAGAAAAAACGACATTTTTCATTAAGATTTTAGCGAAAATGCTACTTTTTTAAATAGAAATATAAAATTTATGAATTATATATCATTCTTATTTATTTCTTATTCTAAACACGAATAAATTCAAATTTCATCGATATCTAAATTATTTTCGTGGATTTCATAGAAAAAACGACATTTTTCATTAAGATTTT